>CM060959.1:45933256-46383256 GCA_030765055.1 Mantis religiosa | reverse complement strand
AATGTGACTTTGTGGGTTCGTAGAATTAACAGTCCAGTTGCACAAACTCAAAATATTCTTTATTTCCACCGAATTACAGTTGGTACACTTGCAAATTACATAGAATTACGTAGCGTACACAATTACAATCCACCAGTTCGTCCGTCACAGGTCCACTCCACACTCACTATTACGCAACACTCACAATTACGTAACACTCGCTACTCGGCAGTTTGCCGTACAACTCTCACTAGAGCTGACTAAGAACTCCTCTGATACACGTACGCAGTCTTCCAGTTCGTTCGCTAGCACTGTGCTCTTCACGGCTACTCGCCAAGAACTGACTGGTTCCAGAGGACCATAGGTAGTCCTAGTCGGGTGGGGCTATTTTTCTTTTTCCCCGTCCGGGTGTCTTTTGCCGCAGTACCTAGCCGCTTTGCGGCTTAACCTGCGAAGTGAGTCAAGATTTTTTTTTTTTTTTTTTTTTTTTTTTTTTTTTTTTTTTGTTCTGCTGGCGGTAGGATTTTGTTTGTGAGAAACTTCTTTGTTTTAACTGGTTGCCCTTGAGTGTTCTCAGAAGGCAACAGCTAGGCGGGTTTGTTACGTTCTCCCGTTGGGGGAGGATCTGTTTAGAGCTTTTGCCCCGTTTTGAGTACGGGTGGCCTAACGCTTGAGCCATCAGGCGTTATGTAAAGTTGGAGATGTTTGGGGTTTCCCTTGGGTTAACCAAGGGGACCGAAGACGTCTCTTGGGAGTTTGTAAGATGGCAAGCGTCTTTGTTCCCTCTGGTCATATCTGCCCAGTGAGTTCACCAAAGGGTTGCCACGGGTTTCAATTTTGTCGTACATTGAACGTGCCCTCTCTCGAATGACGTCGACAACGTACGGGATGTTTGAGAGTTCATGCAGGATATGGGCGGGAAATCTCCAGTCAGTATCCTAGATGATCCGTAGCGCCCTGTTCTGCAGCGTCTGGAGTCTGATGAAAGTGGTATTTGCCACTATTCCCCAGATCTCACAGCCGTACAAAATCATGGGCGGGATGATCGCCCGATACAGCTGGAGTTTGAGACGGAGTGGCATGGTTGAACGGAATATTGGATATAGGTTCCTGAGTGCGACGTGCCCAAGCTGGACCTTGCCTTTGACGTCCGGAGCGTAAGTTAATTTGCGGTCCAGCGTCACTCCGAGATACTTCGCCGTTTGAACCCATGGGATTCCACGACGCCGTAAAACGAAGTTCTGCTGCAAGCGGTTGGCTCTGGTTTTCGCCAGGAGAATCGCAGAGCGGTTCTCCGGGTTAATTGCCAATCGCCATTTTGCGCTTCATTCGCCAATGGCCCGGAACTGGGCTTGGATCTGCCGAAAGCTATACCTTGGGTTTCTGTTAACTGCGAAGATCATAAGATCGTCTGCGTACTGACAGGTGTAGGTGTTGTGGTGTGTGGGTATGTCAGCCATGTAAGCTGCAAAGAGTGCCGGCGACAGCACGCTGCCTTCCGGTACTCCAGCGCCAATGGGCCGCTCGGTAGACAGTTTCCCATCCATCTTTACTCGGAAGCTTCGGCTTCCGAGGAAACCGGCCACCAAGGAAATGTATGGACGGGGAATTTCATGCTCCAAGAGTTTGTAAATAACCCCTTCGTGCCAGGTAGTGGCGAATGCCTTCTCCACGTCTAGCAACACTGCTACCGTTTTAGACCTTTCCTGGAATCCCAGGGAGGCCTTCTCGGCAACACGCAGTAGTTGCTCAGTCGTGGAGTGGCCAGAACGGAAGCCAAACTGATGTTCCGGGATTAAGCCCCTTTCCTCTAGGTTTTCCCCCACCCCCTCAGCGAGCGCCAACAAGTCATACGGGTAGGCGTAGGCTGAATGCTTTCTGTCCACCCACCCTACCTGCTAGTTGGTCATGCCTTCCGATAATTGGGTGACACTATTATTTGCTGGCGTTGCAAAGTTTTGAACAGTTCCAGTGAATAATAACCAATACATACAAATGGTTTATGGCACGCAAAAAGGCATTCAAAATAAATTTTGTATTCTACATCCATATAGGGGAGATGCGCCCAGTAACGCACACCTAACCTTTCTTCAAAATTCAAAGAAAATGTAATGGAGAACAAGTGGCGTGCTACTGTTAACATGAAGTAAATAACATACAGAAACAGCATTAGCAATGAACATTCATAAACGCCAGACATGTTGACTATTAAAAGCTAAAGTAAAAATTAGTGATAACTGTACATCTCAAAAAGTGTTTCCAAGTACCGGACAGACGTAAATAAATACATATTTCTATATAAAGAAAAAGGAACTGCATAATAAATCACAAGATAATTATTATTATCATAATTATCACAACAAAATTAAAATGTCTTAGAACTAATGAAACATTTTTTTAAACACTGTGATCAGATTTATAGAAACCAATGTTCTCTTGCCCTGTACATTCAATATGTGTCCAACTCTTGCACAATACACACTGAACCCAAGTGTCGTCTGTGATTTCTAAGCCAATGAAACACTCTGTTAGAACACTTCAATCAAAACTGATTTTGGTTCCAAAATTTAATGTTCTTTTAGTCTTCTAAGGCTCTTCATTATTTCCAGTTTGTGTTGGTACAGAGTTAGAGCTAGGTTCTCTATTTATAGTTTTATTAATTTTAGTCTTGCGTCCCTTTGCTAATGGTTTGTTCTTCTGTTTTTGTGCCTTTTCCTACAACATCGACTTATACAGAGTCGATGTTAATGTTTCAGTAATATATATTGCTACTCCCATGCTCACTGGTCCTTATATCACATTCTTTATTGCTTGTTTTACATTTTCTTCTAAGCATTTTCCTTTCTATTTGGTCTCCATGTTGACAGGAAAACCTATATACAAAAATTAATCTAATTTCAGTGCAATTTCAGGGGATAAAATTATACCTTCGTGTACGGCACTGGGAAAATTGCTATCGTACGGTACTGAGCAACTCACATGTACGTATATTTAACGTCATAGCACGACCCAATTCTGTAAACCGACACTGTATTTTGTGTTTGTGTAGTCTACTTAATACCAAATAATAAGAGTATAAAACTTACTTAGTTCTTCACCGGACAAGACAGCAGCAATGTCAGCAAGTTATTAACAGCAGAGCTCCAGTTCACTATACGACTTCTCTGAACAATAACTTCTGATTCAATGGTCAAAGAGGAGGGAAAACTTTCCGTTGGTAACAAAGATAGTTGTTTGTCTAAATACACACCATGAGCTTCGACTATCTATCTGCAACTACGAGATACTAACACTGTGCGGTGCTGGCCGCATCTTCCCTACACTTATTTATGAAACAGATTCTTTCTATCTTTTGACTTGTAGTAATTACGTAAGATAAGAAACTTGCTTCCCAATGAAAAACACTTCACAGCCTCCGTGGTCCAGATAACATGCTGGCCTCTGCTTTTCGAGGTCGCGGGTTCAAACCTGCCGTAGGGCGGGTGTAAAAATCCATAGCATGGATTCCTCTGGACGGAAAATAAAACCGGTGGTCCCCTTTCGTACATTTAGTACGGCGCATTAAACAGCCTAAAGTCTGAAAGAGGCCTCTAAGCAAAATTAGGCGTTCTTTTTAGGCTGAATTTAGAATACTGAGAACCACAGCAATTAAAGAACCTCCATAAATTAAAAAGAGTAAGTAACATCTCAGAAATCTGAAACAATGAAGCACTACAAAGCTTTTCCATTGCAAGTGCCTGCGTATCTATGGTGTAACATACAAACAGTTGAAAAACGCCTCGCGTGTAAACAGTTTCTTATATAGAGATATCGGTAAGCCCACATCTAACTGCAATAGAGAAGCTGCATAATGCGCAATCCCACGCTGTTGTCGTGTATCCTGCAGGAAATTAAACAAGGATTGCAGAAGGAAGGAAATTAATCCAACGTAGAGCAACATTGTGCTATTTGCGACCACAGAACTAACTTAATTAAGTGGACTATCGAATAGCGGATTCATTAGCGAGATTCTAAAGCCAAAGAATGTCTTCCAATAGCTTACTGACATCCTCTGAAAGGCGCAAACACCTTTCAAACAATCTTGCTATTCGGTGAATAGATTGGATAGAATGTTAACTACTTAAATGCTAAAATACTTATACGCTGTTTGCACTCCCAAATCTTTATTCCAATAAATAAGCCAAAATCCATTAAATACGTCAAATTCCACAAAAATGAGCCAGAATCCACTATACAGAGCCAAAATACGCTACATACAACCAAATTCAACTAAATACAGCCAAAATCCGTTTAATACAGCCAAATTCCACTAAATACAGCAACATCCGCTAAATGCATCAAAATTCCAGAAAAACACAGCCAGAATCCAATAAATACAGTGAAAAATTGCTAAATACAGCCAAATTCCAGAAAAATACAGCCATAATCCAATAAATACAGCGAAAATTTGCTAAATACGGCCAAATCCCAGAAAAATACAACCATATTCCACTAAATACAGCGAAAATGTGCTTAATACGGCCAGATTCCAGAAAAATACAGCCAGAATCCAATAAATACAGTGAAAAATTGCTAAATACAGCCAAATTCCAGAAAAATACAGCCATAATCCAATAAATACAGCGAAAATTTGCTAAATACGGCCAAATCCCAGAAAAATACAACCATATTCCACTAAATACAGCGAAAATGTGCTTAATACGGCCATATTCCAGAAAAATACAGCCAGAATCCAATAAATACAGCGAAAATTTGCTAAATACGGCCAAATTTCAGAAAAATACAGCCATAATCCAATAAATACAGCCAAAATCCGCTATATACAGCAAAATTCCAGAAAGATACAGCCATAATCCAATAAATACAGCCAAAATCCGCTATATACAGCAAAATTCCAGAAAGATACAGCCATAATCCAATAAATAAAGCGAAAATGTGCAACATACGACCAAATTCCAGAAAAATACAGCCATAATCCAATAAATACAGCCAAAATCCGCTACATACAGCAAAATTCCAGAAAGATACAGCCATAATCCAATAAATACAGCGAAAATGTGCAAAATTACGACCAAATTCCAGAAAAATACAGCCATATTCCACTAAATACAGCAAACCTTTGCTAAATACGGCCAAATTCCAGACATATAAAGCCCAAATCCGCTAACTACAGCCAAATTCCGGAAAAATACAGCCATATTCCACTAAATACAGCAAACCTTTGCTAAATACGGCCAAATTCCAGACATATAAAGCCCAAATCCGCTAACTACAGCCAAATTCCAGAAAAATACAGCCAAAGTCAAGAAAAATACAGCCAAATTCCACTAAATACGGCAAGAATTTGCTAAATACAGCCAAATTCCAGCCATATACAGGCAACATCCGCTAAATACGGCCAGAATCCAATAAATGCAGCCCAAATCCGCTAACTGCAGACAAATTCCAGAAAAAATACAGCCAGAATCCAGTAAATACAACCCATATCCGCTAAATACAGCCAAATTCCAGGAAAATACCTACAACATTCACAAAATATAGCCAAAAGCCACTAAATACAACAAAATGCACTAAATAAACCAAACATCCACTAAATACAAATGAAATCTACTAAATAAAACCACAACCAATAAAATAAGCCGAAATCCTCTAAATGCAGACAAAATTGTCTAAACACAAGTAAAATCCTCAAAATAAGCCAAAATCATCAGACACACACACACACACACACACACACACACACACACACACACACACACACACACACACACACACACACACAGAGAGAGAGAGAGAGAGAGAGAGAGAGAGAGAGAGAGAGAGAAACCAATCTAAGACTGTTTTTTTTTTATTCAAGGTGTCTCAAAACATGCATTTCGGTGAAATCTCGTGTCCAATTGTTCAGTGGAACACAATAACTCCTCTACTTACTTACTCTAAGTGGCAGAGAAACCTATGTGGACGTAGGAAAGTAGTTTGTTTAGGTTAGGAAGTACAAACAGTATAGCTACTTCCTTCTTGAATCTAGGTATAATATTATCGCAGTGTATGAGGTTCTCAGAGGGCCATGAAATTGTCTCTTAAAGCGCTGCCAGAGAAAAAGGTGATGGTGCACTGCGTCACTCGCAGACTGATGGATTTAGATCGAATTGAATCCATTGTTGCGTATATCAACACGGCATCAGTAATAGTGCAGAAGCGCTAGTTCCGGAAGCGGAAATATCCACCACGTACTTCAGGACCCATGCTTTTAATAATTAATGTTTATCGTTAAAGGCCGGAGGGGTGTGCGTTTTTCCATACGTGTACTGCGCATGGTCTGTGCTGTTATCGCTCGCGCATGTAAACAAGTGGAGGTAGGCACACTCTGACCATGACAACCACACTGAAGCAGTTTTTAAACAGTGAGAAACTTATTTCCACGTCACAGGATGCCAGAGGTGCAAATGTGAAAAATTTCACTCTGTCCTCTGCCATTATTTTCCTTCATACTAATTTGCAAAATTTCACGAATAGCTTGATAACCACTATTTTTGTTTAGAACGCTCTGGAATTAAGCTTTCATCTTTTCGATACCTGGTACTAGAGGTAACCTATTAAGTGAATTAGCTATGCTTATGCTCTTGGGTATTTCCAAACCCGATTTACCTAATTGTGTAATAGCTGTGGGCAACTGAAGATTTTAAGATAATTTATGCGATATCAGTGACTTCGCAAATACAATGACAGATGAATCGCATCACATAGAGTGCCAATAACATTTACAATCTCATAATACGTGACAACCTCTATCCAAGTACCTTATCTTGTATTTATTGGCTTTGGTGACTGAGGAAACGCTGGTTGCATATTACGAAATACTGAAAGTATAGCAGGGGATTTGACACTTGCAAGACAATGCTTCACTAGTTCATAGAATACAGGGTTACGTTGTTTTCGACGTTTGCCTCTAGTGGCAGCTGTTTCAGCATTTGATGGCCCTGCTCTTACATCTAACGGCATTGATACTCTGCGTCTATCTAACCTGTAACGCATCTCGCCGGCCTTTATTTAACATATTTATGAACTAAATTGCAAACCGTGTGAGATAAATACGTGTAAATGACTTGAAGACTAATTAGGTAGTAAATGTAATCAATCAGAAGCTTTCTAAAGAACGTAAATCATCGAATTTTCGACATAACAAAACCAAAATAAAAAGTTAAGGAATCTATCACTTTTGGAGCATGGTACTTTAACAATTGTGTTCAGTAAACTTCAGAAATTCTAACCAGATCTACATTTTACTATGAAAAGATTTTGTCTAGCTCTTACGGCTTACGATTTACGCAAAAGTTATCTAGAATGAGGATAATATCAGATTCTATTCCTGGAAAACTAAACGTGATAAAAATATCCTAAACAGATGGCATTAAAACCAAAATCCTTAGTCATTTTATTAGAAAATCAGCATTTTATTAAATTGTATTTTAAAATCACAAAATAGTATTGCCGTAAGTAGAATATTGCAAAGAATGTGATGCCTGTATACCAACATTATTCAAGAAAATAATCGTGTGTCAGATTCAGTGTGAATTAACAGTACCCAAGAGGAAATCACTGCATACCTCAGCTATGATTTGTCACCACCTCTTTCTAGTCACTAGATTACTGGAAAACAAATTACAAATTTGCAGAACTTAACAAATAGCCGCTACATATTTGTGTATTCCACATGCAATAGTTTTCTCTGAAAGACTATTTAGCACAGCATGACTTACATGTGACAGAAAAATAAGTACCTAGTCTTGACCCGAAAGAGTGAAAATGCTAGTAATTTTTAACAAAAACTTTAAAAAGTGGACCTTTGCTTTTAAATGTCCAAGTTATGGTTTAAAAATAAGAACACTGACAAATACCAGATTATTATTAGGAATTCTATCTTTTATAGAGAAATGTAGTAAATGGTTAATACTATATTTATTTTGAGGAACTAAAGTTATACCAAACTCTTTGAACATTTATTGAAAATGTTTATTAACCCAATGATGGTAAGTAATTTGTTCTAAATTATATTAATCTTTTGTTTTTAAGGGTAGATATATCATTAACAGTCATCTTGATATCTAAACCTTTCAATCTTCTTTTCTATAAAGTCTTTATTAAAAACATTCATTAAAGCAGTATTAATAATATGTATATATTCTTTATTCAGGGGTATGGTTTTTTTTTAACTGTACTATGGTCATATCGGCGGCCGTTCTACTTTGGAACATACTGAAGGCTCCGCAGCCTTCACCACTGTTTCTGATTATGGATAATGCCTCCCACTAAGGCGTTTCTTCAAGTTAGGGAATAGAAAAAAGTCACATGGGCTAAGTCCGGACTATAGGCAGGGTGAGGGATGCACTTTACGTTGATTTTTGCAACATATTCAGCAACAACATTGCCTTTATGCGGCCGCGCATTATCGTGGTGTAGCATCCAGCCTGCTTCACGGAAATGTGGTCTTTTGCGCCTGATATGAACTTTCAATGTTTTCAGGACATCCCTGTAGTATTGACCAGTTACTGATGTGTGTGCAGGTACAACATGCTGATAAACCATTCCATGAATATCAAAGAATGAGATGAACTGGGGGTTGGTGATGAAGGAGATTTCCACACTGAGCTTTGTTGTTTGCTCTGAGGATCAAAATGGTCTAGCCAAGTTTCATCAGCAGATCTTCCTCTAACATCAACTTTAACTACATGTAGATCTGCATGCGAATGTCCCTTTGTTCGGGAATTAACAGTCTTGGAACCCATCGCGCACAAACACGTATCATGTGTAATATTGCTGTCACCAACGTGTGGGTTGCACCCAATGAAATGTTCAGTATTTCTGAAAGTGTCTTAAGGTAATTCGTCGATCCTCTCTCACAATGGCAGCAGCAGTGTTGATGTTTTCTTCCGTAAGAGCAGTAAGTAGAGCACCGGCTCCACCTTCCCTTGAAATTGATTGTCTCCCCTCTTTTAAACATTTTAAACCACCTTCAAACTGTGCTGTAGGGTAGAAAAAGCTCTCCATAGGCCTCCTGTAACATTTTATAGGCCTCAACTGAAGATTTGTTGAGACGAAAGCAGAATTTCAAAGCCGCATATTGTTCCTCGCGTGTTACCTCCATTGCAGCAGTAGGCGATACTGAACATGTCTGAACTTGCCTGGTTCTCACAGGCGGGAACCAGGAGTACCAATAATGAAATTACTACTGCGTGTTAGTTTTACATTAAGCTAACAGAATATAATAAGATTAAAGTTAAGTGTTAAAAAGTTATGACCGTAAAAAAATTATGACCATTCCTTATTGAACAGCCCTCGTATTTAATTTATTTACATTACACAGTTCTCCCAAATTCTATTTTGCATTGAAACTAGAAGTAGAGGTAACGGTATCAAGTATGGAAGTATCGGGTGTCGTGGAAAAGATCGTGTATATGTATCGAGAATCGAGAAGTACTGTTATCAATCCATGCCCAGTATTTAGATTGGGAAAGTTTTGTTTTAAATCCTGTCAGTTTGTTGGAACATTTACAATTGTAATCTATTTTTCGCATATAAAAAAATGCTTGGCTGGTCACACTTTGCAACGGCTTTTTAAAGGGAGTAGAGGCTCCCTCTAAATTCCAAAAATTCCTTTTTGACGACCGATAAAACCGCGTGAGTTAGGTTAAGAAGTACGTTTGTGATTGTGCATCGTTTTGAATGAAACGCAACCAACATGGCCGCCTTGCTTCTATCTCGTGCACGCATTACAGGGGAGAGACGATGTAAGACGAAAATCCTTAGGACATCTTCCAATTATGGTAATGAAGGGAAGCTTGGTTTGCAATGATGTTACAAATTACGTTAAGTGCAGCAGGTATACCTACACATCTTAACGTCAGGATTGTGGCGGATCCGTCTTGGTACTTCGCAATTAACTTAATTACTACTGACATCCGCATTTGTCAGAGTCACGGCAAACCAAACGAGATAATTAATTTAATTAAATATTAAATTTTATGTGTCTGAGTTGTTAAAAAAAACACAGAAAATGCTTTCGTGAAAAGCGTTCTTATGATGGGCAAAATTGTGCGCATTCCTATGACTCTATGACAAATGGAGGGAACGGCACATCCGTCTAGGATGATCTTTCGTGCTTATGTCCTTGACAGAGCACTCTCCTGGAAGAAGGGAGAGGTGAAGTGAAAGGATTTCAACTGTGGCAGCCCCTCAGAGAGTCAAAAACAGAGGGCAGGGCTCCCAACAGCCACAGATTTAAACTGCAGAATTTTCAATAAAACTACCACTTCAAGATATCCTTTAAATGAAAACATGTTTGTTATTTTTATTCAAAAATGACTCTAATAATTTTGATAATTTGTCTTTAATTTACTTCCTTCAACAAAGAATGAAATGATGTTCAAATGAGTCCAGGTTACATAGAGCTTTTCTCTGTAGTTTACGTCCTCCAACTTTAAGTCATATCGGACGAATGGAAGAGGTGAAATGATGGTCAAATGAGCCCAGGGTCTAATGAGCTTAGACTTACCCGACATTCGGTTTCAGACTAAGGGAAAACCCTGGAAAAATCCCTAAACAGGTATCTCACCTTGGGCAAGATTCGAACCTTTTTTTTAATAAAAATATGTGTCTGTGTGTATATGTCCTTTTTTCTTTTTTCCATATTTAACTGTTTTTTCTTTTCATTATTTCAGTTCATTTTCTTATCCGTTTTCCTTAGTTTCACACATATTCATTATACATATAAACACTCATGCCCAAGACACTCGAACACGCGACCCCCTACGCGACAGAACATTAGAGACATACGCTCCAGCAACAATGGCTACGAGGACCGGCGAACTCAGGAGTTCTTGACTGTAAGGCAGGTACGTCACCATCTACGTTACCAAGGCGGGCATAGAGCTTAGAGTTACCAGACATTCATCTCTCAGGATAAGGGAATACCTTATCACACTGACCGAGATTAGAACTAGGTACCTCTTTGCGTGACACTGCCACCACGCTACAGAGACGAGCCAATGTTCTCCAACGTTAAGTCATATCGGACGATGGATGAAATGATGTTCAAGTAAGTCCAGGGTACATAGAGCTTAGATTTTCCAGACATTTATCTTTCAGGATAAGGGTAAACCTTATCGGCCTGACTGAGATTAGAACTAGGAACCTCTTGAACGTGACACTACCACCACGCTACAGAGACGGGCCAATGTCCTCCAACGTTAAGTCATATCGGTCGATGAAAGAAATGATGTTCAACTGAGTCCAGGGAAACGAGAGCTTAGAGTTACCTGGCACTCATCTTTCAGAATAAGAGTAAACCTTATCACCCTGACTGAGATTAGAACCAGGGACCTCTTGAATGTGACACTACCACCACGATACAGAGACGGGCCAATGTCCTCCAACGTTAAGTCATATCGGTCGATGAATGAAATGATGTTCAACTGAGTCCAGGGAAACGAGAGCTTAGAGTTACCTGGCACTCATCTTTCAGAATAAGAGTAAACCTTATCACCCTGACTGAGATTAGAACCAGGGACCTCTTGAACGTGACACTGGCATCACGCTACAGAGACGTGCCAATGTCCTCCAACGTTGTTATATCAGACGATGAATGAAATCATGTTAAAATGAGTCAAGGATTCATATAGCTTGGAGTTACCACATATTTGTCTTTCAGGATAAGGGAGAACCCAGGAAAAAATTATCGCCCAGACCAAGATTCGAAGGCGAGTAGCTTCATTATGGTACATATATTTATCGTTATTCCCAATTATTTTTGCATAACTTGTAAACGTGAAGAGATAGAAAAAATCTAAGTAGAAAAGATTTAGGTATCGTTGGCGCATGCACTTTATGTAATGTAATTATTTTTAAGTGAATAAACAACTCTGAGATATTTTGTTATTGGTTTGAATTTTCAAATATTTGTACCTTTCTCGGAACATAAAAAGAGCATGGAATTTTAAAGAAGTCACATAGCAACACGCCCTTTAAAATGTAGCTATCGCTTTACTTGTGTCCTGTAAAGTAATGTATTATGTGCATTCAAAGTTCATCTCGATTAATAAGATTTAAATAAGATAATAAGTTTTTGTAAAAATAGTTTATTGAAGACTGAATAGTAAAATTCATGTGAAGGTAATATCAGAATATTTTCTGTAAATACAGTTTGGCTTCAACGGTTCTCAAGGCATTTATTTTGGTTAACTCTCGACATCGAAAGTTGGGAGGGAATGCCCTCTATCGACTAAGTGGGAACTCTCTCGTCTTTTCAGACCTGGACCAGGGTTGAGATAAGTGCGTTTCTTTAGAGTCAGCCCTTTTGACCAGGAGTTGTGTTTGTGCTGCAAACATTTTCTCCCAGACGATGCACCCATTGGGGTTTGAAGCGGATACAGAGACAATATTTGACCCAAGAGCACATCACTATCTCGTTGTTAGTGTTTGTTGTCTGGGCATCAGCCATTCTACCTCGCTGATTTCACTGAGAGAGCAAGCGACCAAAATTCGGCTTAAAGAGGAACTCCCGTTGCACTGGGCTGTGTCTTAAATCAAAATTCCATTACATTCAGTATTTACGTAATGATTCTGATAATCAACGGCTTCCGATCAGTGTCCCCAACATAACTTCAGTTGCTGGTTTCCACTGAAGGATATCTGCTCTCATAACCTCTTTTATGTATGTATGTATGTATGTATGTATGTATGTATGTATGTATGTATGTATGTATGTATGTATTTATTTACTGCAATTGGGTACTACCCGGTGGCAGAGTTAAGAATACAGATCAAATTACAATTACTATATTTACAACAATAACACAATAAACAATACAAACATGATATTATTTTACTTTAGTCACTTAAAACATATCTAATTACTTCTCTATTTACATATTATATACCATTATAATTTAAAAGTTAAACTATAAACCATCTAGATTTTTTCTAAATTTCTTCAGCAACAGGGGACAGCCCTGAAAGACTGCTACAGGCAATTCATTCCATTCTTCAATGGTTCTATTAACAAAAGAAAATTTTCCTACGTGGGTTCTGTATCTTCTACCCTTAATTTTATACCTATCATCGTTTCGTCCATAATAATCCGGATTATCTAACCTTACACTAACGTCCACCCATGCCTTTACACCAGCATTAGCTTTGAATAATGCTACCAACCTATGTTTTTTACGCCTAATTCTTAATTCCTCCCATTTAGTCTCATCTCCTTTTATAGGCCCAAAATACTTGCCTCTTTTTATGAATTTTATTGCCCTCTTCTGTATTTTTTCTAATGGATCGATTTGGTTAGCTCTATACGGGTCCCAGCATGCTACTCCATATTCCATAACCGGCCGCACTAAGGCCTTGTAGGCAATTTCCCTGGACCTAGCGCTCAACTTTTTCAATATTCTCATTACGAAATGTAATGCCTTCCACGCATTCCTAGATGTGGAATTTACTTGTTCGTCCCATCCAGCATTACTTGCCAGGTACACTCCCAAGTATTTGCAGCTGTCCACCTGTGGAATTTGCACCCCTCCCATGTGATAGTTAACAATAATTTTGCCCTTAGTTCTACTAAAAACAATGGACTTACTTTTCTTGGGATTCATTGACATTTTGTTAGCCGCCGCCCAATTACAGATTTCATTTAAATCATCCTGAAGAGCGGTTTCATGCACTGTATTCCGAATTTTATTATAAATGATACAATCGTCTGCAAACAACCTTATCTGGCAGTTAATATTAACAGCAATGTCATTAACAAAAACGAGAAACAGTGAAGGTCCTAGTACTGAGCCTTGCGGCACACCCGAACTTACGGTTCCCCTATCGGACAGCTCTTTACCTACTTTAACTTTTTGAGTTCTCCCTTTCAAAAAATGTTTAACCCATAATACTACGCGTTTGTCAATTCCTGTATTAGCTAGCTTACGAATAAGTAAACTATGTGGCACTACATCAAAAGCCTTAGGAAAGTCAATTACCACTGCATCAGTTCTTCCCCCTGCATCTACCTCATCTGCCAAATCTTGAAATAATGAAGTGATTTGACTTTCGCACGAATACCCAGGTCTAAATCCATGTTGCGCTTCATTAAACCACTTTTTATTTTCTAACTCCTCTCGTATATATTCTGCAATTAAATGTTCTATTAATTTACATACTACTAAAGTTAGACTAACTGGCCGATAATTATTTATTTCTGTTTTATTACCCCCTTTATAAATAGGAACTATAATAGCTGTTTTCCAGTCTTCCGGTAAGGCACAGCTGTTAATTGATATGTTGAACAAGAGCATAAGATAGGGAATCATGGCTTCACCCCCAAGCTTTAATATTTCAGTAGGTATATTGTCCGTTCCCCTTGATTTTCGGTTTTGCAGCATCTTAATCCTTTTGCGTAATTTGGCCGCCATTATTTGAAAAATCGTTTCTCCACTCTCCCCAATTTCCTGTTCGGAACTATCGTCGGATTTAAGAAAAACTGATACAATATGTGAATTTAATATATTAGCTTTGTCCCTATCACTTATGAAGCAATCGATGCAGTAAGAATCACTTGTCGGGGTCCAGAAACAAGAATTAACGCAAAATAAGACCTGAAGCTTTCCAGGTGACGAATATGGTCAATTTCTTCTTGGGAAGCAAGCCAGGTGAAAAGACGATTATAAATCGACGTTTCGGGAGTGTGCATCTTAAATGTTATAACCACAAATGAAACACTGGATAAGCAAAGACAAAACACTATCAAAATTCGGATTACTGAATAAAAGACTGTTTTCAGTAAACTAAATGTCAGGTCAGGCGATAGCATGAGCATACAAAATTAATTGTGTCAGAGAAACGTAACTCCTTAACTTGGTTATCAAGCTGCATTGATTTGTGCTTCTTAAATCGACAGATTTCCAGTTTTAAGGCCCATTTCCAAGAGGAGCTCAACTGAAATCCTGCATCACGATTAAGCGTGCTCCTTTCGGATGAAATGGCCAAAGCCTCCTTAATTATCCGCTCCCAGTAACTGTTGCAATTTGCCAAGATGGTCGTCTCCCGAAGTTTGGCTCAACCAGAATAAACGAACATGAACGGAGCATTCGTTTAATGCAACCTGAGAGCATTGTTTTGATAACGACCATAGGGCCAAATCTTGGCAATATGCAGCAGTTACTGGGAGCGGAGAATTAAGGAGGCTTTGGCCATTTCCTCCGAAAGAAGTACACTTAATCCTGATACCGAAATTAAAGGATTGCAATAAGTAAAGAATCATGATGGATTTCAAAGGAGTCTTGTATGTTTGTTACGTCACGAACAGCTGCAGTTGGTTGCGTTGTTATAACAAAAGAAATGTAAGAAACAGTGTTCTTAGCAGATTTCTAAAGCGTAGCATGACAAAATAGTCACAGAGGGAATCTTTGGTTGAATAATGGGCTTCCAGAAAGTAAAAGCTGTACACCCACGCGCAGCTGTGGAGAACATTTCGTGGATTGGAGCCGATTAGGGCAGTCCTCTTCTTCTGTCTTGGCCGAGGGCAGACCAGATGTGATGAGAGAAGATATTTGTCGGTTTATACGTAACTAATTAAGTATTATCGAGTAATAAGCATTCCGCCTTTAGTAACTCTAAACAGTGATACATTGGTAACCCTTGGTCGGCAACTTCAAGTTTGATGTTTGATAAAAAGAAGCAGTCAATACACCAGTTTGAAACGGGCATTCCAGTGTCATTAAAACTATCCTTCTCATACATATTCACGCATACCCGGAGATAAACCTCATTGCCTTACCCTGAGCTACACACCATTTGCTTCAAACCGTCGCCCCAAGTGGAACTCTTTGCTCGCCAATATATTTGCTTCAATCGTGATGCTGGGTTTCAGTTCAGCTCTTCTTGGAAACCGGCCTTAAAAATGGAAATCCGTCGATTTAAGAAGCACAGATCAATACAGCTTGATAATCAAGTTAAGTAGTTACGCTTCTTTGACACAATTAATTTTCTATATTCACGCCATCTTCTGAACTGGCATTTAATTTACATAAAAACAGTCTTTTGTTCAGTAATGTGAATTTTGATAGTGTTTTGTCTTTGTTTATATTGGTGTTATATCCAGTATTTCATTTGTGGTTATAACATTTAATAAATATCCTGATGATGGGAGAGATGCACACTCTCGAAACGTCGATTTCTAATCGTCTTTTCACCTAGCTTGCTGCCCGAAAAGAAATTGAGCAAGAATTAACGCATTAAAATGCGTTCAAATTAAAACACAGCATCTATCGTTAAATAATAATCAATCAATTGTGGAATCCAGATAGAATGTACATCGACGTTCCGTTGTTTCCAACAAGAAAGTCCCACCAACGTTTAATTTTTAACAATCGTAAGTTTCGAAGTTCCCATTAAATTTTCTTCAATAAATCTGCATTGTCATTACTTAGCGGATAATAATGTAGAACAGGCTAAACCCAAATCTAAACTTTAACTGCCTACTGATTAGATAACATAACCTTATTCGTCATGCAACTGTTAAAAAGACGATTATATTTAGTATAGTTCCAAAGATATTCAACAGTATAGATATACTATTTATAATAACCCAGCAAACTTCAGAAGGCCTTGCATGGCAAAAATACAACTAAGGTTATCTTGTATTCTCTGTAAGTTGTCATGTTAGACGCATTTTTGCTTCTGCTCTTGCATTGCTCGATAAAATAGTCAAACCAAATCTAACGCCAAGTTGTGTTATTCTTTAGTTAAAATAGGCCAGTTTTAGTCGCGAGCGGGCAGTTTTTAGCAATAACACAACATTTTGTTACATGAATTATTATAAGAAAACAAAACAATTGGTAGCCGAAAATTCGGTACTGATATTTGTCTACAAATACAGAATTTGAAATACTTTAAGTAAAAAAGCATTTGTAGATTATTTAGGAGATGGAGAGTCCAAAGGTATTCTAAGAGTGCAAGAAGCCAATTTATATGGACAAGGGGTGCAAGTGAAAAAGCTGGAGTGTGTTGGACACGTACAAAAGAGAATGGGTAGAGATTTAGAGAAAAGAGAAATAACATGAAAGGATACATGGTCGTACGTAAAACCCAAACGAGATCTTCAATCTCCTAATCCGGGAGAGAGTATCAAAATCTGTGTATGTTAGCAGAAAAACTATTAAATCTGGTGTGATGGATGCTGTGATATGTTTTGTATGTATGTGTATGTATTTATTAACTGCAATTGGGTACTACCCGGTGGCAGAGTTAAGAATACAGATCAAATTACATATACTAGATTTACAACAATAATACAGTAAACAATACAAACATGATATTATTTTACTTTAGTCACTTAAATCTTATCTAAATACTTCTCTATTTACATATTATATACCATTATAATTCAAAAGTTAAACTATAAACCATTTAGATTTTTTCTAAATTTCTTCAACGACAGAGGACAGCCCTGAAAGACTGCTACAGGCAATTCATTCCATTCTTCAATGGTTCTATTAACAAAAGAAAATTTTCCTACGTCGGTTCTGTATCTTCTACCCTTAATTTTATACCTATCATCGTTTCGTCCATAATAATCCGGATTATCTAACCTTACATTAACGTCCACCCATGCCTTTACACCAGCATTAGCTTTGAATAACGCTACCAACCTATGTTTTTTACGCCTAATTCTTAATTCCTCCCATTTAGTCTCATCTCCTTTTATAGGCCCAAAATACTTGCCTCTTTTTATGAATTTTATTGCCCTCTTCTGTATTTTTTCTAATGGATCGATTTGGTTAGCTCTATACGGGTCCCAGCATGCTACTCCATATTCCATAACCGGCCGCACTAAGGCCTTGTAGGCAATTTCCCTGGATCTAGCGCTCCCCTTTTTCAATATTCTCATTACGAAATGTAATGCCTTCCACGCATTCCTAGTTGTGGAATTTACTTGTTCGTCCCATCCAGCATTACTTGCCAGGTACACTCCCAAGTATTTGCAGCTGTCCACCTGTGGAATTTGCACCCCTCCCATGTGATAGTTAACAATAATTTTGCCCTTAGTTCTACTAAAAACAATGGACTTACTTCTCTTGGGATTCATTGACATTTTGTTAGCCGCAGCCCAATTACAGATTTCATTTAAATCATCCTGAAGAGCGGTTTCATGCACTGTATTCCGAATTTTATTATAAATGATACAATCGTCTGCAAACAACCTTATCTGGCAGTTAATATTAACAGCAATGTCATTAACAAAAATGAGAAACAGTAAAGGCCCTAGTACTGAGCCTTGTGGCACACCCGAACTAACAGTTCCACTATCAGACAGCTCTTTACCTACTTTAACTTTTTGCGTTCTCCCTTTCAAAAAATGTTTAACCCATAATGATGGTGCTACTAAAAGGGGAGCCGCATTTAGGAAAATTGGACTGAAACCAGGTTTTAATTTTGACTGTGCCTTTGAAAATAATTGATGCATCAAGAGTAAAAGAAGCAGAAAAACAAGTGCAGGAAGTGTCTGAGGTAGCAATAATAAGGATAGAGGTGAAAAGAGGAGAACAGAGGATGCTGAGACAACCTGGGTTAGGAATATGGACCAGGAATGTTTTACATTTTGGGTATGTCACATAGAAGCACAACATTATGTTCTTGTCATTCACCGTAACTTGCTTTTTTTTAATTTTAGTACACTTTTCTAGATAATCATAATAGATAAAGCTTTGAATTTTTTTTTTTTTTTTTTTTTTTTTTTTTTTTTTTTTTTTTTTGCATATGTAGAATATGCAGCTCTAAACAGCTGGTGAAAGCTTCATATGTTACACTTTAACGAAATTCCTCGAAAAAATATTTTCTAATATAAAAAAATTAAAAAATAAAGAGTAAATCAATATTTGAAAATTAATTTTTCTTTCACACTAGCTGTGTGTAGGACGCACTATAAAAGGGTAGAGCCAGACTGAAAAATTCAATTCCATAGCCGAGATTTGAACCACGGATCGTCTGCTTTCCATTCAGTCTGGCTCTACCCTTTCATAGTGCGTCCTACACACGGCTAGTGTGAAATAACAATTAATTTCCATTAATTGTCCTAATAGTGATCCGAATTATAAAGCCCGTGCCTTAAAGTACTTACAGTATAGTAAGTCGCCATTAAAGTAGTTGTCTCATGTGTTTATGAGAACTCCTAAGTGGTTTTACGGGAAAACCACGAGTCAGTTGGAGAATTTAGTATCATGTTGGCACGTTGGCCATAGTAGCTCAAATGGTTCGAGCGGCTGGACGTAAACCAGAAGATCCGTGGTTCAAAACCCGACTATGGCATTAAATTTTTCAGTCTGGCTCTACGCTTTCAAATCAACATTTATTTTTCAAATTGATATTATTGATTAAAATGTCTTAATGGTTCACCAGCTGTGTTTAATAGCATGTTTGTAAAGTGATTACAAAGTCTGAAATGTGCTACTTTAACTATTTAGGAGGAAATGGCACCTAAAGAAGAAAATGCGTAAACATTTTTGAAAATTTTGTGTTTATTGGAATATTAATAGAGTAAACATTATTAACTTTATTTATGCCCGCCTCGGTTGCGTAGATGGTAGCATATCTGCCTCCCGTTCAAGAGGTCCCGAGTTTGAATCTCGGTTAGGGTGAGTTACCTGGATAAGGATTTTTTCGGGGTTTTCTCTTATCCTGAAAGACAAATGTCTGGTAACTCTAATATCCATGGACCCTGGACTCATTTGAGCATCATTTCACCCATTCCATTCATCGTCCGATATGACTTAACGCTGGAGGACGTAAAAAACACATTATAATTTGATTATGGCATATGAATTAGAAGAGACTTATATATAAGTGGTAAAAGTTTCATTATGATAGATTGCATTGATTTCAATAAACACTAACATATATTGCATTGAAGTTATACATGAAAATTGCTAATCTGAGGCTACCAAATGTCCTTAAGTAAAAAAAGTATTTTAGAAATAGATCCACGCCTTTACGTATATGTGTGACTCAAAACGAAAATTTCATAATTTTTTGAAGTTTTGTTTATAATTTTCTAAATGCATCCTGACCACTTTTTTCAGATTTATCTTTTATTTTGCCTAACTGTACGGATAATAGTAAAATAACTAAACATTATCTATATAAGCAATTAATAATTTGAAGCATTAGGCGTGTTTCTGTTCACATATTATTTTTATAAAAATATGGATCTAGAAGTATGGAAGTAAGATAGCAAAGATGATACTGACAGAGTCTTTGCATCCGCATGAGTATTTGATTAATCATAATGACGTCTCACTCTCGATAGATATCTGATACCACTTCCTCAGCACTGGAGGGATAACGATCCGAAAGCAATAAATAACTCGGAGTAGAGACAAGAAGACCTGTATCGCCTGTGACAGGAAATGGAAGTCGTGACTTACCAACTTGCAAATGTTCAGGTAGTCACTTGTGATGCAGGAACAGTCCGCGTTAAATCCTGCTTCATAACTGCCACTTGAGCAAGTTGTGGGTATACGTGTGTCCTAAATTGTGCAAGACAAGTTTGTTGTACCTTCGTAAACTCAGGCTAAACTTCCATTATGTACAACTTATTCATAATCTCTCCAAGAAATGCAGCAAACTGCAACTATATGGTAAACTGTTGTTTGTAGTTTAGGTAATATTTACCTGCAGTAACTGCTAACCTATGAACCCTCAATACAGTGAAATATAAACTCAAGTCTGGAGACCTTCATCCAACTCGTCAAGCCTGCGAGGTTTCCTTGCATAAAATTTTCAAAGATGATAGTCACAGGGATTTAGGTCCAATGAATATGCCATCATCAAAAACAGTATGCAATTCGAGGAGGCAGCGACTATTTCCATGGCAACGTTTATTTACTCTAATTCTTCCTCAGTTAACACCAATGGCCATATCTGTTTCTTTTCGTATGTTTAATTTTTATAATGAACTCTGTATTGGCAGGAACGTTTCCACCAAAGAACTTATGACTCCATTTGTGAAAAACAATAATGCAGTAAACATACACTGCTCTGTAGTACACACATTATTAACACTTCCCAACTGTAATTATTTACGAGAGAACGTGTTAAAGTTTTATCACCCGGTTGTTTTTATGCTATAGTGATGAAACTGTTTGAGTGTCATTATTGATACCTCGAGACATAATGTTGGTAGTTTCAGTGATTTGAGTCTTTGGTTTTTTTTACAGTGAGTGACAGAACTGACTGAGGTGTAAGATGGAGAAAATTGAGGTTCGTATTGTGATCAAGTTCCTGCATTTGAAGAGTAAAACTGTCCGAGAAATCCATGATGAGATGACAGCTGTTTATGGAAATGACTGTCCATCGTATGACACTATTGTGAGGTGAAAAAGGAATTTTCAAACTGGCCACATATCCCTGACAGATGAGCCAAGAGCTGGTAGACCGTCAATGACAGACGATGTTGTCACAGTGAAGAAAGTGGAGTGTTTAATACTGGAAGACAGAGGAGCAACCATCCAAATGATAATGAATGAGACATATCTTAGTTATAGTAGTATGTGGACGAACTGCACATGTCTATGGTGCCTGCACGGTGAGTTCCACGTTTACTAACCCCTTTCCAAAAGCAAACACGGCGTGACCTTTCAACACAGATGTTGATGCTGTTGGAACAGGATGAAGATGATATTTTCATCGTCTGATAACCATGGATGAATCGTGGATCTATCAGTATATCCAGAGACCAAAACCATGAGCATGGAATGGAAACGTACCGATTTCCCCCCTCCCAAAAAAGGCAAAGGTTTAAAAGTCAGCTGGGAAGGTCATTGTTTCAGTTTTCTGGCACTGTCGTGGAGCCATCCTTATAGATTATCTTGCCAAGGGTCCAACCATCACCGGCAGATACTACTGCAATCTTCTGGACAAGTTACGAGCAGCTCTGATTAAGAAGTGACGCGGTATGCTCTTCAAAGTTGTTCGTCTTCTGGCTGAAGATGCACCAGCTCATTCACCTCAAGTTGCAGTTGACAAAACAAAGGAATGTGGCTTTGGGACCTAATATCATCCACCTTATTCGCCCGATCTCGCACCAAGTGACCTTTTTTGTTTCTGGAAATGAAGAATCCATTGCTTGGTAGCTGATTTGACAACACAAATGACGTCATTAATGAAGTGGAAGAGTGCTTTAAAGCAAATTCTGAAGACTTCTACAATCAAGGTATTCGGAAGGTGAAGAAACGCTGAAGACTGTGAAGAAACTACGTAGAGAAGAAGTAATAAGCACATTTTAACACAAATTCTCTATCATATTGTCACAGACTGTATTAATTTACTCTCTGTAGACTCAAGTAGTAGGCGACGTCACTCCCTCCCCTCCTTTATGACTAGACGAATAATCTTTAAGCGATAGACGCTCTCTCTGAAACTGCCAGCTGATGGGGTAGGATGATTTTGTAGGTAGCTCCACTTCTGGACAGGTAAACGGCCGTTATGGCCGCTTTTGTAAATCTATTTGTTGTAGTAATTATTCTTATTAAGTGAATTCCACTTTTAATTAGCTTTACCCTACCTTTTTACCAATGAACCATTATAGAAAAGATCCCATCCTCTTGCTAAAGCATGTAGTTCCGCTCTGAGTGCTCCCGAGTGTTGGACCTGACCACGTGTTTCTTAATTATTCACAAAGTAAGAACAGGTCGTCACATATTGGTCTTAGGTACCATGTATATTTTTTTTAAAGGTTCATTGTGAAAATTCAAATAAAAACCAATATTTCGTGATATGTAGAAATTGTATATAAAAACTGTAAGACCACGTGGAAAATGCTTTTCTTACCCTATTCATAGAAGTAGTAGTTAAAAGTAAACATGGAAAACTAATAAAAGTTCTATGAATTAACATTTTGTTAATTAAGGAATATGTTGTAACAACAAAACTACTCAATTGCTGACTTTATAGTGTGAAACAAGTGAAAGTTTAAGTAGAAAACTTGACGTGTAAATGTTACGTTTTTAAAGGAATTTATTTGTTCAGTGATTCTGTTCATCTACTGGTGCATATTTCGTTATTCTCTCTACATTAGCAGTGTAGCTCTGCACGAATTCAAAATATCCTACCTCAGAGCGATTCAGTATTATATTTTTATAAGCCAGATCTGGAATCCCTGATGTATATGTTAGCATATTATCTTGCACATTCGTTTATAAATTAATTACATTAAAACATATCCTCAACGCTTTATTAAACTTTATTTCCTTTACCTGGACAATGGAATTAAAGAGAAGTTTTACACAACAAACGGAGTTAAAAATAATGCACTGAAAAAAAGGTTTCCCTGAGAGAGAGAAAACTTGTGTATGTGGGGAAGAAAGCGGTGTTGACTGGAAAAAGGGGAGAAGGGAAGGGTGGTTCGGTTTATAAAAAAAATGCAAAGTTTGCAGAATAAAATAGAATACGAAACAATTAACGGAGTTAGTGGAGCTGCAGAGATGAAATATTTCGCACGAGCTGGTGTTTTGTTTTAATCGCATGGGTGAAGTAAATTATGGAATAAAAAGGAACACGATAATAAAAAGATATGTTGAAGAGTGGAACGTTTCTATTCAATTAGCCTTTCTTATTCAGGCTTCGCGGAAAGTTTTCACAAAGAGCAACTTTCTTTGAGGTGGATATAGCTTATGTTTGTGTTATTTTAAACTGGTGCAATTGACGGAGATATAACTAAAGGATAAACATGCAATATCTTCAACCGTACAATACTTTATTATGAGCTGGTAACTTCAAACTTTAAACGTCTGCTACACAAACGCATAGATGATTTCTTTCTTCTTTTTCCCCCTTTCTTCCAAAACAAATAACTTTTGTTCAGTTTAATTGAATTACTTTCTATAGAACTTAGTTTTCGTAAGGAGACATCACTGGGCAACACCGTAACCTCAGTTTAAAATCCTAAAGAGAAAAGGTACTTCACTTTTTATACGAGGTTCATGAAGAAAGTAAGTTATGTTCGGTAATAAAATTAAATTGTGTACAGTTGCTGAAAAATTATTTATTTCACAAAATTCTACAACTCTTAAACTACTTTTTCACATAACTGCCGGAATTTTGCAGGCATTTGTCATAGCGAGGCACAAGTTCTTGTATACCTTCTTCATAGAAGTTTGCCACCTGTGTCTTCACCCAGTTGGAAACATTTTCTTTCAGCTCTTCGTCATTGTTGAAGTGTTAACCACTAGGGAAAGATTTGAGATGCAAAAACAGATTAAAGTCACTAGGGGCGAGGTCAGGGCTGTACGGGGGGTGGTCAAACACGTCCCAGTCAAATCCCTGTAGGGTCATAAACTGAAGTGCACTACCCATCCGTTTTGTTTTGAGTTGCTCAGTAAGAATCCTTGGCACCCAACGTGAGCAAGGTATACGGAATTTCAGTTTTTCGGTAACAATTTCATGAACTAGTGATCGTTATGTGCGTCTTATCTGTCTCATTTAAAACTACAAATCCCAGAGCATGCTACCACAGCAGGACGCCCATCAAGTTTTGTAACCTGTTTAAAGGAAACATGCAATTTTCATGATTATTACATATATACAGACGGTTCACGTTACCAATTTGAAGATAATATATCTGTAGTAGGATGTGCAGAAATATTGAGATGGTTATGAAGAAAATATATCATATGAATATCTTATACTGCTTTTAGTTCCAGAGGGAGAGAAAGTAAGATATGGAGCAAACAAAAAAAGGCCATAAAATGATTAAACCTTTGACTTTATACATCAATAACTTTAAAAATATAAAGAATATTAAACATTCATATGATAGAAACCTTTGTCTTCTTTCTAAGAACATGCGTTGAAAATTTTAGAGACTGGATCAAAAGTGCATCGTGTGGAACAGGCCCTCCTGCCTCTTCATTCTCTCTTTTGCAGTCTCATAAGGGGCAAACGTTAACGTAAGGAGGCAAACGCATGTTGTGACCATAAACGTGGAAGGACATTCATAATAGAAAAACGGAAACGTAATTATAGCTAATCAGAAATTAGATGATTTAAAATGGCTCCTAGTCATGAAGTAACATTCATGCATGCTTGATAGCCAATGTACTCGGTGCACTATATTTGAAAAGAAAATTGTTGTCTCGGTGTACATAGTGGGTTCATCCCCTAAATCAAAGAAGAATTTATCGAGGATACTTTTATATTTTACTTCGTGAAATCAGAGATGATGACCCAGTGAAATTCCAAAGATAATCATATCCATTATACATACATAACCCCACTAAAATGGATTTTATAACGGTGGTAGTGATAATGTAAGAGATTAGTCTTTGGTATGGGAAATTTCAGGAACAGGAGCTAAGCCTTGTTTTGTAAGAGATCTCTCAAGCTTTCTGCTGGTACCACAGTAACTCCAATGATGCTAGTTTTTCTTTTGTCATTGGCTGGGTACGTGAACAGTTACTTTTTCTGAATAATATTTTGTACTAGTTATTGGTGAATATATCATATGGGTAGGC
This sequence comes from Mantis religiosa, assembly GCA_030765055.1. NCBI lineage: Eukaryota > Metazoa > Arthropoda > Insecta > Mantodea > Mantidae > Mantis > Mantis religiosa. The sequence goes on along the minus strand of CM060959.1, from coordinate 46,357,730 downwards.
CAAAAACATTTGAGGAGAGAAAGTTTACAGGCAATCGTTTTACTAAAAACAAAACAGTAAATGTGAAAAATATAAATAGAATAGACAAGAAAACCACGTGTAATATTGAGGTTAGTTGGTCCAGTTCACACAATACATGTGCTAATCATGATAGTAGTAATATGCAGAAATTGGTGAGCTGTGAGTTCTAAAAGCAGATAAAATGGTTGAAGAACTGGCCAAGAAGACAAGAAACATGAAGAGGAACTTGAAAAGAACAAGTGAGAATGCAGAGGGTCAAGACTATGCAGCTGGAATGTTCTGACTGATGTGAGAAGTCAGTAATCAATATATCAACTTTAAAGTTTCTCAGTTTCACATTTTTTCAGGTTCTGGTACACTTTTTTAAAAAACTAATCAACCAAAACATATTATATTTTTTGTGGGTTTTAAGCAGACTCATAAGAATAATGATAAGAAGGGATTTTCCTCTGAGATTCATAATACTTTAAAAAATAATAACATTTTCTGAAATTTCAGTGTTTCTTTTTTTACTAAAACTAAAAAAAGTATAACAAATTAACCGCACAAAATTTTCAAATAATAATAGGTATTATTAAAGAAAATAAAGGTTAAAGGTTATTGTGACTGCGAGCGATACGTAGAGTCAAAATTCTGGTTTGCAGAAATTTAGAACAGCCTTAATGCAGCAAAATGACGTGAAATCGGCAATCAGTTGTCTTCAAGTTCGACTCGGTGCTCCGCCGCACGTAAACAACTGAAAGGAATCACAGCGTTACACTTCAAACGTCGACTGTCGCAATAACCATCACACAACTGCCGCTTCTAACACTTTGAGGGTTTTTATGCTCACAGACGTTGTTTTTAGAAAGCCGCAGAACTTTCGATAATATTCGCGGCGGCAAGAGAAAGACAGAGCGTTCCGGAGTCTCTGTCTCTTTCTTTCTCTTGTCAGGCGTCCAGCTCTCCTGCCCACGCGCCTAGCTTCCACTTTTCACGGCAACACAACAATACCATCGGTGACGTTTTGAATTATTTAAAGGGTGGAAAGATTACCATTTTATTTCCGGCAATTTATAAAATTGTGGTATAAAACTTCACCATCGTCAATTAAACTTTCATAAAAGTTTTCACCACAAACTACGAAATAAAAGACAATGAAAAAAGTTTTATATAAAGTTTTACTCAAAGTACAGAATTTCCTTGATCGTTTTCACCTGCTATGTACAAACGGCGCCATGTTCAAGAATGTAATTCGAAAATTATCGTTAACTTTTCTTTTTTACTTTCAATACCATGTTTTATGACACCCTAAATCTAGAAAAAGCACGTTTACAAAAAGCATGGTTTGTGTATCTGTAATCACATAACATTATAACAAAATTTCGGCTAAACCCAAACTTAGTATTTAAGTTAACCTTTTTCCAGGAATGCTACCTAAAAAATCTATAGTAATTTTTTGTGTTAAGTGCAGAGGTTTTACCCAACTAGTCCAAGACTCGTAGGTCCTAGGACCCTGGCCTCCTTCAACCCGGGAGCGATGGATAAATCCGGAGCTCTTTCCATAGGGCAATGCCTGATTTCTTAAAAAGCTCCCTCCCTCGTTGACAACAACGTCAAGACGGGATGGAAGTGGATACGCCACTTACGCGTGTCAATCCCGCAGGGAAGACTACCGAAAACCTCGGTAGGGCCGCCTGGTAATCTAGCACACCTTCTACTAGCTCTGCAGGCCAGTATTCGGGACTTATGAGGCAACTCTCTACCCCCTCCGGCGGCTGTAGCCTGGCCGGAGGTACGCAATTTCCCGTGGATGTCGGGAACACACTGCCCCCTCGAGTCCAACCCAATCCGAACAACTCCCATTGGGAGGGGCTCGGCAGTTTGGCCCGAGGTTCCTCTAGTAACGTCAGAGGTACCACGAGTTCTAAGAGTCCTCAGCGCTCGCACCACAGCAGCTGGAGGGGACGGTTCCCGTCCCCTACGGGAGTAATTCATTTCTTTTTTGTGGAATAAACCATTTAAAAATATTGGTGGTTATTTCTTTGAATGTTACGTTTCTTAAATGGTAGGTCGTTATTCTTTTTTTCGCAGCCATGCAGAGAGATTGGAACATAAAACGCATCACGTAGCGGCCAGCATCATTTTTAAAATATTTCTCCATCGCTCAAAACCAGTGGTACGAGGTGTGTTCAAGCTCCTATTTTTTTCAGGACTGGGACCAATAGGAACTTCTGTTTTCTTAAATATACGTGGACTCTTTGTGAATGCGTGACAGAGATGGTAGAACTGTACAGTGCACAGACTTAGGACTGCTTTGATACTTAAAATAGTGACGTTTTCCTTGCAATAACTGCGTGTAATCATTCGTTTTCTCCATTTTCGTGGTGTGACACCTATTGAAATTCATTGCCAGTTGAGTGAGGCATATGGTAATGGTACCATGGATGTGTCTGCCTGCCTCGGTAGCGTAGATGGTAGCGTATCTGCCTCAGGTTCAAGAGGTCCCGAGTTTGAGTCTCGGTCAGGGTGAGTTCCATGGATAAGGTATTTTCCGGGCTTTTACCTTATCCTTCAAGACAAATGACGAGTAACTGTAAGCTCCATGGACCCTGGACTCATTAGAACCTCATTTCACCCAATTCATTCACCGTCCGATATGACTTAACGTTGGAGGACGTAAAGTTACTAAAAGAATGGATGTGTCTAATGTGCGTTCCTGGGTGCGACAGTTCAATGAAGGCAGAACATCGTGTGACAACAAACCAAGATAGTTGCAAACATCGCGTCCAAAATTTGCAATTTCCCTGGGATCTGTGCACACAAACCTGCATGAAGATCTGAAAATTCTCAATCGGCGATCTTCCAAAACAACGTTCTGCACAGGCTGAATCATGTCGTCAGACCAACTGGTGCGAGGCCGTGACTGTCTTGGTTTGTTGTCACAGATGTTCTGCCTTCATTGAACTGTCGCAGCCAGGAACGCACATTGGACACATCCATGGTACCATCACCACTTTCCTCACTCAACTGGCGATGAATTTCAATAGGTGGCGCACCACGAAAATGGATAAAACGAATGATTACGTATTGTTCTTGCAATGAAAACGTCGCCATTTAAGTATCAAAAACCTTTTTAATTCTGGTCTCTGCTACTAGAGTTCGATGCATTTTACAGTGCTGCCATCTCTGTCACACATCCACAAAGAGTCCGCATGTATTTAAAAAAGAAACGGAAGTTCCAATCTTCTCCCAGTCCTGAAAACAATTGGAGGTGTTATAACTTGGACGCACATAGTCCTCTTGTACTTACAAGCAGATAAATAATAAGATTATTTCTGGAAGGTTATGTCGATTATCATAAAACAGATAAAAGATTTTAGGTTTGTATAAGAGTAGAGAAATCATATGAGTGCAACAAATCAGACAGACCTTTTTTTAATTAGTTCGTAGTCCAGAAAAGACTTAAGCAACAGAACTCGAGTTGTCAAACCATTCTACATTCGTGGCACCAAACTGAAAAACCGTTAGGGAAAACCGGTTCCACCTAATGCGTTTGTGTTTATTCCTGCTACCAATTACTACACTTTTGTAGTAAACTTCCCCAGACCTGGTCAATATGTTCAATGATGTCCCTCACCTAAACGGTACAGCACTAATTAAATAACCATTTAATTAAAAGGCATCGTAATAACCACGAACCTAAGGAGAGATTGCATTTACTGCACCACCTAAACAATAGAAAGCCACTGAAGGATCAGTAACTGACTCTGCAGATAGCTTCCAGGGAGCGCTGCATTTTTAAAGTGAACCATTTAGGTGCAGGAAGGAGCCCAGTTGCGTAATAATGCATCACACATTCTCTCTCTCTGCGTTCTTTGCGGCACAAAGGTACATGCATACAAGACATAAGGCATTCGCCGTTATCTCTGATCACACAGAATATTTATACTATCCCTGTTTCATCCAACGGCACCGAACATCAAACGTCTACATTTGCAAATTCTCTGATTTACTTTAATGAACCGTGTACGACATCTGTCCAGATACACGGAAACTATATGAACATAGAGATCATGAAATTGCGACTTCATATAGGGCGTAAGAAATACAAATGGTAAAAACGGTGAGCTGTGCCGTGTAGGTACAATATTTTTTCTTAACAAAACAAGTCACTAACAAGTTGAAAATAGCTGTACAAAAATGACAGTTGACATTTGCAAAGAGTAAGTACCATATGTAGTTTCTGTACTTGAAGTAGCTTAGTCGTCCCGTAGGCAACGGTGCCGAACTCGTAAGCCAATAGGGGGATGCGTGATAAAACCACAACTTCCCTGCATACCAAGAAGAAAACAGTGATTCCAGAATTCATTGTTTGCCTTCATTTTAAAAATTTTATCATGTGGTCATTCTTTCCCAAACCATTTTTTTCATAAACTAATCTAAATCAGTTTTTATCCACTTTGATTAGATAAGCGCTTACAGCAATGGTGTCATTAGACATTATTATTATTTAAATTTTACGTCCTCCAACGTTAAGTCATATCGGACGGTGAATGAAATGGGTGAAATGATGCTCAAATATGTCCAGGGTCCATGGAGCTTAGAGTTACCTGACATTCGTCTTCCAGGATAAGGGAAACCCCCGGACAAAATCTTATCCAGGTAACTCACCCTGACCGAGATTCGAACTCGGGACCTCTTGAACGTGAGGCAGACACGCTACCATCTACGCTACCGAGGTGGGCTGTCATTAGACATTTCCTTATATATACATTGAGAATACAAAAGATTGAGTGGTTGATTCTTCAGCTCCACCGCAAATATTAAGCCCTGAAAATTCAATTCCCTTTGTAAGCTCAAGATATTACAAACAAAAGAATGACAACTTCCTAAACATTATATTCAGTGTTTTAAAGGAATCCATATCGACTAAAGCAGTAAGATATCGTCTGTCTGTTGTTTTATTATGTTTTAAAAATGTAACGTATTTTTAACCGGTCATAAGGTATCGTAACACAAATGAAATAATGCTGAAATGATAATAGGGTTTATAGAGCTCAGAGTTATCAGACAGTCATCTTTCAGAATAAGGGAAAACTTTTATCACTCTGACCGAGATTAGAACTAAGGACCTCTTGAACGTGACCCTACAACCACGATAAGGAGACGGTCCGGTGACCTCCAATTTTGATGAATGAAATGATGTTTAAATGAGTCCAGGGTACATAAAGCTTAGAGTTACCAGAGATTCATATTTCAGGATAAGGGGCAACCATCACCCTGGCCGAAATTAGAACTAGATACTCCTGAACGTGACACTACACTCATGCTACAGAGATGGGCCAATGTCCTCCAACGTTAACTCTTATCGGACGATAAATGAAATAATGTTCAAGTGAGTCTAGGGTATATACAGCTTAGAGTTATTAGACATTCATCTTTCAGGATAAGGGAAGCCTGACCGAGATTAGAACTAGGTACCTCTTGTAGGTGATACTACCACCACGCTACAGAGACGGGCTAATGTCCTCCATAGTTAAGTCACATCGGACGATGAACGAATAGATGTTCAAATGAGTAGAGGGTACATAAAGTTCAAAGTTAAAAGACATTTATCTTTCAGGATAAGGGAAAACATTATCACTCTGACCGAAATTAGAACTAGGGACCTCTTGAACGTGACGCTACCACCCCGCTACAGAGACGGCCCAATGTCCTCCAACATTATGTCATATCGGACGATGAATGAAATGATGTTCAAATGAGTGCAGGGTCCATAGAGCTTAGTTACCAGAGGTTCATCTTTCAGGAAAAGGGGCAGCCTTCACCCTGACCGAAATTAGAACTAGATACCTCCTAAACGTGACACTAACCTCAGACTACAGAGACGGGCCAATGTCCTCCAACGTTAAGTCATATCGGACGATAAATGAAATGATTTTCAAATGAGTCAACGGTCCATAGAGCTTAGTTACCAGTGGTTCCTCTTTCAGGATAAGGAACAAACCTTATCACACTGACCGAGATTAGAACTAGGCACCTGTTGCAAGTGTGACAGCCAGGCTGGTATCTACGCCACTGAGGCAGGCCATCATTTCCAATAAAGAGGACTTCGGGGACTTTCTGAGATAATTATAGGTATATATTTCATTTTTCATGAAAATATCTTACGTATATAGTATGTTTAATCAAAATGATTAGTTATTTTGGGGGAAATCAAAAAATGAAGGTTTCTCTATGTGAAGATTAGTTTGGAGTGAAGCAATTTTCTTCAAAATTGTAATGTGGTATATTTGCAAGATGTTGAACTTAAATACGAACGCTTAACAGACATTGTGTTTTTTACTTTAGCTAAAAGTAACTTTCGGAGGGTTTCAAGAGGCCTCGAAGATCTCGACTGAAATCTCTGAAATCAAAGCTTTGGTTGCAATGTAATAATTTCACCACAAGCAATAGGTAGTGGAGAATTAAGTATGACACAACTCAGTGCGTAGGCTTTGGCGGCCGGTGTCCATTATAACTAAGTTTTCCGGGTAGGACCGTATTTGCTGCGGAGCTGTCAAGGAAGAAGTCCTGAAGAAGCCCTACATAGTTGAGGCGAAACGTTGACCAGAGGAACAACCAATGTCTTGTCGACCTATGCCTCGTCGGGGCACACGTCAGCCGAGGAAATTGCCATTAATCATGTGTCAGATTCGCTGTCAGTTAACAGTTTCCCAAAAGAAATCACTGCATATTTCAACGACGATCTGTCACCTCCTGCTTCTAGTACACTGTATTACTAGAAAACAAATTCAAAACTTCCAAAACTACAAACAAAAAAACATAGTCGCTAAATATTTGCGTATTCCAGCTGCAACAGTTATCTCTGAGAGACTATTTAGCACAGCAGGACTCATATGACAGAAAAATAAGTGGACTTGACCCCGAAAGAGTGAAAATGATAGTATTTTTGAATAAAATCTTATAAAAGTAGACTGTTTTGTTTTCAAATATACGAGGGTTGTTCAATAAAGAATGATCATAATTTTTACGTACATAACTTTGCGCACTAAAATTCAATCTTATTATATTCTGTTAGCTTAATGTGAAACAAACACGCCGCGTAGTAGTTTCATTGTTGGTACGCCTGGTTCCCGCCTGTGAGAACCAGGCATATTCAGACATGTTCAGTATCGCCTAGCGCTGCAATGGAAGTAACGTGCAGTTAAAGTTTATGTTAGACTAAGATCCGGAGTTTCTTTCAAAGGTAACCACTGTTGGTGAAACTTGGCTACATCATTTTTATCCTGAAAGCAAACAGCAAAGCTCAGTGTGGACATCTCCTTCATCACCAACCCCCCAAAAAGCAAACTTTCTGCTGGGCAAGTTATGGTCATCTAATTCTTTGATATTCATGGAATAGTTTATCAGCATGTTGTGCCTGCACACGCATCAGTAACTGGACAATACTACAGGGATGTCCTGAAAACATTGCAAGTCCATATCAGGTGCAAAAGACCACATTTCCGTGAAGCAGGCTGGATGCTGCACCACGATAATGCGCGGCCGCATATTGCCAATGTTGTTGCTGAATATCTTGCAAAAATCAACGTGAAGTGCATCCCTCAACCTACCTATAGTCCGGATTTAGCCCCATATGGCTTTTTTCTATTCCCTAACTTGAAGAAACCCTTCGTAGGAGGCATTATCCATCATCAGAAGCAGTGGTGTAGGCTACGGAGGCGATTTTGAAGGATCTCTCAAATAATGCATTCCAGCATGTCTTTGAAGACTGGCAGAAATGCTGGGACAAGTGCATCGCATTCAGAGGAGACTATTTTGAGAAAGACCATCAAAATTATGAGGATGAATAAAGGTACGTTGTCAAAAAAATTGTGGTCAATCTTTATTGAACAGCCCTCGTAGAGTTTAAAAATAAGCACACTGATAGTTTTATGTTTTGTCTCATTAAATATATGCATTACACAGTTCTCCCAAAATTCTATTTTGTATTGAAACTAGAAGTAGAAATAACCATTATCGACAATCGAAGTATTGGGTATCGTGGGAAATATCGTGTATCGATATCGAAGATCGATATAAGCTGTTATCGACCCATCCCTAGAGAAAGCAAAAATAACGGCTTTTGGATAAATAAACCATGTCAAAGTACTTAACAGCAAAGTAGTTTTAATTTTTTTGGATATATTATTAAGAAATATATGTAAAATGACCTCTTAAATGTAAATCACACACGAGCCTATTTGCTTAACAAATAGGAAAAGTAAAAGTTTAATTTTTACCAACCTTCCTTAAAATCAGTTCTTTTTTAATGGAGAGTACTTGTCATTTGTTTTTCCCTTGTTTCTTCAAGAGGTGTACAATGAGAGAAACAGTGGCACTGGCCACATAATTAGCTTCTCTCTCTGCCATCTAATTGCAAAAGCTAGCACACATGTTGAGTGTGTATCCGCCCGGAATAAAACACGCGCGGGTCGTGTCCTGTCTGGTCATATTAAACAGATTACCACCACACGACATTAAAATATACCGCAATGACTTTCACCCCGTCCTGTTTATGTGACCAACCCTCGACGATAATAGTCTGTATCACAAGCAACTTGCACTTCACAAAACAGGAACGTTTTTACTTCTTACATACTCCATAGGGCTTGCTTAAACTCTCGCCACCCATAACATGTTTTATCTATTTTTTGTAAAGCTTAATATTATAAAATCAAAACAAATATCATTGCGGTAAAGTTAAACTTAATTTATTCTAAATATACGATTGAAACATTAAAGAAAATCAAATTTAACACTTATGTGTTGTATACAAATTTAAATGTACAAATGTACAAATTTAAACGAGTGTATAATTAAAATAAATTATGTTTTGAACTGTATGTCATGCTGGTTTAAAGCGAACAAATTATCTGTGAATCTAGACAAAACAAAAGTGGTCAAATTTATAACCTGTCGTACGTCACATACTCAAATAGAAATCGGGATTAATGATATGTTATTACTGGACCTTCAAGTGGACAGATGTTTAGATTGGAAAGCTCACATAAATTACATCTTACCTAAACTCAGCTCCGCCTGTTATGCTATCCGAGTGCTGGTTAATGTGAGTTCTATTGACACACTTAAATTAGTATATTATGCATACTTTAGCTTTATTATGGAATACGGAATATTATTTTGGGGCAACTCAGTAGAAAGTAAAAGAATATTTCTTATGCAAAAGAAGGTTATAAGAATCATTAGTAACACCCACACCAGATGCTCTTGTAAAGATCGTTTTAGAAGATTGAAGATATTAACGCTTCCTTGCATGTATGGATTCTCGATCCTAAAATTCTTTGTATGCAATCGTGTCTTATTTACAACAAATAATGTAATTCACAAAATAAACACTAGACAAAAGTATAATATCCATTATCCCAGTGCTAAACTTTCTTGCTTCCAGAAAGGTGTGCATTATGAAACTATCAAAATATTTGACGTACTTCCTAATTTTCTTAAAGAAAAAATTGATAATTTCGGTTCTTTTAAAAATGCAGTTAGAGAGTACTTTTGCTCAAAATCTTTTTATTCTGAACAAGATTATCTGAATGACAAATTATCCCGAAAATGCTTCTGTAGCTCTGTAAGTGGAATCTAACTGTTCCAATGACAAATCATTACCAATAAATCGTTGATGCATGTTGAAAGTTTATTTTAATGTATATGTATTTATAAAATAACAAGGATGGTATCCATTGCAAAAAGGTTGAGACGTACTGACATAAGCCAAGTGAAAGGTGAATTAAAGTGTTTGATTTTGTATCATATATAATTATCCCTGCTTTGTTTTCCATATTGTTGTTCATATTGCCTGTATACTATAATATGTGTTTTATGTTAACTTTTCTAGTACATATATATGCTATTAAACTTTATACCTCTGGACATGTTCAATGTTCACAGCCTTTTCTGGCTACAAGTGAACCTACTGAACGCAAATCAATCTAATCTACTGTGCAGTAATTTCAGTTACTATTAGTACTTTGTTATATTTATAATGAATTTGTTGTACTTGTGCAGTTATGAAACTCATCTGGGTTGAAAGGACTGTATTATCAAATGCATAGAGGAATTACCTCTAAAGATGCAAGGAATGGTGAAAATATTTTATAGTACTCATATGTGTTGAACCATGTTTTATTTGTAGCATAATCGCACAAATAGACATTGCATCAATTCAGTTATTCTAATCTGAATCCCAGACCTCACTTCATGATTCTTCCCCAGTAAATATCTGTTCTTTGCTATATTTATCACACAGAGTTTCGATTGTTTTTCAGGAAGAACTGAAGCAAGATACTTTTAAATTTCCTTGGCTTTCGCAACTTTCAGAGTAATTTCTTTATCATAAGCTTTCTTCAGTATGGTTTCAGCAAACTTGGTGTTTCCCTTGATTAGGAATGTCTGTCTTTAATCACTAGAGTTCTTGCTAGCAGTAACAGTGTTTGATCCATATTCAATAATCTCATATGTTGTCACTTTCCAATTATCTTGCTTTTTGGCCCCTGGCATAGGTTCCTTCACCTACTGAAAGCCATCTTATAGTCCTTGATCATAGACTGTTGAACATCACATACTTTAATGCTCTTGGATGGGTTCTTTATTATGCATACGAGGGGCAATCAAATATTAACAAGCTCTTGTTTACTGCGCAAGCATAGAGTACCGTAAGGGTTCGAGGCTTTTGCAGTAAATGTAGTGAGATGCCTGGAAGAGGACAGTGGCCTTGGGAACTCGTTTGGCTCTGTCCCTCAGTTACTACCGAGAAGTCTGAGAGAAAGGTGCATCCAGCTGTTCCGCAACGAGTAATAATCAAGTTTCTTGTCAGTGTCGTTGCAGCTGAAATTTGCCGTCGGTTACTCCCAAAGTTTAGGGAAACAACCCTTTCATGGTCCAGAGTTAAACAATGGTGCCATGAGTTTAATGTGGGACGTGAATGTATTGAAAACTTGGCCCACCCTCGCTGTCCATACACCATCATCAATCCAGAAATCATCCAAGCTGTTCAAGACATCATTGAAGGGGATCACCACATCACAGTGCTTGAGATATGTCAACAACTTTTCATAAGCTATGGGAGTGTCCAATCAATCATTCGAAGGGAGTTGAAATTGAAAAAAGTGTCAGCTCGTTGCGTTCCGCAGAAAACAGTGCGAGTTCAAATGTGTGGCACGCTTCTCACGCACTACGAAGAGGAAGGTGATGCTTTTCTGGACAGAATCATCACTTGTGATGAGACATGGGTGCATCATTACACACCCATGACAAAGAGGCCCAGTCTGGAGTGGAGGAAGAGTGGAGAGCAACCACCGGTTGTTCGTTGTCCTTTTGAGTGCTTTGTTAGGGATGGATTATGAAGGGTTTGACGGTGAGATGGAAAGGTTGGTGTTTTGTCTAATTGTCGGTGAGCTGGGATCTCTTTCTCAGGGTTCGGTTATGAAAAGTCGTGCTTACCGTCTCACAATTCCTTTATTTTCTCTAATCTGGCTCTCTTTACTCTCTTGCTAACACTTTCGTTGCCGTCCTAATTTACCTTTCCCCTTAGCGTTTCTTTACGTTGCTTTGCGAACTCCCTTTATTCCCTATATTTGCACTGTCTTCAAGACCATAACTCTAATTCGGACTGCAACATCGGATCCTACTTCTCTCCCAATAACACGCCTTCTTCCCGTCGTATTAAGTACCAGAGTGCCCCTCTTTCCCCCGTCGTATTCCCAGCTTCTATTCTAGCTTTTCTCGCCTATCACCGCCCATTTTCTATTCCTTTACTACTTTACGCCTATCACGTGATTTACTCTACATTTTATTGGCAGGGTTTATTTCTTTAATTTTCTCTTATTGGTCACCTCCGTCTGTCTTTCCTATGCGGCAGTAGTATTTTCCACCCCTTTGGGTTGTATGACCTCTCAGCGTCATAACGGTATTCTATCATGCTTGGCTGAATTTCCCTTAAGCTTCGCATACCTTACTGGCGTCTCGATGTCGGGGTAACCTTCGAGGGTTTTTGTTCTATTGTTCTGTTTCCTGCTTTGTCTCTGTGCTCAGAAGCAACTCCTGTCCGATTTTTCCTTCATTTACACTATATTGCTATTTCGAATATTCTTTTTAACTTTATTTCTTATATCATTTATTCCCTTTTTATTCCCATTATGCTTATTTATGATCTCTACTGTTGTATTAATTTCTAGTTATCTTTTCCCTCTTGGAACCTGAGGTTTCTGCTTCAGGTTGCAACGACTGTCAGCAGGGAAAGTTTTGGCTACATTGTTCTGGGATTCGAAAGGTGTCCTCATTGATTTCGTTGAACAACAAGGACAACGACGACGGACCATTAATGCTGCCTATTACTGTGACCTCAGTCAAGTTCGAGTTACTTTCCGGTCAAAACGTCGCAGCAACCCTATCAGAAATGCATTGATTCTGTAGAATAATGCCAGACGACACACTGAAGCAGCAACACAACAAAATTTGGCCGAAATGCACTGGACTGACCTTCCACTTCCACCCTACAGCCCAGACCTGTCACCATGTGACTTCTTTATGTTTGGTACACCAATGTTTTGGAGGACATCGTTTCACAACCAATGAGGAGGTGAAAGTCCTCGTGCACAACTGGCTCTGCACACGTCCTCGTACTTTCTTTGAAACTGGCATTAAAAAACTGCCTGGCCGTTGGAATAAATGTATAGGAAAGATGGCTGAATATGTAGAAAGTAAGAAAAATGTTAATGTCAATATTTCTTCATGAATAAATTTTCTGGAATATAAGACCTGTTTATATTTGATTGCCCCTCGTATCTACACGATGCCTGAGTTGCAGAAGAACACAATTACCTGGACTTGTGTAGCAATGAAGCTCACTAACTCAGTAGCAAGTGGAATTGCCTGAAACTTGAGATATTTTAATGTCATGCGATAGAGCTCAGTGAGAGGATTTAATACAAACTCATATCGCGCCAGAAAGTGGACTTGTGCACTTATGAAAGTCAAGTCTTCAATTACTGAATTATCTCCCATGATTTTCTTATCTAATGCAGTCTTATGTTCCCCTAGTTACTGCAGTACTAAACCTACACTAATGACCTCGTTTCGTACATGGCCCTCTACATCCAACTTTCGAAAAGCAAATCAATGTATATAGTCATTGTTCAAATTTTAAGCATAATTATTTATGGGACTTGCGAGGTAAGTTTATGTTTATTGGGAAGTAAATAAATGCAACGCCCGAGGCGCTAGCGCCGAACATGATAAACATCAAACCTCGCTAGTGCCATATGTAAATTTATCCGTTACCTAAGAAAACTTAGACTACTACCGTTAATATTAATTATACATTGAAACCAGAATAATAAAATAAATGTCTATATACTGCAGATTTGCTTTTGTTTCTTGTTTTTCAAATAACTAAAGAAAAGTTGAACATCGAACAAAGTTATCGAAGAGGTAATCGACAGTCAAAGAGATTAAAATATGTTTTTGACCCTATATAGGAGTAGGTATTCATGAAGAATAATTTGTTTTTGTCTCGCAAATTTTAAATACCATCTATCAGCAAGCTTTTCGAGAACGTACTTCAAATTCTACTACAGCGCCTTATGGACAACCTGAACATTCTTCGTCCAGAGCAGTTTGGCTTTCCTAGAAAACATGCAACCTCTCACCAGCTCTTACGTCTTGTAGATGAGGTGATGAGTGGTTTTAACAATCCACATGATGTTTCAGCCCTCTTTCTGGACCATTCCCGGGCCTTTGATTCAGTTTGGCACAAAGGTCTTCTATTCCAATTAACTCATTATGATTACCCTCGATATTTAATTCACTTAATCCATAGATACATCGCACATTTGCTGTTACCAGGGACGACATAGTCTCACAACCTTACTTAATCAATGCAGGAGTACCGCAAGGCTGTGCTCTTGGCCCCCTGCTCGCTATTCCTAACCTATATCAACACACTTCCTACTATCAGAGGCTGCAGCCTTTATTTATTTGCTTATGACACCGCAATAACCTCGGCATCATCAAATCCTTTCACTGCAGTACAACGTGCCCAGTGCTAGGTGGTCATGCTCACCGTCTTGTCGCCTCAAGATAAGTACTTAAGACCCAGGCTTCATAGTTAACCCACTGTTCTTTTTTTTTCAGGTCAATTGATGGAAATAATCATTTCCTCCACACTAGCCGTGTGTAGACTAAGGTTTCGATGAGTAGAGCAAGACTGAAAAATGCAATGCTATAGCCAGGATTTGAACCTCGCATCTCCCGGTCTCCTTCCGATTACTCTAAACCACTGAGCTACTATGGCCAACATGCGACATGACATTAAATTCTCCAACGCACTCGTATGTTTCTCGGTAGACCACTAGGTGTTCTCATATACAATGAGATACACAGCTTTTGTGGCGACTTACTATGCTGAAAGTACTTAAGTCCCAGGCTTCATAGTTAAACCACCGTTCTATTTTTTTCAGGTCAATTGATGGAAATAATCATTTCTTCCACACTATCAGTGTGTAGGCTGACGTTTGGATGAGTAGAGTCAGACTGAAAAATTCAATGCCATATCCGGGATTTGAACCACGGATCTCCCGCTCTCCGTGCGGTTGCTCTAAACCACTGAGCTACTATGGCCAACTGCCGACATGACATTAAATTCTCCAACTGACTGCTATGTTTCCCGATAAACCACTAGGGGTTCTCATATCCTATGAGACACGCTCCTTATGTGGTGCCTTACTATGATGAAAGTACTTAAGTCCCAGGCTTCATAGTTAAACCACTGGTCTTTCTTTTTTTTAGGTCAATTGGTGGAAATAATTATTTCATCCACACCAGCCGTGTGTAAGCTAAGGTTTGGATGAGAAGAGCCAAAGAGCCAAAATTCAATGCTATTGCAGGGATTTGAACCAGGGAAATCGTCCGACTGCTCTAAAACGCTGAATTACTATGGCCAACATGCCGACATAACATTAAATTCTCCAACTGACTTGTACTTCTCCAACTGACTAAGGCTAGTGTGAAGAAATTATTATTTCCATCAATTTACCTAAACTAAAAACACGGTGGTTTAACTATGAAGCCTGGGACTTAAGTACTTACAGCATAGTAACTCGCCACAAAAGTGCATGTCTCACAGCATATGAGAACCCCTAGTGGTCTACCGGGAAACATATGAGTCAGTTGGAGAATTTAATGTCATGTCGGCATGTTGCCCATAGTAGCTCAGTGGGTTAGAGCAACTGGAAGGAGTCCGGGAGATCCATGGTTCAAATCCCGGCTATGGCATTGAATTTTTCAGTATGGTTCTTCTCATCCAAAAATTAGCCTACACCCGGCTATTGTGGAAGAAATGGTTACACTGGGCAACAAAAAAGTAATTCGAGAACTTCATGAGGCTATTCCTACTAATTTTGGGTTGAGAAAAACAAATGTGACAGTAAAAAAATTTTACTAGCTCTAGTTTCTATAATATACACAAGGTGGAAGTATTACATATTAACGGATTGAGAGAAAAGCATACATTTTAATTACATGCATGCTAACAACAATGAAAGTGCATTTAAATTTTTAACTGGTAATTACATGCTAAGAGTTCTAAATTGCTGGAAAAATACTTCCCAGATAGTCCTGTCTCAAGAAAATCATGTGGTGGTCTATTGACTTCGTCGTCGTTTAGCTTGCCTCTTGTGATGGAGTTCCTCAGAATCCCTATACAAAGACCAGCAGTAATCCGCAAGCATTACTTCATTCCAACGGTCCTGATATCTTTGTTCCATAACAGTAATGTCCTGATGGAATCTCTCCCCATGTTCATCACTAACAGCTCCACAACTAGGAGGGAAAAAGTCTAGGTGGGAGTGGAGAGAATGGATCTTAAGGGACATGTTGCATCCAAGGTTACGATATTTTTGCAGGAGCAGTGTCACCAAATGCTTGTAGTTGTCATCTCTTTTGTTGTCTAAAATCCATGAAAAGCACCCTTGAAGGCTTCCCAAGCTTCCTTTTCTTTCCCCTCCAAAATTTGGTCAAATGCAGGATCCTTTACAAGTTCTCTTATTTGTGGTCCGACAAAAATGCCTTCCTTAACTTTTGCATCACTTGATTTACAAAATTTCTCTCTGATTGTGTTTTGTTGTTTGACAGGTGTGCCAACTCCCAAAAAAATCCCCCAAATTTAAAATCTTCACTCTAAAATATGAAATGTCACTTTATCTTCAAAACAAGAGCTAATCTATCATTTTATGGTGAATTTTTAATTCAGCAGATGTAAATACATGTAAATTCATTATTTTTAAGCCGGAAACATTTTCATTGTTGTCCAGTGTTATTTAAAGAAATATTACAACGACCATTGTTAATGACATTAAATAAATTATAATAAACCGATATTGCAATGCAAATACTTAATTATTAATACGTCCATTGTTGTTAGTTGTTAATACATAATTATAATAATATAAATTTTAATCATTTTACTCATATTATTCGTAATACAGACTTTTCCTCAAACTGCTATTGTTTTCCCCATAAGCGTTCGATTACAAGCTTTTCTGTTCAAGTACAAAGGGCGGTTAAGCGGTTTGCAAATAAACCTGCCAAGAATGAATGACTTTGTTTGCCCTGTCGCCCAAGAGCAAGAGAAAAACAAAAGAATGCTATTAAAGCTAAAAAAATTGAAAACACTGCCTATACTTCAGTATCACAAAAGGCGTGCTTTTTGAGGATCTGAAAACGACGTTAATTACAGAAATAAATTAACAGCACAGAGACCATGGTAAAGTGGCCAGCTTGCACCTGTTTTTTTTTTTCGATTGATCTCGAAACCGCAGGAAACAATACCTACCATGTTGTTCGACGCAATGCATTTCAGCGGAAGTGATCCATGGACAAAGCACGAAATAGCCGGAGTTTGTAAATTCACTTTGCCAACAAAAGGCAATTAATCCGACAAAACGGGGGTGCGAAGAGGTGGACCATTGTTGACGCTGGACATTCCTCTGGTTGAGCCTTAATTAATGTTTAAATCGGCTACCGCTGCACATCGCCTTTTTCCAAACAAAAAAATATGCGGCAACAAACAAAAGCTAGCACCGACGCTCGCAAATGAAACTTTAATAATGCCATCATGAATTAAACATCATACAGGCCTCTCAACTCACATCTGGGCATCCCTCTCTCCAAAATGGATTGTTGCACATAATTTCATCAACATGACAGCCCTGAAATCTGCTCCCCATACAGATGGAGTAAACGTATGCCAGAAAACTGGCCGAGCCTTTCAACAGGGGTGCACAAATTTGCCTCGGACAAATATCAGAGGTACTTCAACCTATGGGCTTATTACTAATGGCACGAACCTTATTGTATAATAGTAACTCTGATATATACGTATTCATACATTGAAATTATCCATAATGTTGTCTGTCACCTCACTGGCCAGCATTGGAAGCCGAAGTGGCTCCACACTGTGCCTACAGTCTGTCTATTACAGGTAGGATCCCAGTGACTGAAGGAAGAGATTGAAGCGATCTGTGTGCCGGACACCGCACCAAGGGTGACAGCCAGCAACCGTCCCTAACCTTACCTGAAGATTCTTAATTTCTTAGCCAGGTTCCTTCCTTCAAACGGAAGCCTCGTAGGTTTCAACTTCCCACCCTCGCAGCAGAGCAGGTGACTACAATGCCGCTCCCACGACGATAGCGGCAGGCACCTTGCGCAAATTCGCCACAGAGGAGCGCCACACTCGCCCTTCGTAGATACAATGAAAATGTTGGATTGAAATGACGGTATGAAGGTACGGAAATGAAAGTAACAGCTCCGATGGTGTATAGTGAACAAAAAAAAAAAAAAAAACGTGATTAAACGTTTGGTGAGATTAATCGGTACTCATGCCAGTAACCACTTCTATAAATACACATAAATTTTCCTCCACCAGTCAGTAGTCCAAAAGCAATCCGTCCAAGTATCTCTATTTCTCTCTTTCTCACCTCCTGTATGCTTAAAAGAGAATTGATCTAGTTTGAAGTAGATTATGGTTGTATTTCCTTGACACATTGCCTTTCCTAATGTAATAAAGGTCTGGAGGGACCGTATTGCTGACTACCTCTCACCCTACAGTACTGCACTCTCCTCATGACGCCTGTATAGTTGGGAAATGTGGCGCTGGGACGGTACTCTTGGTCCTAGGTTGGAAGGCACCGTTAAGTCAGAAGTTATTTAATATGTAGCTAAATTTACAAGCTACTCAAATTATATGTTTACTAACAAACAGGAAAATTATGCATTATATGCAAGATAAAATACTGTTTGTCTGCATAACAATATAATTAATTTACATACCAAATGAGTATACCTGACACCAGAGAAGAAATATTCATTTTCGTTAAGTCCTGTCCTAAATTATTATGTCACAGGTATCGTTTTAATTGTCTCTAGCCTGAAAAATGTTTTTGAAACCGGACAATACATACTTCTGCCCTGTGAAATTTGCCTTACCAAATCTACGTTGGTAGGATATACGTTCGATTCCTTGCTGCCAGGTTTGTGGTAAGTAAGAGTGGGCGCACCAGAATTAAACGGTGATTGGCACATGTGGATGTTCGAAGGACTTCTGTAGCACTATAGTGAAACAAATACTTTGTATTCATATTAAAATAATACGCCCTGTTTTTCACTAACACTAATAGCTATAAATTTAAAGAAAGCTCTGCAACTTTCTTTTTTAAATACCTTTCAGCATTTGTTCCTACATCAATGATCCTATCAGCAGGTTTACAAAAGCCATCCAGTTGTGAATATTAAAATTGCTAAAAAAAATCCAGTAAATGTATTTCAGTTATGAAAAGCCTAATTTAAAAGTGTTTTATCTAGTTGGGTCATTAATAGTGGTTTTAATTTGACTGACGAATTTCCCATAGCAAAACTAATTTAAAATTTCGAAGTTTAAGTCTTTATCTAATGCTTCTTATAATGAAAATGCCAGTTGGATAAAGTAATACTCAAAGACAGTAATAATGTACAAACATAATCACAAAATAAACCATTTAGGGGTTGTAAGCCAGGCCCACTAAAGTGGGAAATTGCCGCTCGACTTGGTACTTCATCAGCTTTTTCACTTCATCTGACACCTAGACGACCTAGATGTCTAAATAAGATTCCTTCATCGCCTAAAAGTGTTTAAACTATGAGGTAACTCAGTGTATACCGATAGTTATGCACAAAAACTCAAAAATTACATTAACGGAAGTGCAACTTTCTTATTTTACGAGCATTCGAGTCATTTCTTGCATAGAGATAGTATTCTCCAGTTCATTCTTTTATGAAATATCAATTAATTACTGTTCTTATAAATATTTATACAGCGGTAAAATTTAATAAAGCATTTCTTTTATTGTATAAAAAGAATGAGTTAAACCAACTTTCAGATTTTTCAATGAGGTTACTTCAAAATCCCATAGTCTCGAGATTAGCTAATATCTTAGAAGTTGATATGCAGCAAGTATTAAACATTTGAGATCAACAGGAAAGAGCATAATAAAAATGGTTAGTTCACATTAATGAAGTAAGAGTGAAAACTTAGCGAAGTAAAGTTGATTCTGAACTGGATGAAAATAGTGACAACTGAACTCGTTCACGATAGCTGAAGTAGTTCGCGCTAATTGAACTTGTTCACGATAACTGAAATTGTTCACGATAACCGAACTTGTTCACGATAACTGAACCAGTTCACGATAACTGAACTAGTTCACGAAAATTGAACTATATCACGGTAACTGAACTAGATCACAACAATGAAGTGATACTCAGAAATGAACTAGATTACATTAAGTAAGAGTGAGGACTGTTTTAGACCGCAATATTGAAGTGGGATAGAAAATTAAAGCTAGTCACAGTCTATCATTTCCTACCGTTACCAATATCTAGAAGCAAAACGACGGGGACAGCGATCAAACGGCCGCAACTGCACGAGTTCATTTATATGTCAGTGCTTTGGAAGTACTGAGCTGCAGGTCAGGAAAAACCCGGTACATAATGGTTTTTCTACGATTTGCTTGTTTACGGCTTGAAAAAGCTTGGATATCGTGAGGTTAGAAGCACTTCAATTTGTGGTGAGTGTTTTGCTTTATGAGCCCTGTGTGATAAAGGCCTTGCTGTCTTGTAGAGATGAGGGGGACAAACTGTTAGCATTACAAACATCTGCTACCACATTTTAACAGCTCCAGCGTGTGTGTGTTCGCAACAACAAACAAATTGTTTAATCGACTGTTAGTTTAGTGGTAGTGCTTTGTTTATGTTGCAGCCCTTCAGAATTACTGCCTGCGATCACGGCTCGCAAGATCAGGGGTGTACGACGAGCCATTCTTCTCGGTTCTGTTTAAAGAAACAACACATAAAAAAGTAATTCTCCATCACGTGATACATCATCTCGCACATCTAATGTATAAGTTACGTATTTTTTTATTAAATTAGATTTATTGTGTATATTCCAAAATTTTACAATGTACAACTTTTGGTTACCTTTATTTGTCTTTACCTTGTTGCTATCTTGGCTTACATGACACCCTGATCTTCTGCTCTGCCAGGTAGCTCTTAACCTCCATGCCTCCTTGTTACTTAATTAGCCCCATTCTTCCTCCGCATCTTCCTTTCCTATATTCTTTACATTTCTTGCGCATTTTTCTATTTCTTTCTGCAAAAGCTCGCCAACACTTCTTTTCCTCCCTGACCCTTTATATGACCAGGAAGGAAGAATTAAAACCAATAACTAGGAATATTTCGGAAAAGGTCCCAAAAATTATTTGACATTTTTGACATCAATTGATGTTTTAATGAGATGACTGACTGAAGTTTTGTCTACTTTGATTTTCTAGCTATGCAAAAGTCATTCATTCAACAGAACTTCTGGGAATATTTGAAATATATATTTTAAGTATAATCAAAATTATACAAAATCGTTATTCATCTTTCAGAAAAATAAAGTTTTCGAAAACTTTTCACGAAAAGTGAGTCATTGATAACGAGTAACTCGGAAATGGCTAACGACAAAAAAGTTTACGTAAACTAAATATTATATTTTAGGGAGATTACTTTGTTCTGGTGTAAGTTTTTGTAAGTATATTAATATTAACAAATTATGAAAATTATACAACATTTCTTTGGAATGAATACAACTTCACAGGCTAGCCAAAATAAATTCAAGATATTCATTTTATTTGTGGTCTAAATATCTTTAACATATGTGATTTTAAACAAAATTGCCTGAACCACATGTTAAAACATAAAAATTTTCAAATAAAGAGTATTTCACGTGTCCTGTTTTTTAAATAATCTTCGGAGAGTTATACTACATTTTCAGTTATACTTTTTCTAAATAGGAATATTTTTGTTAAAATGTTATTTTTTTGTTCAGGACCTCAGAAGATGCATTTACGGTGAAATGACCTTATAGATTTTTTTATTTTAATGCCATACCTTTTACACTTAAATACGTAAAGAAACAAAATTAAAGTTCTACAAAGTTATGGATGTACCTATACTGACATACGGAAGTGAGACTTGAACGTTAACTAAAAAGCAACAGAGTAAAATACAGGCTTCAGAAATGAAATTCTTGAGAAGTGTGAAAGGATGCACGAAGAGGGACTTAATAAGAAATGAAAATATAAGAGAGGAGCTGGACATTTTTAGTATGAATGATAGGTTAAAAGATCTCCAACAAAAATGGAAGGAACATTTTGAAAGAATGCCAGATAATATACTTACAAAACAAATATTACAGTATCATCCTAAAGGTAGGAGATCGGTGGGTGGACCCAGGAAACGGTGGCTGGAGGACTTCGAAGGCGGAACAGGCACTTGATTGCCTATGCCATGAAGTGAAGAAGAAAAAGGCCTTTTACACTTACTATATACGTGGTAAAAATAAGTTGCAAATAACGTGAAACGAAAGAATAAATAATACAAAACTCTCCTTCGTCAATTGAAGGTAAGGCAATAGTTTGGCTGTTTCACCTTCATTTGTTTAATCAGTCCAGCATCATTTCTAAATGTTCTTTCCACTGTTGGCTATTGTCTTTTTTTTTAATTAACCTCGGACGATGAATGAAATGGGTGAAATGATGCTCAATGCGTCCGGGGTCCATGTAACTTAGAGTTACCCGACATTCGTCTATCAGGATAAGGGAAAACCCCGTAAAAGCCTTATCCAGGTAATTCATCCTCACCGAGATTCGAACTCGGGACGTTTGAACGAGGCAGACATGCAGACATGAGGCAGACATGCAGACATGCTACCATTTACGCTACCGAGGCGGGCATTTGGCTATTGTCGTTTAATCTATCGTTAATTCTTTTTATTTCTCTCGTATTGTTTCGTTTTTTGTTTAATTCAGTTTAGTGCACCTTTAATTCTACTCAGAAATTACCTTCCTGTCCTCCGTCTTTATTTACTATACAAAACTTATTTCCATAACATATAACAAGTAAACTCAAAACTTTATAAAATTTTAATTTTGTTTTTCATCAACTTCGGTTAATTGTTGTCCAGATTCTCTGTAATTTACCTACCAGGATAGCTCAGGCGGTGGGTGAAATGATACTCAAATGATCCCAGGGTCCATAGAGCTTAGAGTTACCCGACATTCGTCTTTTAGGATAAGGGAAAACCCTGGAAAAACCTTATGCAGATAACTCAACCTGACCGAGATTCGAACTCGGGAACGTGAGACAGACACACTACTACCACCCTACCGAGGCGGGCTCTGAAAGAGGTCCGGTTCCATTCCTAAGGCTGGCCTACCTGACCCATGGGTTTTTCGTTGGTTTTCCCAGGTCGCCAGGCGAAAGCTGGTCAGGTTAATCATATTTCCCGAATTTTCTGTCCCTCCATTTCATCTCCATTATTATTTCACACCATCTCTCATCTGGTGATAGAAGAAGAACTGGAGAAGTGTCGGCGGGAGTCTAAGCGCTGCATAGCAAAAGTTTCTCCTTCGGTAGGACGGTATTCTGTCTCCGTGCCGACCTGGTGTGCCGTTTCAGGACCACAGTGGTTGTTATCGCAGCTGTATTGTCCTGCCAAGGAGTTCCCAAATGGTCAGTTGTAGGGATCCTGCACTCTGAACCGTCGTGACTTCTTGCGACGGTCACCCTGTGACTCCTCTCGCCTCATCCTTGCCTCCGTTATTGCTCCATACATTGACATAGGTACAACAGACCAAGTTTGGACCTCCGTGCTGAATCCCCTTCGTAGCGTAGACCAGTCCAGGGCAGCCCCTGTAATTTGGCGAATTCACCTGTCCCCTTGATGCAGTAAAATATCACGGTAAATATTTTCCCTCCTTTCCTACATTCCCCTATATCTCGACAACACTTTCTCCTTAAATTTGCGGTAGATTCTCCTACCATGTTCAACCCCCCATTAATGACCTCTATTAGTCTCTCCCTTAACCGAGGTGTTGGTGATGTTGTTTGGCATACCCTGAGCTATTTAGTTTCGCATGAGCCGATGCCGTTGTGGCACATTTTATGCTGCTGAGTAAGACCACCGGAGTAGAAACTATGAGAAGGGCAGGTCATAAACCAGGGGAGAGTGGTTCTTACCGAACAGGGTGAGAAAAACAACCCTAGTGAAGAAGAGGGTAAAAAGCGCTTGTAACTGAAACAATTAACATGCCCGCCGTTGTGAATAAATGATGTACATTATGGCACCCTCTCCAGGCCGTTTAACTACACACAACTTTTAACTTAATATCATTAATTTATAATTTACTACCCGTTACTCCATTAAATCTTCAAAACGACGTTACTAAAGTAAACTCCTTTAATGCACTGGAAATAATATTCTTCTAATTAAAATATATTTTTTTGAAGTTTGAATAGAAAAAAAAACTAATACGTACACTTACATGACTTTCGCTACTCACTCGCATTTCCTATGTTTTAATTTCTCTGTCACATAAGGCAAACTCGGTCTCTTTTCAGTCAACTTATATTGCAAACGATCCGGCAATGAACCTCAGTATTATGTGTTTCAAATGTGAAAAGCTCTTGTCTGTAGCGAATCAGATGTCTTAGAGCCTTCACCGTTGCCACCTCGTTACCCCCACTCTTTTTATATTTCCCTCTCTCTCGCACACTTGCGAGTGTTTGTGGCGCTAGACGTAAGGGAACGCAAACTGAATTTTCCAAAGTTTTATAATGTCACCCGAACGTCGGAACTCTCTATAGAACCGGCTGGCAGTAGGGCCAGAGGGGAAGCATTGAGACCACGCCTACCCATTTGTCTCGTGTCACTAACTGAAGGGATGATTAAGAAAACGGCGGGAGCCCTGTACCGTCTCTTTCCCCTCCCACCAGACGTCTCGAAACCTCGGCATAATTGTGCGCGCCGCGAAGTTTACAGAAACGGCGATCTTCTCTATATAAGGCCTGTAGTTGTCGAGTCAGTCAGTTCTGGTCGAGGAGCCGTGAGGAGCGCCCAGTGAGGGAACCGACTGTGTACGTGCATCGGAGGAGTGTACGTAACTGCGTGCAGTGGACCTGTGACAGACGGGCTGGTGAATTGTAATTGTGTGCATTACGTAATTCTGTGTAATCGGCAATTGTTCCGATTGTAATTCGGTGGAATTAAAGAACATTTTGAGTTGTGCAATTGGACTTTTAATTTCACGAAACCACAAAGTCACAATAATAATGGAGTTGCTGAAATCAGAAGTGTAACATGAATATTCGTATAATCCGCAAATTAATATAAGAGATTCCTTCCGGGCTTTGGAGCCGTGGTCTGATGGAGTTAGGCTGTCCATACGTTTCGCCCATCCCTGCGGTGGACATCATCAGTGGCGTGGTCTTAATCTTCTAGGTGAAGGTTCAGGCACAACAGGCTTAACTCCATCAGACCACGGCTCCAAAGCCCGGAAGGAATCTCTTATATTAATTCTGACCCCGGCCGTGAAAGCTTCCGAACACTCAATCCGCAAATGTTTTAAATATTCAGTTTAAAGTTAATCGTCGCTTATGAATTACTTTTTGAGGCGGTCCGGCCAGTAGCGAACCACGCCGAGCTCTCCCTTGTGCTCAACGCCTCACAATTAAGGATCGGTGTGGTTGCTGTGTTTAGCGTCACTCTCAATATTGTGATGTGAAGCACGGAGGCAGTGGCACTGCGTAGTCCAATTTGATATATTTATCGACTTCCCTATATATTACTCTTTGTGCTTACTCTCACTGGAGAGATTGTAAAATATTGCATTTTGTCTCGGTGCATGGCGCGGAGTTATACTTCTTAGGCGGCGCCGAATACTCGTGCGTCTCACGTAGAACACAGGACCGAAGTGCTCTTACTAGCAAAACTTACTTCCCACCATCACTTTGAATTACCCCCACTCTAGGTATTTCTCGGAGTTTGCAAAATCACATGAAAAAATTCCAATTTTCTATTTACTCTTAACTATCCCCACTTTAGATCAGTGTTCAGAATTTCCAGTTTCGGACCTAACATCAAAGACGCTTTCTCTAACGGTCCGCATGCAAAAATTTATGCAAAGGCATGTACTCTGCGCGTCGGTCAAAATCTTATAGCCTGTTGTCAGGAGTACACATGGGATTTTAACAAATGGGTTGGTTTGACTGGAAGATGCCAAATTTTCCTTGAGGGCAAAACAGACAATAGAGTAGGGTTGTTTGTTTACAGGGATTGCAAAGGGAGTTTACTTACCTTCGTAGAGTGGCCTTGTCACTGTGGCGGTCTTCGGAGTATATGCTAGCATTATGACATATTCTGGTATACGTTATTTATTTATATTTATTCTTTTGTGTCAATGTCATTCTGATATCAGGTTATATGTGGTCTCAGTGTTGCTCTATGGACCCTGGGCTCATTTGAGCATCATTCCACCCATTCCCACTCATCGTCCGATATGACTTAACGTTGGAGGACGTAAACTACAAAAAAAAGAAGTCTCAGTGTTCCTAGGTGACAGGGGCTGCGTCGTTTTCTAATCCTACGAAAACACCAGTGGTGCATCCGTATAGCTGTGAATGTTACTTACGTTAAGAGATAATTCATCATTGTCATTGTCTTCAACGTCTTAGTACTGCAAATTTATGATTATAGGTTCCAAAATTTCATTACGTGCTGTTTCTTTCCAAAAATCGTCTTCTTGTAGATTATCTGATGTCTCACGCAGCTTTCCCAGTCTTGTTGTGTTCCCTGTCAATCTCTTCGTAAATAAGTCGTTCAAAGTCAGTCAGTTTAAAAATATTACTTCTGTTTGCAACATAATTTGAGCCCACATTAACTATTGCATTGTTCTAGAAGTAGTAAGGGGGGAGGAGTGGATCGTGTCTCATTGATCCAGCAGATACACCATTTCATGGAAGAGTAACTGAATAGTACTCCTTTGAACTCTAGAGTAAATAGAGATTACAAACCAATCATAAAGAAAGATCAAATGTGAACAGACACGTTCTGCCAGACTAGCAAGAAGTGTATCGTTTCCTCTCATTGAATTTAACAAACACCTTGGCTTATTCAAAGTACATATTTCTTTTATCACGTCATGTCAAATGTTTACGTTTCAGCTGTGAGTAATTTCAAATATACGTTCACGCATACATACCAACCAATAATGAGATTCATTACAATGCTTACGTCGCAATGCATTGTTATAATGTAATAATATCTAATTTATTTGTATTAGGAAAGCTATTTGAGCTAAACAAATATGGGGTTTTTACGGTTATGTTGAATACATTACTCTCTCCTTCATCGTGGATCACTTTTTGCAAAATCTGAATTTTTGTCTTAGCACGAATAGTATTTATTAGAGATTGATTAGGTTGGCGCTCGTCAGCCACCACTTAGGCGGTTTGCAACACAACAACACCGCCGGACTCCGACTGGCTGCTTACGTAATAGCGCTCAAGGACAAACACCTTCCCATTTGAAACACACAATAGACTCCAGTTATATTTCTGCCTCCTTCAAAGAAGTCTATGAAGATTATTCCTTGCGAATCTCAAAACAAAAACACTGGCCAGAGCTTAGCAGCTGACAAGATTGTCCTTTCCTTCTTTGGTGCACTTTCACAAGCTTTTGTCTATTGTTTCGACTGCTATTTTGACAATGGTGTGTAATGATGGATCCAAGTTTCATACACAGTCACAAACTGGCACAAAAATTCTTACGGTTTGCGATTAAACATTACCAAAAACTCGGCAGAAGTGTCTTTCCGGATGATCTTTTGATCAACTATGAGCATTCGTGGCACCCATCTTGCACACAGCTTTTTTATTACCAATTTCCCATGCAGGATATTGTGTACTCACTCGGTTGAGGTACCTAAAGCCTCAGCAATCCCAAGAATTTTGATTCGGTGGTCTTGCATAACCAGATCGTGGACTTTTTTTAATGGTGTCCAGCGTGGTGAGCTCAATTGGTCGATCATGCACGATTCATCTTCCGTACTTCTACGGCCACGTTTAAATTCATTGATCCAAAAGTAAATGATCTTCAGTGTTGGTGCAGAGCCTGCGTGAACTGCAATTTAGTTTTGATTTGTGAGGCAGTCCAGCCCCACAGACGAAAATATTTAATAAAAGCAGAAACCTCTGTTTTTCCATTTTCAATCGCAGCTATCACACTGACCAGTTAAGATGGCTATCAACAATCAACCGTTTATTATAGCACATTCAAATATTCTGTTCAGTCTTTGAATAATCAAGTCTACCACCCACAAATTTGCAATAAAAAGTTTGCATCACTTCATGGAGATTTACCAGACTTATCAAATGACCCTCGTACAATGAGAAGCGTGTAATGAGGCACTGGAAGCGCCGCTTCCCCAAGAATTTTTGGAGAAACAGGGAAACAAAACAAAAGTTCATGCCACACAATATTTTATTTGCTCTAGCTACATTTTAAAAATTTATTTTCGGTCCTGATATCTGCTTAGATTCGAGTGAACATTTCGACGTCGCGTCGCATTTACGCATCGTAATCTTCAATATCATGCTTCCAAGGTTTCCGGAAGCAACTCTACGATAGTTACGAAGCACTGACAGATTTTGTCACGTGAAGCCTCTGTAGCGTGTGAGGAAAACTTTATATTTTTTATGTGGCACCTTTAAGGCAACTGTAAGAATATTTCGAGAGCATTGGTAATAGTATTTTATGTAGATTAGTATTTAGTGGTGAAAAATAGGAAATTCTTGTGAAGATTTAAGTTATTAGCTAAAGTGTGTGAATTTCAAACTTTCTCCATTTTAGGCTAACATTTCACGAGGTATGGGCCAGCTATAGGAAAAATTGGAACGTCTGAGTAGAGAAGGGAAGCTTGTAGTGTAAGTAGACCTGCAATGCATGAAGGTCCAACGTGTGACTGTACAATTGAAAGAGTACTGAAGGGTAGCCTTAGTTCTTTGACTCATTATTCACTTTTACTTAAAGACAGTTATTATTTGGAGCTTCCCTCGCTTTGAAAGTCACACCTCACTATTGGAACAACGTGTGACTGTACAATAGAAAGAGTACTAAAAAGTAGCCTTAGGTCTTTGAGTCATTATCCTATCTTACTTTAAAGAAAATTATTATTTGGAGCTTCCCTCGCTTTGAAAGTCACACCTTGCTACTGGACCAACGTGTGACTGTACAATAGAAAGAGTACTAAAGAGTAGCCTTAGGTCTTTGAGTCATTATCCTATCTTACTTTAAAGAAAATTATTATTTGGAGCTTCCCTCGCTTTAAAAGTCACATCTCGCTACTGGAACAACGTGTGACTGTACAATAGAAAGAGTACTGAATAGTAGCCTTAGTTCTTTGAGTCATTATTGACTCTTATTTTAAGGAAAATTATTATTTGGAGCTTCCCTTGCTTTGAGAGTCCCGCCTTGCTATTGGACCTACGTGTGTCTGTACAATAGAAAGAGTACTGAAGAGTAGCTTTAGTTCTATGCGTCATTATTCTCGCTTATTTTAATGAAAGTTATTATTTAGAGCTTCCCTTGCTTTGAATGTCACGCCTCGCTACTGAACCTACGTGTGACTGTACAATAGAAAGAGTACTGAACAGTAGCCTTAGTTTTATGAGTCATTATTCTCTCTTATTTTAATGACATTTTATTTAAAGCTTCCCTCACTTTGAAAGTCATGTCTCGTTACTGGACCTACGTGTGACTGTACAATAGAAAGAGTACTAAAGAGTAGCCTTAGTTCTTTGACTCATTATCCTCTCTTACTTTAAAGAAAATTATTATTTGGAGCTTCCCTGGCTTTGAAAGTTACACCTCGCTACTGGACCAACGTGTGACTGTACAATAGAAATAGTACTGAATAGTAGCCTCAGTTCTTTGAGTCATTATTGACTCTTATTTTAAGTAAAATTATCATTTGGAGCTTCCCTTGCTTTGAAAGTCTAACCTCGCTAATGGACCAACGTGTGACTGTACAATAGAAAGAGTACTAAAGAGTAGCCTTAGTTCTTTGAGTCATTATTCTCTCTTATTTTAATGAAAATTATTATATAGAGCTTCCCTCGCTTTGAAAGTCACGCCTTGCTATTGGACCTACGTGTGTCTGTACAATAGAAAGAGTACTGAAGAGTAGCTTTAGTTCTATGAGTCATTATTCTCGTTTATTTTAATAAAAATTATTATTCAGAGCTTCCCTCACTTTGGAAATCACGTCTCTTTACTGGACCTACGTGTGACTGTACAATAGAAAGAGTACTAAAGAATAGCCTTAGATCTTTGAGTTATTATTGACTCTAATTTTAATTAAATTTATTATTTGGAGCTTCCCTCACTTTGAAAGTTATGCCTCGGTACTGGACCTAAGTGTGACTGTAAAATAGAAGGAGTACTGGACAGTAGCGTTAGTTTTATGAGTCATTATTCTCACTTATTTTAATGACAACTACGGTTTGGAGCTTCCCTCACTTTCAAAGGCACGTCTCGTTACTGGACCTACGTGTGACTGTACAATAGAAAGAGTACTAAAGTGTAGCCTTTGTTCTTTGAGTCATTATTCTTTCTTATTTTAATAAAAAAAAAATTGGAACTTCCCTCTCTTGAAAGACACGCCTCGCTGCTGGACCTACTTGTGACTGTACAATAAAAAGAGAAATGGAGAGCAGCCTTAGTTCTTTGAGTCATTATTCTCTCTTATTTTAATGATGATTACTATTTAGAGCTTCCCTCGCTTTGAAAGTCACGCCTCGCTACTGTACATACGTGACTGTACAACAGAAAGAGTCCTAAAGAGTAGTTTTAGTTCTTTGAGTCATTACTCTCCCTCATTTCAATGAAAATTATTATTTCGAGCTTCCCTCGCTTTGAAAGTCACGCTTCGCTACTGGACCTACGTATGACTGTACAATAGAAAGGGTACTGATGAGTAGTCTTTGTTGTTTGAGTCAGTATTCTCTCTTATTTTAATGAAAATTATTATTTCAAGCTTCCCTCGCTTTGAAAGTCACGCCATGCTACTGGACTTACGTGTGACTGTACAATAAAAAGGAAAATGGAGAGCATCCTTAGTTTTTTGAGTCATTAATCTCTCTTATTTTAAAGAAAAAATGATTTGGAGCTATATGCTTATATCTAAGTTATATGAAGGTAACACAATTGATTTCAATACTTGCCTTATGCATTTACGTGGGGAATACCGTGCAACTGTTAGACGCCAAGTTTTTATATTCCAATTCAATTGATTATCATAGTACAGCTACAAGGCCGAGAGATAATGCGCTACCCAATCGTCAGTAAATTAGTGCTCAGTACACACTTCCCTGGGGAGAACATCTCAAACTGTCAACACCTCCCCCGCCCCCTCCCTTTGAGAACTACTTGTCGATAGCGGCACAATTGCGTTTGTGTACCACCCTTGACTTGCTATGCCTACCACATCCATGAAGCAACTGTCAAACAAACTCAGGTCGGGTTGATATCAAATTTGGTAATCGATAATTTTATAAATAAACAAATAATGCTTAAACATTAACTCTTAGAACTGATGCACGTTGCCGACCAAGGATTGTCAATATCTTTGCACCTTATTTTTACGTTGTAAATTTTGAAGCTGTGTGGTCTATCCTCAGGGTAGAGCAAAGAGTTACGTCAAGGGGTAGGCGTGGATATGTATGGGAGTAAGGATGGTTCCAATGACACTGGAATGCAAGTTTCAAACTGGTTTAATGACTGCTTCTTTTTGTCATCACATCAAACTCGAAGTTGCCGACCAAGGGTTCCTAATATATGACTGTTCAGAGTTACCATATGTCAAATGCATATTACGTGATAACACTTAATTCGTTATTTACGTAGGAACCGATAAATACCATTTCTCTTCGGTTCTCATCTGCCTTCGCCCAAGACAGGTCCAGTGGTCCTTCTTTCTTCCTGGACTGCCAGCCCAGTTCTGTCTCTCACTTCAGCTGCGAGTAGCCTTCACCTCTCGAAGCCTATCATTATTCACACCAAAATTGATGACATGCCCGGAAAAACGGGTTAACCCACATTTTTAAAAATGGAGAAAACAAGTGTTTTGTGAAAGAGGCTGAAAGAATTTTTATTTCATTTCTGAGAATATGAGTCTCAAGAATAGGGTATATATTATCAGGGTTATCCTTAATAGAACCCAAAACATGACTGATCTAATAACAATAAAAATAAAATAATGAAAATAAAGTGGAAACCTTTGTCAGCTTTTACTTAAGTTTTATTCTATATACATTTTACAATTTTAGGTGAAACTAATAGGTGTATCTTTTGGCATATTTATACATGGTACACTTTGGATTATTTCACTTTTCAATAAGTATATCATTTTGGAAACTAGGTACAAGCTTTTTAGCTGTAGTCAGGCTGATAAAAATACTTCATCAGTAATACTGTCAGAAGCTTTGGTCTCAGATTTAAGAGTTTTACAGTACTCATGATAAATTGGTGGGATATAATTCATCAAATCCTGTAAGTCCTTTAATTTTTCAGGATTTATAACACTTGGACCATTGTATTTTGAAGGAAGTGTCACATAAGTAAGGGATGGTTTGCCAGATATTATTTTCCTTCGAATGTCCAAAGTGTCGTAATCCTCAACCCCACCGTAAGTGTATTTAAAACATAACTTAAAGGGGTGGTCTTTAAATACTTTCATGCATGTCACCTTGCTCAAGAGTACCTTTTGCTCAGATTCTGAAGCTGTTCTTTTCTGTACTTTGTCGAGAAGAGGCTTTGCAGATATGAACATGTTAGTTGTCATTTTGAAAACATGAAAAGGATTCTTTACAATGGTTTTTCTCACTAGTTCCATCCACTAATCTGGAACATAAATGTAAGCTGCTTGTTTCTTCTTTTTCTCTATAAGGCCGAAGTCACGATCACAAGGCAAAAATGTATGACCGGGTACTAGTTCCGCCATTGTTTGTTTACTATCACAGTAGGGTTTACCAACATAACGGACTGTTGAAGCACTACGGTTTGTGATAGTTATTACTTATGAAGTGGGCTAAATACTTGTCTATTTTCCATGTATCTCTTTATTCTTATAACTAAAACTATGCTGGTTTCATAAAATATAATGATAGCTAAACTGAAAGAATACAATCATTTAAAACGTTTGTAGCTCTGTTGGTTATCCTGTTTATATTGTCACCCAATTATCGGGAAGCACAACAAACGACAGCTGAGAAGGGACCAGAGGCCACGCCACACCCACTCATTTGTCTCCTGTCACTAACTGAAGGAATGATTAGGAGAGGGATTTCGGGCCACTGAGCCGTCTCTTTACCCTCCCCCTAGGTTCTCGAACGTGCGGGTTGTTTCGTCTAATCCGGAAACTTCTAGATGGCCAGCTGACCCTATATAACCAACACATCGGGCTGCAGGAGAGTCAGTCAGTGTTTGGCGAACAGCTGTGAGGAGCGCCCAGTGAAGAGACGGACTGCGTATGTGCGTCGGAGGAGTTTACGTAATCGCGAGTGCAAGTGGAATTGTAACGGACGACTGGTGAATCGTAATTGTGTGCATTACGTAATTCTGTGTAATTGGCAAGTGTTTAACTGTAAGTCGGTGGAAATAAAGAACATTTTTGAGTGGTGCAATCGGACTTTTAATTTCACGAACCCACAAAGTCACAATGTGTTAGTTACCATGAGTGCCACTAGATGACAGGCACAGAGCATGATCAGGTTAACCCGTTTTTGGCATTATATGAAAAGGATATCACGAAACGCAAGAACTTCTCCTTTCTCTATTTAGCGTTATATGATTATACTGGAGGATAGACCAACACAAGAAAAGATAGCTCTCTGTTGCAGCAACAGAGGGCAGTACCCATCGCAATTTTTTTTATTTTGAGGATTAGCCCGCTTTTCAGGGCAGGTCTTCAATTTCTTTTGTGACTCTTTTGTCCATTGTGATTATTAGTCTCGGTAATGCCATTATAAAGGGTCCGAACAATGCCTTTTCAAACGGAGTGAAATGTTATCCACTTAGAGACCCTGCTAAGAACCCGCTTACTCCCGTCTCTTTTGTTAAACTACTCAACCCAACTGCACCTGTTCGCATTTTAACAAATAGACCACGTTCCTTTGAAATCCATTCCCATTCTTTATTCATTGCATTCCTTAATTTTGGTATCATAACGTCAGTGTCCACTAAACTCTTTAAAAATGATAGATTTTCTTACATTCAGATGATAAAGTAGACGGCATCCAATTTAAATACCTGCAGGAGGCATATTGACCATTTTATGATACATTTTACTTTCTACTATGCATATGCAGTGAACAGGGGCTATATTGGGCTCCAGCCAAAAATATTTCACTGAAAATAAATTATTAAATTAAGTATGGGTGAATCGGGTCAATATTTTGAAAAACCTTCACAAAATCCCTATTTGTAATTTAAATATGAAAGCTTTTACCATATATTAAAGCCAACACATTACAGATTATGTTAAACGCTAATTTTTTCATATTAAAATGATTGTATACTTTCGTTTTTATTTTATTCCGAGCGGAAACTAATCGTAATCGCTCCCAATTGGGGGATGAATTGGACTGGCATAGCGGACAAGTCGGGATGGAAAGAAAAACAGTGGAACATTGAATTTCAGTACATAATGTGATCATGAGAACAAAATAACACATTTTCACACTTGTATATTCATATCTTTAATATATTTCACACACAGTTTCCACAAATGTATTGCTCCTTTCCCCACAGCGATCACAAAGGCTTCGTGGTACCATTCTCCACTTCATTCATCGTCCGATATGACTTTACGTTGGAAGACGTTGGTCCTTCTTTGTAACGTGGTGGTAGTGTCACGTTCAAGATGTCCCTAGTTCTAATCTCAGTCAGGGTTATAAGGTTTTCCCTTTTCCTGATAAATATCTGGTAATTCTGAGCTCTACGTACCCTGGACACATTTGAACATCATATTATTCATCGTCTGTTATGACTTAAAGTTGGAGGACATTGGGCCGTCTCTGTAACGTGGTGGTAGTGTCACGTTCAAGATGTCCCTAGTTCTAATCTCAGTCAGGGTTATAAGGTTTTCCCTTATCCTGATAAATATGTGCTAACTCTGAGCTCTACGTACCCTGGACACATTTGAACATCATATCTTTCATCGTCTGTTATGACTTAACGTTGGAGGACATTGGGCCGTCTCTGTAACGTGGTGGTAGTGTCACGTTCTAGAGGCTCCTAGTTCTAATCTCGGTCAGGGTGGCCGCGCCATGGCTCAGTGGTTAGACCGCTTGACTCTCACCAAGGCGGCCAAGGTTTGATCCCAGGCGATCGCAAAGTGAGATTTTTGGTGGACAACACGGCGCTGTGGCGGATTTTCTCCGGGATGCCCTGTTTCCCCCGCTATCTCATTCCACCGGTGCTCCATCTTCATCTCATGTATCATCAGTGCTATCGCTTGCGGTGCCGTATGTAGTAAAAGCGGGCGTTAAATACTACACACATTTCGGTTAGGGTGATAAAGAAACATGAATGTTTGGTAATTCTGAGCTTTGTGTACCCTGGATTCATTTGAACATTATTCATTCATCGTCCAAAATGACAACCTTGGAGGACATTGGCCCGTCTCTGTAGTGTGGTGGTAGTGTCATGTTCAAGAGGTCCCTACTTCTAATCCTGGTAAGGGTGATAAAGTTTTCACTTATCCTCAGATACTGTCTGGTAACTCTAAGCTCATGTTGCCTTGACTCATTTAAACATTATTCATTTATCATCCGATATGACTTAACGCTAGAGGACATTGGCCCGTCTCTGTAACGTGCTGGTAGTGTCACCTTCAAGAGCTCCGTATTTCTCGGTCAGGCTGATAAGGTTTTACCTTATCCTGAAAGATGAATGTCTGTTAACTGTAAGCTCTTTGGACCATGGACTCATTTGAACATCATCTTATTTATCGTACGATATGACATAACGTGTTAATATAACATTAAACCTAAAAAGGAATAGAGGTTATTTCAGTGCTAATTACAACATTTAAAATAATGCATGCAAAAAAGTTTATTCATAAATTCAAATTTTTAATATATAAATCCCCACTGGCCTCTCTTTTATTGATGTTCACGTATAATGCTGAGAGAATGAATAACAATGTATGAAAAATATAAACCGTGTAGTCTTTATTTTACAGTTTCTTACCTATAGGTATGCATTTAAAATTCTAAATGTATTTATTACACGAAAGCTTAAGTACCCCGTAGACATAACCTCAAAGAGTAGTAACGAAAGCTTTGCCTTGACTTTAATTAGTTTTAGTACTTCTATTATATTCCTTTCTTTATAGCCAAACTCCGCTTCCGATTCTTAAATGAAGCTAACTAACCTCATTGCTTAATATATGTGATAACCTCTTTCCTGATATTTAAACATACAAACTGACTTAGATCTTCTTTTCTCTAAATTAATTGGGACAAGTTGCGGTGAAATTGTAATTATTGCGTACTGCCTTTTCCCGCCTGTTGAGTTACATTCACCACAAATTCGGACAATCGTTAAGTAAACAAACAACCTTGTACACTGATCATCAGCAATGCCTTCTCCTGTAGTGCATATATCAGCCATAAGAAATTAATTACATAAAAATTCATATACATAAATTTATATTTCCTAAAATACAGGTTTAATAAAGATATTATTTTTCGTCAAAAGTGATGTTTCTTCTATACTGTGTGAAGAAATAGATTTGGGCTCCAAGATTTCATCTCGTAAACCAGACCTTCTGAAGTGTAACATAAGGTTTTGAGGTATGTTTCCCATCATTGAAGTAGAGTAAAACCTGGTTAATGAGCATCTATTTAACCCCATGTATAGATAACCCGGATTAGTTTTTTTTTGGGGGGGGGGGTGGAAGTGTAGTAAATTGAAGACTTGTTTTATAGACGATAAGCTGCTATTCTCAGTAGGTACATTACTCGAATTCTCTTGCTAGCGGACGAATTCATTGCACTCACCTCGCCTGCTTGGGACCAGGTGTTCTTTTTTTTGTTTTTTTGTTGTTTTTTTTTTGTTTTTTGTTTTTTTTTGTAATTTAGGTCCGCCCCAACGTTAAGTTATATCGGACGGTGAATGAATTGGGTGGAATGATGCTCAAATGAGTCCAGGGTCCATGGAGCTTAGAGTTACCCGACATTCGTCTTGAACGATAAGGGAAAACCCCGGAAAAACCTTATCCAGGTAACTCACCCTGACCGAGATTTGAACTCGGGATCTCTTGAACGTGAGGCAGACACTACCATCTACGCTACCGAGGCGGGCTTGGGACCAGGTTTGAAGATAAACTTTGATAAAGTCATGGAAAAATTTGTAGCCTGGTAGTTGAGACTTCCAGAAAACAATATTGAAAAGTAAAATAAGTATGGAAGAACATTTTATAGACAGTTTTAAAAATAACTATGGTTGTCCCGCTGTTGATCAAGACATTATCAATGAAGAACGTTAAAAACGAATTCCAGATGAAGTCATTATTACACTATGCAATGTTACTGAAAATGAAAATTAAGGGTACTCAGACAGTGTTGACGAGCCAGCTTTGGTTATGACCCACACACAAGCAGTAACAAACATAGAGAAATTGATACCTTATTTCGAGAGTCAAGACAAATGAACATCTAATGTTAAAGCGGATGTGAGATAAGTGATACACTAAACTGAGACAGCAGAAGCTCGCTGCCTTTTTTACTACTGACTAGTTTGTAGCTATATTGAGTACGCATACAAGTACATACGATGTGTTTTTAGGTGAAATAATGCGGATAATAATTTCTAAACTCCGTTAAAAATATTTCGGTGTTGTACATGTACTTTATTATTTTTTACAATATTTTCTGGATAAACCAAATTTCCTTAGCTCGGAAATTTATGAAAAGGTTTATTTTAGATATAACTAGATAGATAAATAAAGTTCTGTCATAAAGTATCTACTCCTAGATTGCAAAGTTGCTGATATAAAAATAAAATCTTAATTCACTTCTCTATTTTAAAATATGGCACCACTGGTAGCATTATTTCTAGGTGATAATAGTTTGCCAAATGGCTCAGTGATTCATGCATGATGTATTAATATTCAATATCTACTCCCACGCTGTAAATAGCACGTTCAGGGAACACATTTTTATTCTGAAGGAAATGGTAAAGTGCCAACAAAAAGTAGGAGAATAAAACCAAGTTTCAAGGGAAGATGCCAAGAATATCATTATCTCCAAGTGGCAAAGTTCTGTTTCAAAAATTACTTGTTTTACGTAGTGTCTAATGTGGAAGGTGTTGCATTCACTTCAACATTCTTGTCCAAATTTCATTGATTTGTAGCCCTTAAACCCTAAAAAAGCTAGTTTTAGGAAAAAATGTAATTGTTTGTAACTATGAACACGTAGGTAATGTCAAATACTTTTTTTGTGTGTCACCGACTTTCGGAATGTAATGTGAATGCTTTTAATGATCGAGTGTATTTTTGGTAACGGTTTTTTGCTACTATACTGCCCTTAGCCAATTAAAACTATGTATTTGGGATGATCTGAATTATAAATATTTAATTATTTTTTTAAATTACATTGTATTAGTTGTTTAGCAAAAAAAGACAAAATCCAAGCAACTGTAGTCAAATGATACATACCCCGTCAGCATCCAAGCGTGCTGTCACACAGATTATTTTACCTGCGCCCTCCCCATCCTTTGCCACATGCAGTTGCCGAGATTCGAATTCACGACCTCCGGCTTTGAGTGGATGGCCAGCCCACTGCGTATTGCCGTGACGATCAGTTGTTATAAGTTGTGGAGACGGCCTTAAGAAAACCGGTTTCGAATTATAGGAAGTTCGGCAAAACAATTCGGAACTGAAAGAGTTAAACATCTGACGATCACTTTAGCATACCTTACCACCTTATATGTACTTTAAATATAAAGATTCGTAGCTGAACTTGATAACGATTAATATTGTTGTGGAACAGGATTGTAAGGGGGTGAAAGACTTACAAACCTAATCTGCAACTGAGGGTGTAGCTACTGAAAGGGTAGATTGAAAGAAACATCTAAGTCAAAATGAATTGAGTAACTATATTTCAAAGATGCCTAGTATTTCTACAGGGCACTCCCTGGATCTGGAAGAGATCAGGGACGCTTTGGTAACATTTAAATACATAATAACATAATGCAACTTTACCTTTGGCGATGTGTTGTTTGTATGGCTTGAACCTTGTGACTGTCAAAAGGTGTACGATCTGGTACGCCCTGCTGGCGATCTTACTCGTGGTAGCACTTGTGAAATAAACTCTTGTTGATTCTTGCAGAGACCATCAGCAAGTCCCTTCTCAAACCGAGCTTAAATAGGACTCCTACCAAAAAGTCAACTCAGCGATTCCCACGCTAACTGTTAATTTGCACCATATTGTGCAATCATTGTTTACACAATTGAGAACATATTTAAACCTGTTACTGACCAACTAAGCATTATTTCCCTTGATCAGCAGGATGTGTGATTCATTGTTTAAAACATGGAGAGCAAGTTGAGGTCTGTTACAGGCCACCTGTGAATTATTTCCCTAAGCCAACAGGATGTATGATTCACCAGTCCAAAGTACATGTTTTGCCAGTCGGCAGAATTTACGCTTAATCATACAGCTTTTACATACAGATGTGCCCAGACTCAAGGCATCGAAAATAAATGTTACAGAATAACGATTATAGATATTTCCAAATCTTACTCAACCTATACACGCAACAATATACCTTTGTATAATTATTTTTAGAGGAGTGAGTTGTGAAAGTTATACGATGTGAAACATTATATTTTTATAAACTGAACACAAGTTCAGGAAATAAGTTTTTGTTTAATCTAATAAACCGATACAAAAATCTCATTTTGGCTGCATATTTCCTTATTCAAGTTCTCTCCAATCTCAGAAGAAATAAGAAAAGAGTTTGCATAGACTCGAGCCAGTTTCTTGGCTCGTCTTTTTCTAGGATATGTTTGACAATCTTAATTGATATGATTTCCTATCCTACCTTTTATCGATATTTTGGCATTATATGTACTGAGTACAACAATAGGTTTAGGTTTTAATATTTTATTAATCCATTATTGGAGTTTAATTTTATACTGTAGTTGTGTGAGAAAATTTGTTAAACAAACCAACAATTAAACTGCTATCATGGCATACAAATATTTTCTATAAAACAAATTAAATTGCTGATCATAAATAAGATACCTTACAGATAATATTAATATAGCATGCTGCCATTTAAAAAGCTGTTAGATAATGTCACACTCTGTAGAAGATTGCCTGAAAAGTTGTTTTTCTTATTGTTATAAAATTCTCCTTCCTATATATCGGAAAATTTGGTTATTTTCAATTAGTTTTGCACTAACTCCTGTTTTGAAACACCTTGTACAGTTCGTGCCATGCAGGTGACTTGATATTAGTGGTGAATTGTGCAATGAAGCGCTGCAACCGGTGCTTTTCCAAGAATTTAAAGAGAAAAGAAGAAAAAACAAGAAAATTCGTGAAAAACAATATTTTATTTTCTCTGAATACATTTTCAAAATTTATTCAAGAACATCCGCGGTGCTGCGGACAATTTGACAGCTGTTTAGATTCGAATGATCACCTCCGCAAGCTCATTCAATTCTGAATATTTCTGCATTTACGCATCCGTAACCTTGAATACCATGCGTCGTAGGTTTCCTAAAACAATCGCGACTCTCCGATAGATAGGAAGTACTGACAATTTTGTCACGTAGAGTTTCTCTAAGGACAAGTTTATTATTTTTGTTTTATATGACGCTTTAAATTCAACTGCAAGTATAAATCAATAGCATGTAGTAATAGTATTTTGAGTCTAATGGTATTTAGTGGTGATAAATAGGAAATTATTGTGAAGCTTTAGGTTACTAACAAAAGTGTGCGAACTGCATACTTTTTCCATTTTAGGCTAACAATTCATGCGGTTGGACCAGCTGTAGGAAAATTGGAACATCTAAGTATAGAGAGGAAGCCTGTAGTGTGACCAGTCTTGCAGTGCAATATGGACCTACGTGTGACTGTACATTAGAAAGAGCATTAAAGAGTAGCCCTAGTTCTTTGAGTCTTTGTTCTCTCTTATTTTAATGAAAATTACTATTTCAAGCATCCCTCGCTTTGAAAGTCACGCCCCGCAACTGGACCTACATATGACTGTACAATAGAAAGAGTACAGTGGTCTTAGTTCTTTGAGTCATTATTCTCTCTTATTTTAATACAATTATTATTTGTAGCTACCCTCGCTTTGAAAGTCACGTCTCGCTACTGGACCTACGTATAACTGTACAATAGTAAGAGTACTGAATAGTAGCCTTAGTTCTTTGAGTCAATATTCTCTTTTACTTTAATAAAATTATTATTTGTAGCTTACCTCGCTTTGAAAGTCACGCCTCGCTACTGAACCTACGTGTGACTGTACAATAGAAAGGGTACTGAAGAGTAGCCTTAGTTCTTTGAGTAATTATTCTCTCTTATTTTAATGAAAATCATTCTTTGGAGCCTCCCTCGCTTTGAAGGTCACGCCTCGCTACTGGACCTACGAATAACTAACAGTAGAATAGAAAGAGTACTGAAGAGTAGCCTTAGTTCTTTGTGTCATTATTCTCTCTTACTTTACTGGAAATTATTATTTGGAACATCCCTCGCTTTGAAAGTCACGCCTCTCTACTGGAACTACGTGTAACTGTACAATAGAAAGAGTACTGAAGAGTAGCCTTAGTTCTTTGTGTCATAATTTTCTCTTATTTTAATGAAAGTTATAATTTGAAGCTTCCCTCGCTTTGTAAGTCACGCCTCGCTACTGGACCTACGTATTACTGTACAATA
The DNA here is from genome assembly GCA_030765055.1 of Mantis religiosa. Lineage (NCBI taxonomy): Eukaryota > Metazoa > Arthropoda > Insecta > Mantodea > Mantidae > Mantis > Mantis religiosa. Next base: position 46,316,306 of record CM060959.1, on the reverse strand, counting down.
GAAAGAATACCAAAGAGTATACGTAGTTCTTTAAGTCATTCTTCTCCCTCATTTTAATGAAAATTATTATTTCGAACTTCCCTCGCTTTGTAAGCCACGCCTCGCTACTGGACCTACATATGACAATAGAAAGTGTACTGGTTCTTTGAGTCATTATTCTCTCTTATTTTAATGAAGATTATTACTTGGTTCTTCCCTCTCTTTGAAATTGACGCACAGCCACTGCTTGATATTACAATATTTTCTTCAAAATCGATAGCTATTTTTAGAAAATCAATATTAACGAAACATTTTCATGTAGTTTGGTTTTAGGAGAAATGTTTCCCAAAATCTTAGCGCCACAACTTATTAACAAGTTTTGTATTTATCAGAGGAAGATATTTATTTCTGTAAGTGAGTGTACAGAGGAATGGGTCTATGCCGTGCTGACAATCGTTATTTCTTGTCACGTCAGTCCCACCCACCCTACAGTCCAGTAAACACAGCTTCTCCCGGATGTCCACACGCAGTTCTGGTCAAGTGGCGAGCGACGACGATGATTCCCGCTGTCCCTGGCTATCCCACAGGAAGAAACATGCAGGATCCAGGTCATACAGCAAGTATTACAAGTATATTAATGGTAGCTGCACGGCGCAAATGGAATACTAAAGCAGGCAGAGAATGGAGGTACAGGGTGATCGAGCTCTTGCCTTGTTAGACGAGAAAGTACAGGGTCGGCACATAAGTTTTGGCGTTTTTTTAAGGGATAGTTTAAAAACAAAACTGTCCGTGCAACTACTGTGGCTTTGGCATCTATGTTAGTGTCCAAAAACACCTCTTTTTCGACCTGATACTTCATTCGGTGGACTTGAATAGAACGAAAAATATACTGTAAAACCTCTCTAAGGCGGAACCGTTCGTTCCGTCATTTATTTTCCGTTTACACAGGTTTACATCTTACAGAGCGTTGTGTTTGAATACAAAAAATTACAAAATAGTCTTACAGGTGTACGGTGAAGGCATTATAAACGATGGCTGTTCAATAAAGAATGATCATAATCTTTTACGGTCATAATTTTTCACACTAAAATTCAATCTCATTATATCCTGTTAGCTTAATGTGAATCATACACGCCGTAGTATTTTCATTGTTGGTACTCCTGGTTCCCGACTGTGAGAACCAGGCAAGTTCAGACATGTTCAGTATCGCCTACTGCTGCAATGGAGGTAGCATGCAGTTAAAGTTGATGTTAGAGGAAGATCCGGGGCTTCTTTCAATCGTAATCACTGCTGATGAAACTTGGCTACATCATTATGATCCTGAGACCAAACAGCAAAGCTCAGTGTGGAAACCTCCTTCATCACCAACGCCCCTAAAAGCAAAAGTGGTTGCTTCTGCTGGGAAAGTTATGGTCATCTCATTCTTTGATATTCATGGAATGGTTTATCAGCATGTTGTACCTGCACACCTGGACAATACTACAGGGATGTTCTGAAAACATTGCAAGTCCATATCAGGCGCAAAACACAACATTTCCGTGAAGCAGGCTGGATGCTGCATCACGATAATGCGCGGCTGAATATTGCCAATGTTGTTGCTGAATATCTTGCAAAAATCGACATGTAGTACATCGTTCACCTTCCCTATAGTCCGAATTTAGCCCTGTGTGACATTTTTCTATTCTCTAACTTGAAGAAACGCCTTCGTGGGAGGCATTACCCATCATCAGAAGCAGTGGTGAAGGCTGCGGAGGCGATTTTGAAGGATATCTCAAAAATGGTTTCCAGCATGTCTTTGAAGACTGATAGAAACTCTGGGATATGTTCATCGCATTTTGGGGGAGACTATTTTGAGAAGGGCCATCAAAATTGTGAGGATGAGTAAAGGTACGTTGACGAAAAAATTTGGGATCATTCTTTATTGAACAGCCCTCGTAGAATTAAGTGTAAATAGTAATAATAATTTCTGATGTGTATTATATACTGTATTTTAAACCCACATACATAACTGTAGCTTACCACCTAGTTTCTCTGTTTTTTTTTTTTTTTTTTTTTTTTTTTTTAATTTTCCTTTTACAATCTGCAACTGTCTGCTTATCAACATCATTTGCTTCACCACACATAGCATTCAATGTTATGATGATGTTTGAAACCTTCGATGCTTCCATAGAAAGTTCTGAAATTACCTTTACCTAATTTTCCTGCTGTCTCTAAAGCTTGAGTCTGAAGCAATGATCCAGAAATGGGTATTCCTTTAGCACGCACTAACAAACAACTCGAACACGGCACGATTTAGCTCTTCATACTCTGTAGATTTTGTGATAGGTTTCACATGCCCTGCTGTTCCCTTTAACCACTGGTCTTTAATTTTTATTTTTTTCAAAATCTCATAAATATGAGTTTGTCCCACTTAAAACACAAAGCTAATTCTTTAGGTCGGCGTTTGTTCTTTTCACGTTCTTCAATAACCTTATTTTTTTCCTCCAGTAATAATGTCTTATGTTTAGAACACATTTTATTGAATTTGTGTCCATACGAACTATGTTTTTAAAAATCACCTAAGTTCACAGTTTTCTTTCACTCGTACTTGATCACTTGTAACAACGAAACTGAGAATGAACACACTGCAAAATAGTTGTACGAGGTGCGTTCAACTTTCAACACTTCCTATCTTTTTCAGGACTGGGACCATATAGGAACTTCTTTTCTCTTTTTAAATACACTTGGACACTTTGTAAATGCGTGACAGAGATGGCAGCACTGTACAGTGCACAGTACTCTAGTGGCAGCGACGAGACTTAGGACTGTTTGTGATACTTAAAATGACGACGTTTTCATTGCCAGAACAGCGTGTAATTATTCGTTTTCTCTATTTTTGTGGTGTGGCACCTATTGAAATTCATCGCCAGTTGAGTGAAGCATGTGGTGATGGTACCATGGATGTGTCTAATGTGCGTTCCTGGGTGAGCAGTTCAATGAATGCAGAATATCGTGTGACAACAAACCAAGACAGTCACGGCCTCGCACCAGGCGGTCTGAGGACATGATCCAGCGAGTGGAGAACGTTGTTTTCAAGGATCGCCGATTGAGCGTTTCAGGCATCGCCTCCAAAATTGGCATTTCCGTGGGATCTGTGCACACAATCCTCCATGAGGATCAGAAAATGTAAAAAGTGTTTTCCAGGTGGGTGCCACAAATGCTGACGGATGATCACAAGGCTGCACGCATGGCAAATTGTCACGCGATGTTGATGCGTGAGGACGGCATGAATGGAACTTTCTTTCTGTCGATTGTGACAACGGATGAGACGCGGATGCCCTTTTCCAACCCGGAAACGAAGGGCCAGTCAGCTCAATGGAAGCACACAGATTCACTGCCACTAAAAAGTTGTCGCGTGAGCGCCAGTGCTGACAAAATGATGGTGGCCATCTTCTGGGACAGCAGTGCTGTTTTCGTTACTCATTGCATTCCAAAGGGCACTACGGTGACAGAAGCATCCTAAAAAATATTTTGTAGAGTAAACTCCTTCCAGCATTGCGTGAAAAACCGGCGGAAACGGTTGGACGTGTGTTCTTTCATCAGGACAACGCACCAGCGCATCGGGCGAACGCGACACAGGAGTTTCTTCGTAACAACTTTGAAGGGACTGTTCATGCTCCCTACTCAACTGACCTGGCTCCTAGTGACTTTCGGCTATTTTCCACAATGAAAGAAACTCTCCCTGGTCGCATATTCACTAGTCCTGCTGGTATTGCCTCAGTGATTTTCCAGTGGTCAAAACACACTCCTAAAGAAACGCTCGCAGTGGCCATGAAATCATGGCGTCGACGTTGTGAAAAAAGTATACGGCTAGAGGGAGATATCGTTGAGAAATAACACTTGTTTCACATTTTATTGTGTTTACTTTGTGAGAAAAAAATAGAAGTTGTTCTAATTTGAACGTAAATCGTACCTTTACCATGTGTTGGAAGAGAGTTGAGAGGGCTAATGGCACTGGGCAACAACAAAAAATAATTTTTGAATGTTTCGAGCACTTCATGAGGCAATTCCTACTAATTCTGGGTTGAGAAAAACAAATATGACAATGAAAAAATTTAATTAGCTCTGGTTTCTATGATATACACAAGGTGGAAGCATTAGATATTAACGGATTGAGAGAAAAGGATACATTTTAATTACATACATGCTAACAACAATGAAAGTGCATTTGATTTTTTAACTGGTAATTACATGCTAAGAGTACTAAATTGCTGGAAAAATACTTCGCAAATAGTCGTGTCCGAAGAGAATCATGTGGTGGCCTATTGACTTCGTCGTCTTTTAGCTTGCCTCTTGTGATGGAGTTCCGCAGAATCCCTATACAAAGACCAACATTAATCCGCAAGCATTACTTCATTCCAACGACCCTGATATCTTTGTTCCATAACAGAAATGTCCTGATGGAATCTCTCCCCATGTTCATCACTAACAGCTCCACTACTAGGAGGGAAAAAGTCTAGGTGGGAGTGGAGAAAATGGATCTTAAAGGACATGTTGCATCCAAGGTTACGGTATTTTTGCAGGAGCACTGTCACCAAATGCTTGCCGTTGTCATCTACGGTATTTTTACAAGTGTGTCAACTCCCAAAATAAATTCCTCCAAATTTAAAATCTTCACCCTAGGTCGGGGGATTTGGGGACCACAGGCCTTTCGAGATTATTCGATTATCAAAGAAATTGTGCCTGAGAAAGTAAACAACAATAGGCCATGGACCATTGTGTCCTCAAGGAATCCATTCGAACTGAAATAAGTAACAATGGCGAGGATACTCTCCGTAGCACTTCAGAGAATATAGTGAGACGAGTGCAAACATGTATAGATGCTGGTGGAGGATACTTCCAACATTTTCTCAGAGATGTAAATAGTGTAATGCAATCTCACAATTGTTATTATGTTCTCCCAAAGTTGCACGTGTGTCCTATTATTGGTTAAAAATTATTGCTTATTGAAATGGTTCAGGTTTATATGGATCGCACTATAGTAGTTTGTATAAGAATAGAGAAAGTCATGTAAATGCAGAGTATTAGTTTTCTGCTTTCCTAAGGAACTGTAATAACCTTTATGATTTATTAGTTTCGTTCTCCATGAGTGGAATTGTTCATTTGGCCCACAAATTGATCTTCTCTTTATTCATTATTAAAAAACTAAAAAAAAAAAATATTATAAATAATTTAAAAGTTATTATTACAATAATGTGACTGTGGGTTCGTAGAATTAAAAGGCCGATTTGCAGAAATTAAAAATCTCCTTTATTTCCGTAGAGATACTCTTATAGATTACAGCAGCATTACGTTACGTCACCATCAGTCTTACAAGGTCGATCACAATAACAAACAGTGACAGCAGATAACATCCTTAGCTCTCGTTACAACAACACTTCCAGCTGTCCCTCGTTCACAACTTACTGTTTTACAAACTAACTTTGCGAGCCGTCACATCCTTAAATACCTAATTCGTAATTCGAGATTGTTCTAAACTAAACCAGAACCCGAACAATGTCTATCATTCCAGAAATTTCCAGAAGAATGAAGAATCTAAATATTCTATCACATTCTAGAAGCGTAACTTAATCTACGCCGGCGAGTCCTTTACCTCAGTTATCTTGCTTGCCGGCGCTTGTTTACAATAGCCGCGCTATCATTAACTGCTTAGCAAGCCTCATTTTTACCATGAAACTTTATCCGCCGACTGTTTTCTTATTTGTGCCGAAAAATGTATGCCTGTTGCCGTGACAATAATAAACATCTCTATATTTTTGTAGGTACGTCTTCGCGTATGCTTATCTTTTACCAGTTATGGAAGGTTACGCAATATTTATTCATTGTCGTGTCTTCACATAACTTAAAATTTATCAGCCCGTAAACTAAGCTACCGTGGTCAGAACTTTCATTTCTACAAACAAGAGATCATCCAATGAATAACAAGACAATTTTTGGTGGTACTTTTTTCATCTAAACCTTTTACAGAATTTGTATACCCTCATAAAAAGCACGAATAGGGTCATCGAAACGAATCCAACGAGAATTAAAACCGGAATGCTGCAGTGATATTGTAAATATGCGCCCTTAAAATAATGAAAAAGTTCAGCAAAAATCATATGATGCTATAGAGATGAAATATTGGACAGTCGAGCTGATTTTTGTATACCGAGATTAAAACAGTCTCACAAAAAGTAGACGAAGTCGCATCTCCTCTTGTGTGTTCCATTTTCATTAATGCCATTGACAGTTGAGAGTGGTAGAAGGACAGCTGAATTAGTCAACACGTGTTATTGATGTCCGGTATATATTGAAATTGATTCGACATACAATACCTGGGGCTGTAACGTCGTCACTCCGGAATTTGACATCACCCCAATGGCATATTTAAGGGTATACATTCATGTATTATGTATCTGTACAAGTAATACAAAAGAGAAATCACAAAAGTTTAAAATTTAACCTACTGTAATTATCCAACAAGTTGTTGTGAATGAATATTCAACAGTAAAAGGTATGATGCACCATTTATAGAACTTGGAACACTGTCGACGGGAGATTAAGTAATCTAAATATTTAGCTAATGTTTAAATCCTCTTTCATGAACATTAAAAGTTTTGTCATCCCCGTTAACGCTGACTGTTCAATTATATGTGAAAATTTCCCCGCAATTTAGTTAGTGCAAAGGTGCGTGAGTCAGTGGGTTCCTTTATTTCCTTTATTTATGTCCTACAACGTTAAGACATATCGGACGATAAATGAAATTATGTTTCAAATGATTTGGAGGTACATAGAGCTTACGGTTACCAGACATTCATCTTTCAGGACAAAGAGAAATGTTATCACACTCAACGACTTTAGAACTAGCGACCTCTTGAAATGTGTGTAGTGTTTAACGCCCGCTTTTACTACATACGGCACCGCAGGCGATGACACTGATGATACATGAGATGAAGATGGAGCACTGGTGGAATGAGATAGCGGGGGAAACCGGAAATCCCGGAGAAAACCCGCCCCAGCGCCGTGTTGTCCACCACAAATCTCACTTTGCAGTCGTCTGGAATCGAACCCGGGCCGCCTTGGTGAGAGCCAAGCGGTCTAACCACTGAGCCACGGCGCGGCCTAGGGACCTCTTGAACGTGACACTACCACCACGCTACAGAGACGGGCTAATGTCCTCCAACGCTAAGTCGTTTCAGACAGTGAATGAACTGATGTTCAAATGAGTACAGGAAACATGAGTATTTCAGCATAAGGGAAAACTTGACACCCTGACTGAGATTAGAACTAGGGACCTCTTAAATGTGACGCTACCACCACGATACAGAGATGAGCCAATTCCCTCCAACATTGTCATGTGGAATGATGGAAGAAATGATGTTCAAATGAGTACAGGATACAAAGAGCTTAGAGATACCAGACATGCGTCTTTAGGATAAGGGAAAACTTGACACCTTGACTGAGATTAGAACTAGGGACCTCTTAAACGTGGCACTACCACCACGCTACAGAGATGAGCCAATTCCCTCCAACGTTGTCATATCAAATGATGGAAGAAATGGTGTTCAAATGAGTACAGGATACAAAGAGCTTAGAGATACCAGACATGCGTCTTTAGGATAAGGGAAAACTTGACACCTTGACTGAGATTAGAACTAGGGACCTCTTAAACGTGGCACTACCACCACGCTACAGAGATGAGCCAATTCCCTCCAACGTTGTCATATCAAATGATGGAAGAAATGGTGTTCAAATGAGTACAGGATACAAAGAGCTTAGAGATACCAGACATGCGTCTTTAGGATAAGGGAAAACTTGACACCTTGACTGAGATTAGAACTAGGGACCTCTTAAACGTGGCACTACCACCACGCTACAGAGATGAGCCAATTCCCTCCAACGTTGTCATATCAAATGATGGAAGAAATGGTGTTCAAATGAGTACAGGATACAAAGAGCTTAGAGATACCAGACATGCGTCTTTAGGATAAGGGAAAACTTGACACCTTGACTGAGATTAGAACTAGGGACTTCTTAAACGTGACGCTACCACCACGATACAGAGATGGGCCAATGTCCTCCAACGTTAAGTCATATCGAACGATGAAAGAAATGATAGTCAAATGAGTACAGGTTACAAAGAGCTTAGAGATACCAGACATTCGTCTTTTAGGATAAGGGAAAACTTTATCACCCTCATCCTGATTAGAACCAGGGACGTCTTAAATGTGGCACTACCATCACGCTACAGAGATGGGCCAATGTCCTCCAACGGAACGTCATATCGGGCGATAAATGAAATGATGTTCAAATGAGTACAGGGTACATAGAGCTTAGAGTTACCAGATATTCATCTTGTAGGATAAATGAAATGAAATGTGTAGTGTTTAACGCGTGCTTTTACTACATACGGCTCCGCAGGCGATGACACTGATGATACATGAGATGAAGATGGAGCACCGATGGAATGAGATGACGAAGGAAACCGGAGATCCCGGAGAAAACCCGCCCCAGCGCCGTATTGTCCACCAAAAATCTCACTTTGCGGTCGCCTGGGATCGAACCCGGGCCGCCTTGTTCGATCTCAGGCGACCGCAAAGTGAGATTTGTGGTAGACAACACGGAAAAACGTTATCACTCTGACCGAGATTAGAACTAGGGACCTCTTGAACGTGACACTACCACCACGCTAGAGAGATGGGCTAATGTCGCCCAACTTTAAGTAATATCGGACGATGAATGGAATGATGTTCATATGAGTACAGGGTACATAGAGCTTAGAGTTGTCACTTATTTATCTTTTAGTGTTCGATCTCGGGAACACTTTAATTTAGGCAGACACACTACCACCATAGTACACAGACGGGTTACTTAGTGTGTTTGTTACACAAAGGAATTTATAGCCTTTACAATTATATCCAATAAGAAAATCTTGAAAAGCACACAAGAAAATATAGGGTACCACTTAAAAATGTTTCTGATGCATTACAAGTCACACAACTGTTATTCAGAATGGTAAAATGTATTAAGACAGTATGCGGACCTTCAAAAGCTCTGAATATCCATTGTATATCCCACAGAAGTGTTTATCCTAACCTTCTTACAGTATTCTCAACCAGTTTTCTTCTTAAAAATAATTTAAAACTAAATAATTATATACGAAATATGTCAATGGCATCCATCATTTTAATTCATGTTTTAATAATTTTAAATCTGTTTGTTAAATTCAAATGTTTTTCTTCACTTACTCTCGTTTATTTCTGTATAGTTTCTTCAAAATTGTATATTTACCTCACTGACTTCGCAGAAATGTTTGTAAAAATTGTTCCATTATAAATTTTGGCTCGCATATGTTTTTACAGTTTTGTAAAAACGTCTGATAATACAGATAATACAATATGAATTAAATAAGTGTTTATAAAGCTTACTTATCAAGCTAAATCAGTGAGAGTTGAGCCCTTAATTTGACATTAAACCATTAAGAGCCTCGAAAACCCAGTTACGAGATGCTACCAGCAGTTTATGTAATAAACACAGTTACACAGTTGATGCCGTTTACATAATTTGCGTTTGACCTCAATGTTAGTTGTCCGATTCGATTGTTATCAGTGGGATAACATCTTACTGTTGAGCTTAAATCTTGTTAAGCCTACACAACTCGGCTGAAGGTACCTTCTGATTCAATTTCTAACCACGATAACCTGGCAAGAAGAATCAATGATATCACAAAGGTAGCATCAACAGTTTGGGCTACAACCAGTAAACAATTCATTGACAGATGTTCTAGAAAATAAACTTATCCGAAGAACCACAACCAGTACTGGTAGGTCGTATTGACGATAAATGAAATGGATAAAACGATTCTAAAATGAACCCGAGGCCCACAGAGCTTAAAGTTACCTGACTTTTTCTCCTTATCTTACTTGAGGTATCTATTTATGTTATCGAACTTTGTTCCTCCAATTCTTAATCTCTTTACATTCGTTAAACACGGAGAATATTGTCCTATTCCCCACATATATAGCCCCTATTCATATCCTCCCATCCCTTTCAAAAGTAATTCCCCAAACCTCTTCTCTCGCTAATTACGTATTTACATATCTCTCTTCGACCATCTCTGTAGCTGATACTAATATTAATACATTATCAATAAAATTCAATTTTTCAATTTTATAATTATTTTACTCTCCAAAAATAAAAATACAGTACAATTTCAAAATAAAGAAGAGAAACAGTACAATTTAACAAGCAAGGACATGTGATTCTAGTTAATTGATGGATATTAATCATTTCTCCACACTAGCCGTATATAGGCTAAGATATTTGATGGATAGAGTCAACATGAAAAATTTAATGCCATAGCCGGGACTTAAGTACTTACAATATTCAGTCGCCACAAACGGTGTATCTCGGATACGAGAGCCGCTAGTGGTCTACCGGACAAATATATGAACCGAATGGAGAATTTAATGTCAGGACGGCACGTTAACCATGGTAGCTCAAAGGTTAAGGTCGACTGGGCGGAAACCAGGAGATCCGTGGTTCAAATTCCGGCCATGGCATTAATTTTTCATGTTGACTCTATCCATAAAATACCTTAGCCTATATACGGCTAGTGTGGAGAAATGATTAATTTTCATCAATTAACTAAAATAATAAGAGTTAAATGATGAAGCCTGGGACTCAAGTACTTAGAATAGTAAGTCGCCACAAACGGTGTATCTCGGATGTGAGAGCCCCTAGTGGTCTACCAGGGAAATATATGAGTCAACTGGAGAATTTAACGTCAGGACGGCACGTTCACCATTGTAGCTCGAAGGTTAAGAGCGACTGGATGGAAATCAGGAGATCCGTGGTTCAACTCCCGACTATGGCATTGAATTTTTCATGTTGACTCTATCAAGGATATGTGATTTTGCAATATATAAATGTAAAACTAGAAGAACAAAAAGAATACCAAATGATGCTTCGAATCATTTATTGCATATTAGACATTAAGGTTACTTTCTTTTTAGTTTCTCATCCTTCAGATACAGAAAGTGTTGAAATTGCCAAAAAATTTCGACTTTGATTTTTAATGTTTCGTGGCATTTCTTAGGGTGTATAATAAAAAAAAACTTGTTAAATGACAAAATGTTATCTGACCGGATCGGTTACCGGCACTTGACACACGTTTGTAAGAACGGCCCTAAGACAACTGTATTTTAATGAAACTCCTGTAGGATTTCTGAATTGTTCATATTATTTGAAATATGTTAAAACATACCAGGATGCGTGTTGTTGATACGTTGTTTAGTGTGACAGAAAATCTACGCTGTATAGCGGTATGAACAACATATGACTGAAATAACAAATGAGTGGGGGGGGGGTTAGTTCGGACTGAGACTACTCGAGGCGACTTCACGCGAATGAGCGTCACATATTCCAGCGTGACGGCTCAGTTTAATTCACTACCCACAAAAAGTGCTAAACGCGCCTAAAGAAGTTTTCACTTCAAAAAAATACCCGTCCTGTACATTCTCTTTTATGTATAACCAAAGGGACTGTCTATTTTTCAGCTCACATAAGATTTTATGCTGATGTATGTCTTTTATTCTGTTTTCACTGATTACACTGGGCAACAATGAAAATGTTTCGGGCTTAAAAATAGTGAATTTACATGTATTTCCATCTGTTGAATTAAAAAATCACCATAAAATAATAGATTAGCTCTTTTTTTAAGATAAAGTGATAATTCATTTTTTAGAGTGAAGATTTTAAATTTGAGGGAATTTTTTGGGGATTTGGCACACTTGTCAAATAACAAAACACAATCAGAGAGAAATTTTGGAAATTAAGTGATGCAAAAGTTACGAAAGGCATTTTTGTCGGACCACAAATAAGAGAACTTGTAAAGGATCCTGCATTTGACCAAATTTTGGAGGGGAAAGGAAAGGAAGCTTGGGAAGCCTTCAAGGGCGCTGTTCATGGATTTTTAGGCAACAAAAGAGATGACAACTACAAGCATTTGGTGACAGTGCTCCTGCAAAAATACCGTAACCTTGGATGCAACATATCCCTTAAGATTCATTTTCTCCACTCCCACCTAGACTTTTTCCCTCCGAGTTGTGGAGCTGTTAGTGATGAACATGGGGAGAGATTCCATCAGGATATTTCTGTTATGGAACAAAGATATCAGGGCCATTGGAATGAAGTAATGCTTGCGGATTACTGTTGGTCTTTGTATAGGGATTCTGCGGAACTCCATCACAAGAGGCAAGCTAAAAGACGACGAAGTCAATAGGCCACCACATGATTCTCTTCAGACACGACTATCTGCGAAAAAATTTTCCACCAATTTAGAACTCTTAGCTTGTAATTACCAGTTAAAAAAATCAAATACACTTCCACTGTTGTTAGTATGTATGTAATGATAATGTATCCTTTTCTCTCAATCTGTTATAATGTAATACTTCCACTTTGTGTATATCATAGAAACTAGAGCTAATAAAAAATTTTCATTATCATTTTTGTTTTTCTCAACCCAAAATTAGCAGGAGTTGTCTCATGAAGTGCACGATACATTCAAAAATAAGTTTTTGTCGCCCAGTGTTATCAGAACCCTTTTTCACATGTCTTTCTTTTGCTGATGCTGTAAATGTGGCTATAATGATCACTACTTCTGATCAACAGGTCGCGGACTTACTTACGGGAACACGGTCATGCCGCCTGTAGAGGTAACCAGACGAATTGTAGGCAAAATGAAGGACACAGCTCGACGACCGATATATGTTCGGCCTATAACCGAAGGCCCACAAGATGAAAACAATGAAGACTCAATGCACCACGTGATGTGTCCAGTGTTAGTGGTGGCGCAGTGCTTCGCTCTCTGCCCAGTAGAGGGCATCACGGCACGTAGTGCAGACCAACTCAGGTAAGCTTCTGGAATTTCTGTTTAAGGGGAGAAGATACCTTAAAAACAGTGAAAATACCATTTTTTTTCTTTTGCTTATTTTCATAGCCTTTTTATATAAAAGGCCTAAAAGTGGGTCTAAATCACATGCTGCAGAGTAGGTTACGCCCCCTTTTCACTCTCTGGCTCCCCTTAGAACTTTCTGATGTATTATGCTTAGGGATATTTTCTTCTGTATTTTACACCTTCAGCTATTGGAAAACCTGCTTGTTCTTGCTCTTTCACATTTTTGGGCATCCTATGATTCTAAAGTGTGTTTTGTTATTGAATGAGGAAAAAGACTATATCTTCTGCTAAAGTGTTTAGAAAAAGGTCTGGAGGGCCTGGTAGGTAGGAAAAGACGAATATAAGTAGTGAAAACTGTGAAAATGACGAAGGGCTTGAAAGCTGTACAACACCTAGTGATGATCAAAGTGTTAGGTTGGAGGATTCAGCTCCACATGATTGTGTTGTTCCAAACAAAACTGCTTCTAGCTCTAAAAAGTTTTAAAGAAATGGACCAAAATCATGTTACCAAGTCTGATATGAATGCAGAAGACATCTATAAAAGTGTTAGACAGAAGAGAAGGAACCACAAGAGAGGTATAGAATTGGATTGGATTGGATTAGTGGGTTTTAGGGCCCGTCGAGGGAGGAGTAGAGAAGCTAATGAGAACACTGAGTATGGGTCAGGAATGTTTTAACAGACTTTGAGTACTGTAAAACTTTAAACTCATTTTCCCTTAACTTCTGTTTTTGTAATCTTTGTTCACCTTTTCTTTGAAACTCCCTATCTTAGACCAATGAAATTTTCAGAGACTGTTTCCCTAACACATATCTATAAACTGACATTTTTCAACACTAATGCCCGATTTCACCAACAGATGACACGAGTTTAGCAATAGTTATAACAAATATTGCATTTCACCAACAAGTGTTAGCGTAACACTTGTGTTAAATCTCTTGTTAAACTAACAAGCCAAATTTCTGATGTTAAGTCCTTAACAATTGTCAATAGTCAAGATGGCGGGCCTGAACTCAGGTGTTGATGTCGATTTGCTATATTTAAGACCGTTTAAATGGCATTCGTAATAGAGTACGGCCTATGAGGATAAATAATTTTGAGGAACTATCCGAAGAACATTTTTTACGGAGGTATAGACTGTCGAAACATGTTGCTGTGAAGGTTACTGCGGAAGTACAAGAGAGGATAGAACATGCATCAAAAGGAATATGCCGATCTCGCCTTTTCTTCAAGTATTAATAACCTTGCGATTTTATAACTCACTGAATTATGTGGATAATACATTGTCCACCTCCCGTCTTGAAACGTTCAAGTCACTTGTCCTTCTTCGCACCTCGTTTTAAATTAACGAAATACTGAGTTAGAAAATGCATCGAAAGGAATATGCCGATCTCGCCTTTGCTTCAAGTATTAATAACTCTCCGATTTTATAATTCACTGTATTATGTGGATAATACGCTGTCCACCCGCCGTCTTGAAACGTTTAAGTGACTTGTCCTTCGCACCTCGTTTTAAATTTACGTAATACTGACAAGTTGTTTGGTGCTTGTAGTAGTGACACATGCATTTGAATTAAATTCGTTTCCAATATTTTCTCCGTGACATATTTCTCTTTTACATTCACCGCATCTATCCTCTTATTTTCCACGATATCCTTACACTTCGTCACCATTTCAATTAACAATTCTTTCTCCATCGATGAGAAAATTGTCTCACGGCTTTATTTATGCTTTTTTTCATCCGCCATTTTTCAGCTTGTGCAGACGAAAATGAAAACAATAGCGCATCGCAGTACGTTCAGCAAATAATACGACTCATCCATAGCCTTCTATAGCTGTAATATTTACAAGTTTCTTGGCGTTAACACGTGCTTATTAACATTTTCAGAAAGCAGGTTGGTGAAATGCAAGAAATTTAACATTAGTGTTAGCACTGTGACAATTGTTACGTTACATTTGTTAACGTCGATTTTAACATCTGTTGGTGAAATCGGGAATTAGATGTTATTATCAAGGAAACAGATAATTCTTTTCTTTTCAAGTGTACCAAAAAGTATTATTATTAAACAAGTTATTACAGTTACATTTTTAATGTTATATACTCACAAAAATATCGTTTTATTGCCCAATAGTGTAAGTATATGTGATAAAAAAATCATTACTTTCTTATTCATAGTTCTTCAGAAAAGGCACAATGAATATATAAAATTTAACATGGCGGAGATAGAAGGTACCCTCTCCCCTTAAGGAATTTTAGTACCGCAATCAAAGTTTAATGTTAAAGTTTAAGTTTATATCATGTTTAACATTTTTACTGTGCTAAAAGTTACTCCACACTATTAATTATTTTGTTATTGCTAAAGCACTTAACAGCTTTTCATATGTCAAGTACACAAACGTAGAAATATGTAAGTACTGTATGGTTCCTACGCTATAAACCGCACCAACGCGTCCTAGAAAGCGTTGGCTGTAACAATAGTGGATGCGGATGTAGATGGTAGTACCTATTCTGGTCGCTCGTTTCTAAACAACAAGCTTGTGACTGAAAATATAGGTGAAGATCCCAAGTAAATTACAATCCAAGCTATAAATATGTAACTAGAGCTCCGCCAACAGAAATTTGGCAGCTCTAGGAAAAGGAAGATAGGAAAACCTCTCTAAAGTCGACACCTAGTGTTCAGTAACAAAATTATCTAATTTAACCAGGTACCAACGAAGGGAGGTACAATTTTCTAACAATTTCTCTGAAACCATATCAGTTTCAACTAATAGCTTTTCTGCCTTCTAATGGTCAATCCCATAAGCTAACCTTACACATGTTATTGTATAAAATGAGCAATACTGAGTCAGGTATAGACACTTCAGACCCAGAGTTCCCTGTTACAACAATAAAATTAGCAATGTGTATATTTCCATAAAGAATGTAGAAATAGTTCACAAATGCAAGGCAAAATCTCTCGCAATAAACAGTGCTAATGGCGCATTCAATGGAAGCTCCACTTTAACCACACAAAAGAACAAAAGTGGGTACAAGTTCCAGGAATTGAAACATCGGATCACAGTTTCACGGGAAAACCCCTCTCATTAAAATGCATTAATGGTTACAACGGCAGAATAACAGTCAATATGTATCTCTCTGAAAATTAGCTACAATACCAGTGCAAACGGGAGTAATTCCAGGAATTGCAGTGGAAATGAAAAACTCTTCACGTTAACTGAGTAAAATTTATAATGCAAAAATGTTGAACGCCACTTAACCATTACAGGTACATACTTACCAACGAAACAAAATAAAATTCAAGAGCTGTTTAAGAAGTAAAGATAGAGGAAGTTCAGCTATGTTCGTCAAATATACAGTGTTTATTGGATATGTAAAAACTAAGTAAAAGACTAAGTAAAAGTAAAAACTAAGTATTAAGAATACCTAAACACTATAGTGATACAACTTCACTATTACTTATCTTATTCACAGTACTTTGGGATCGGTTTCGAAGCAACTTTGCTTCATTTTCAACATGTCAGCCTGATACTGACACACTGACGACCACTCCCGAAATTTGAAGAATAGCTCCCTATTTTACTGCCATCTACAGGGGAGAACACAAACTTATTAATGCCATCTATTTATGGAATATCGAAATTCAATACGCGATCTTTATTTTTCAAAATAAATATTTTCTCTCAAACCATTAAATCTATCGGCTCCTGCAATTGTTTCAATAATAATTTAACTTGTGGAATTATTTCATGTTTAGATGACCAAAAAGGATCAGCCACTGCCAATTTTTCTGACTGTTTATATTTAATATTTCTAAAATGTTCCTTCACTCTGGTTTCTTAAAACAGTAAAAAATGATTATATTTTCAAAAAATTTACTTATTATCCATGGAGAAATAAAAATTACAAAAAAAAATCAAAGAAGTTGGTGTAATACTGGCATCTCAAAATAAATACAGCATAAAACAATTACTACAATTTTCTTAAAATAAAGACAAAATTACAGACAGCAAAAAAGTCTGGTATTTATCAAGTTAGCTGTTAAGAATGCGATAATATTTATATTGGTAGGACCAAACGTAATTTAGAAACCAAAGCGAAGGAATATTTCAGAAAATTAAACATAAACAGACAGATAAATTGGCAGTGGCTGATTATTGTGGTCATCTAAACATAAAATAGACCCACAAGTTAAATTATTAAAATAGTTGAACGAACCGATAGATTTAAGGGTTTGGCATAAAATATTTATTTTGGAAAATATAGATCGCATGATGAATTTTGATATCCCACAAGTAGATGTCATCAATAAGTTTGTGTTGTCCCAGGTAGGGGGCCATTCTTCAAATTTCGGAAATGGTCGTCAGTGTGTCAGGCTGACAGGTTGAAAATGAAGCAAAGTTACTTCGAAACTGGTCCCAAAGTATTGTGAATAAGATAAGTAATAGTGAAGACGTGTTACTATAGTGCTTAGTTATTCTTAAAACTATAATACTTTATACGATCTGAATTCTATAAATAATATTCGTATACGAGGTACTTCCAGAAATTAAGTTCTGTTTAGTAATAAAATTAAATTGTGTACAGATACAGAAAAATTATTTATTGCACAAAATTCTACAACTCTTAAACTACTTTTCCACATAACTGCCTAAATTTTGCAGGTATTTGTCATAGCGAGTCACAAGTTTCTGTACACTTTCTTCATATAAGTTTGCCGCCTGTGTCTTCAACCAGTTGGAAACATTTTCTTTCAGCTCTTCGTCATTGTTGAAGTGTTGACCGCCAAGGAAAGATTTGAGATGCAAAAACAGATGAAAGTCGCTAGTAGCGAGGTCAGGGCTGTACCGGGGGTGGTCAAACACGTCCCAGCCAAATCCCTGTAGGAAATTTTCCGTCGCATTTGCAGTGTGTGGTCGTGCGTTGTCGTGAAGAAACACAACACCTTTTGACAGCATTCCTCGGCGCTTATTCTGTATTGCGTGGCGCAATTTCATAAGTGTCTCGCAATAAACATCTGCTTTCATTGTTTGACCACGCGGTAAGAAATCAATGAGTAAGATGCCTTTCCTGTCCCAGAACACTGTGGACATCATTTTTCAAGGTGTGAAGATTTGTTTCGGCTTAGCCTTTGCTGGAGATGAGGTGTCCCTCCATTCCACTCATTGACGCTTACTTTCAGGGGTGTCGTAAGAAACCCAAGTTTCATCTCCTGTGACTTTCTGTGTCAGAAATTCTTCGCCGCCTTCACCATAACGGGTCAAAAACTGAAGTGCACTACCCATCCGTTTTGTTTTGAGTTGCTCAGTAACAATCTTTGGCACCCAACATGAGCAAAGTTTACGAAATTTCAGTTTTTCGGTAACAATTTCATGAACTAGTGATCAAAAGACTTGGAGAAATTCCATAGCGAGAGCACTAATTGTAAACTTGCTGTTTTCCTGGATCTTGTCATCAATCGCGTGAACCTGTTCTTCTGTAACCAAAACTGGATGCCCACTTCGTTCTTCATCGTGCACTTCACTACGTCCTTCATTGAACTGCCGAACCCATCTTCTCACCATTGTCTCACTCTTCGCATTTTGTCCGTAAACATCGCAAATTTGACGATAAGATTTTCAATCAACACCGACATTGTAAACAAGCACAACAAAGCGTACGTGGCTGACAGTGATCTCACAATGGCGCACGTTTCTTCTCCTTGATACAGAGCGTCCACCGCGCATGTGCGGAACTGCGATCGCAGAGCTGCAGAAGAGATAAATTGAAACAGAACTTACTTTCTGGACGCCCCTTGTTTTTAACGCATCCTTTAAGATCTTTTGATCAGCTTTTACGCAAATAAAATTTTTTGTGCTCAAGTTTAACACCATTGCAGCGAAAGTCGATTATATCGACGATGGCAGTCTTCGCTCGATAGACTATTATATCGATGATCAGTGTTTTAGGGCAGAACTCTCTTCAGAGGCACGCAGCAAGAAGTTTAAGAAATAAGTGTGTAACTGTTATGCTTGAAATGAAATTGAATCCTGACTGGATTATTGTGCAAATGTTTACAGATTCACATGGTGCAGCCTAAGGGTCCTGTATTCCATAGTTGCAATATTGGCATTATTTGTAGCCAATTGTTTCGTCGTTACTTGGTTTACGTTCAAAGGACTCACCTTCAATTCTTCAGGTATGTACTGATTTAGTCATGACTTACGATAATAGTTATTTTTGGAATTTGAGAGTTAATTTGATATTTATTATCGAGTGAAAAACACTAAACACCGAGGCATGAAAAGCACTAATCCTCGCTAGTCCCACACTTAATTTTTTCCCTTACCTGAGAAAAAATCAATTTGAATTATGAATTATAAAAATATTAAAAATTGTTTTACAAAGGCTTTATAGAATCGATATTTTTACTAGATATAAGATTATATTGGAGGCTTTGAATAGCAAAGAATGGTAAAGATGGTGATGCAAAAATAACAAATGGTAAACTGTAAGCCAAAATGAGTTATTCAGACAACGAAAGCTTTATATCTGAAGGAATTTGAGAAAAATCTCGAATTGCTAACCTTAGTTTGCTGCCACAAAAGGTCATGTGCAATTTATGACAAAGAATATTTATGTTTTAACAGTTGGTTCACTTCAAAAAGTGTTCGGAATATTTGTGAGAAATTGATTCAATATCGAACTGAGCGATCTAAGAGATAATCGATAGTCAAATCTTTGACACTATTTTGGGGTAGGCCTTCCTGAAGAATTATGTGTTTTTGTCCTGCAAATTTTAACTTTACGACGATGGTGTGAAAAGATTCCGACCTCAAAATGAAGATTGCAGAACTTGTAAATAAAAGCTAGTCAATTTCGTTGTTCATCTGTTGACAGTTACTCACCAAATTTTCAGTCATTTTAGATGCTCAGTTGTTATGTAACAGTCGTTTGAGTGAGTTGGTGTAAGTGCTTTTATGAAAGTGTACAAAATAAGGTATGGAGCTGTCGTTAAATATTTGTTTTTGAAAGGCAATACGCCTATGTAAATCAAAGATGAGTTGGATTCTGTGTATGGGGACCCTGCACCATCATTTACCACAGTGAAAATTTGGGCAGCTGAATTTAAACGTGGCCGTAAGAACTTGGGAGACGATGAAAGTTCGGGACGTCCAAAAACTGCAACTACCGACCGAAACATCGCCAAAGTTCACCAAATGATGCTAGACGACCGCCAAATTAAAGTTAGAGAAATAACAGAGGCTATGAACATGTCAAATGAATGTGTTTGTCACATATTAAATCAACATTTAGACATGAGAAAGCTGTCTGCGCGTTGGGTGCCACGTTTACTCACGTTAGACGAAAAACGTGTTTGAATGAACATTTCCAAAGCTCTGTTGGTGCACTTTAGGCGTAATAAATTCTAGTTTTGGCGCCGACTCATTACTGGAGATGAAACTTGGATACACCATTATACGCTCGAAACAAAATTGCAGTCCAAACAATGGACTGCAAAAGGGGTACCGGCTGCAAAAGAAAAACTGTTTTTTCGGCTGGGAAGGTGATGGTGACTATTTTTTGGGATAGTCATGGAGTTATTTTAATCGATTATCTTCGGAAATGAAAAACCATTATAGGAACATACTACGCATCATTACTTGACAAGCTGAAGACAGAACTTGTGGAAAAACGGCTACATTTGGTCTCACACCTCAGCGGTTTAAATGGCGAAAACCCATGAATTACGCTTTGAACTGCTTGACTCACCAGATCTATTCCCAAGTGTCCTCTTTTTGTTCCCTCATCTGAAAATTGCGCTCGGAAGGCACATATTTTCGTCAATTGAAGAGACAATCACCTTCGGGAAGAATTATTTTGCAGAGAAAAACGCCGAGTACTATTTTGACGGGTTACAGAGATGGGAGCATCGCTAGGAGAAGTGTGTAGAGTTACAAGGAGACTATGTTGAAAAATAAAAATATATGTCTGAAAAAAATCATCTTGTATCTTTATTAGTTCGGAAACGTTTTTAACTTATAGTGGTGAATAAAAGTTATTTGTATTTGAGGTTACTTACGGACACTGTTTTCTTCCATAGTGGTTTAGTTGCCACGTACTTAGAGAAGCATTTCATCTAGTATTTAGAACGAAATTTCACGACCAAGAAAGTCCTCCCTCTCCAAACTTGTATTATAAACAATAAATTGATGTCCTAATAAATCATTCGGGCATGTTTATCAACATACAATTTCTTTCATTGCTTTATGTTATCGAGATGTGATCACAGAGAAGCTAAGCTGCAAGATGACGCACTCACAAAGCTCCACCAATCAATACAACTTGTCATCTACAGCACTCGCTTTACTCAGCTCTTCATAAATACATTAGCAAAATTTCCCTTTTTTTATCTCTCATCACGCACTCCGTAAATCACTGATATAGGATTATGCCGCGCCTATCTCCCCACCCAGTTTCCTTGGCAACTTTAAGGTAGGTCACGGACGTACGTAATAACATTACAGGAGGCTGTGGAAATGCAAGTCGAAACGTTATGATTTGAAAGGATTTTATGAGATCGTTATACCGCAATAAGCGGCGATACTTTCTCGGAAATCTATCTCTACTATTCATTTTATGATCTACTTGTTGTTTATGGCTGGAAAGCAAAAGTATTGTGCCAATGTTCATTAAATTTACCCGACAATTCGCTTTTAATTACACTATTCATATATGTACAACGATATTTTCCCTAAAATGCCATTTTATTAGGAAATCCCATAATATGTGCATTCACTAAACTTTCCCTCTTTGTACTTGCATTTTATTTTTGAGTTAAATCCAAGCTCTACTCCTACTAGGTACATATTAGAGAAAGTGTTAATTACTCTATTTTTTCTGAGAAAAAATGTTTCCAGTGTCCCGAATGAAAAAAATGGAACTGGAAGGAAAAATTATGGTAGAAAAATTTAAATAAGTAGAGTGAAAGAAGTCCAGAAAACGTTCGTAATAGTTTTCTGAGACATACATCGGGAATAAATTGGAATAAATTCACTTTTTGCAATACTTGTTTTGTAAGTTAGTGATTGGTTGTCTAGGATAAATATACAATTCATTTGTTAATTGCAGTGGAAACAAGAATAAAACAGATTCTAGCTTTTACTGGTCATCAATACTTACGGTACCACTAGGAAGTGACGTAACACCCAACAGCATTAAGCTTACAGTGCCAGTTCTTACTACGCAATATACTATTTATCTATTTTAAGTCATACAAGCATGATGTAAGTTTTAATTAAATGATAGCTGACCCGGTGAACTTCGTCCCGCCAGTAAACTTATCTAAATAAATTAAACTAATTCGGATTAGCTATTTATTCTGCAATTGAAGACATGCCCGGAAAAACGGGTTAACCCACATTTCTTTAAAAAAAATGGAGAAAACAGGTGTTTTATGAATGAGGCTGAAAGAAATCGTTAACATTATTTTATTTCATTTCTGAGAACATGAGTCTAAAGAATACAGTATATATTATCAGGGTTATCCTTAATATAACCCAAAACATGACTGATCTAATAACAATAAAAATAAAATAATGAAAATAAAGTGAAAATCTTTGTCAGCTTTTAATTAAGTTTTATTATATATACATTTTAAAATTTTAGGTAAATTTAATAGGTGTGTCTTTTGGCATATTTATACATGGTACATTTTGGATTATTCCAATTTTCAGTAAGTATATAACTTATCAATAAGGTACAAGCTTTGTAGCTGTAGTCAGGCTGATCAAAAAATGCTTCATCAGTAATATTCTCGGAAGCTGTAGTCTCAGATTTAACAGTTTTGTGGTACTCATGATAAATTGGTGGGATATAATTCATCAGATCCTGTACGTCCTTTAGTTTTTTAGGATTTATAGGTCTTGGGCCATTGTATTTTGGAGGAAATGTCACATAAGTAAGGGATGGTTTGCCAGATATTATTTTCCTTCGAATGTACAAAGTGTCGTAATCCTCAACTCCAACGTAAGTGTATTTAAAAATAACTTAAAGGGGTAGTCTTTAAATACTTCCATGCATGTCCCCTTGCTCAAGAGTACCTTTTGCCCAGATTCTGAACCTGTTCTTTTTTGTACTTTGTTGAGAAGAGGATTTGCAGAGATGAACATGTCAGTTGTCATTTTGAAAACATGAAAAGGTTTCTTTACAATGGTCTTTCTCACTAGCTCCATCCACTCATCTGGAACATAAATGTAAGCTGCTTTCCCCTTCTTTTTCTCTATAAGGCCGAAGTCACGATCACAAGGCAAAAATGTATGACCGGGTATTAGTTCTGCCATTGTCTGTTTACATCCACAGTAGAGTTTACCAACATAACGCACTGTTGAAGCACTACGATTTGTGGCAGTTATTACTTATGAAGTGGGCTAAATACTTGTCTATTTTCCATGTATCTCTTGATTCTTATAACTAAAATTATGCTGGTTTCTTAAAATATAATGATAGTTAAACTGAAAGGATACAATCATTTAAAACATTTGTAGCTCTGTTGGTTATCCTGTTTATATGTTAGTTACCATGAGTGCCACTAGATGACAGGCACAGAGCTGAACAGGTTAACCCGTTTTTGACATTATATGAAAAGGATATCACGAAACGCAAGAAGTTCACCTCTCTATTTAGCGTAATATGACCGCTGGAGGATAGACCAGCACAAGAAAAGATAGCTCTCTGTTGCAGCAACAGAGGGCAGCACTTATCGCAAACTTTTTTATTTTGAGGGTTAGCCCGTTTTTCCGCGCATGTCTTCAATTGGGGATGAAGCTTAAATACAACACAGTTACAAATAAGTTAATAAATTTAAAGCTTTCTGATCAACAATATTTTTTTCTTTTTTTGTGGTGCGTAAATATATAAAGATGATGCTTTTCCGACGCACAAACACGTGACGTATAATTGTCCATGAAAGAAACAGGGAAACTCAAAGTTGACTCCGCAAACTTCCAGCGACTGCCCTTGCGATTTATTTATGATCATAGCAAAGACCAACCGCACGGGAAATTGTAGACGTTTAAAAAAATGTAAATCGGTTGGGATCATCGGAATACGCGAGATCAAAATATCCTCTCCTTTGTACTTTCCCTTGATGATTGTTGCCTGGATGACGTTATCCATTAGATTTTCACAGTCTCGTTCCATTACACAGTCGTGGTTGTTAATGTTAGCAGCATGATCACAACTGATGCTACTTTTAATTTAAAATTGTGAGGTGGGAGTCCAGGCAATTATAATGTATTTAAAACGTCTGTGGGGTAGTTGACTACGTCATCCTAGTGTATAACTGTGTCAACTGATTTTTACGAAAGCAACTCCCCGGAAGAAACAGACATTCTAGAATGCAATTCGATATACCAACACGACTAACTGCGTCTCGCTGCTCATCATGCGGTCAGCACGTGACGTGACTCGTCGCACATTTGACTGACTTTTACGGCCTAAGTCAGATTGTCTTCTCCTTGGCTAAGTAAAAAAGTTTTCAGGAACTTCACAAAGTCCCAAAGGAATTCAATTAATTTTGTGTCATTTTAATTCAAATTCACGAATTCAGAAACACAAATTATAAAGAAGATGTCCAACGATTCACCAATATTTGACAACAATTGTCTATGGTCAAATATTTATAGTGTTATAGTGCCTTCGGAAATTAGCTTTGTGTCTAATCAGTGGCTGCTCATGTTGTCTACCTTGGGGCGCTGCATTGATTACTGGAAATTTAGCTTTGCTTAATTATTTGAAGATGAACGGTGATTTTTCTTTTTAGCAATCTTATTAACCACTCCCTCGTTGAACTTTCTATGGAATTTCTGTTTCTTAAATAGGGAATCAATTTCCCCTGAACACCCCTTGATTTGTGACCCTTCATGCTCTTCATGCCCTCTTAGGGGTAGATCATGATAAACACAAAATTTCACACAGTTGATTATCTTTATAAGAGTGTCCATATTTTTTGGACTTGATCGTTGTGACGTTCTATTGATCTTTCTAGGCTAGGCTTAAACATGTCTGTACATTTACTGATCCAAGTTTAGCAAAATTAAGCATGCTATTAACATGGCTTTTAGACGTTTCATGTTTATGACATTTTTCATATAATCTCTTCAAGTCTGGAACTTCCTTTTGAACCCATGCAATATTGGCTGCATCGTCACATATCCACTCGTATTTCGTGTAAATTTATTTTTGGCGGCTTGTTGCACTTTGAATAATGTTTAACACAGGAATCGGTCTTCCTCGTACAGATGTATTATTTTATCTTGTCAGGAATCCTGCGTGGTAGGGATGAGTAGCAACTCTGGTGGGGATAGTGCACCTATCGCCACAATGCGTCCCACGCTTAAGATTACGAGAGGGGAGTGCGGTGCATAAGGTGTCTAAAAACAAATTTCATTCTCGAAGCCAGTTTTCAGCTCTTATAAACTAAGTTGTAATTCTTACTATGGTAGTAATCTCCACGCTTTTGTTGGATCTTAAATAGTACATAGGCATTTGGAACAAAACCCTGTTCTCCTCCGGCAGGCGTGATAAACAACTATCGGCCTTTCAATATCGCTGCAGAGTCCCTGTAACGTATTTCACTCCAGACATATGGTCCAGTATGTGCTGTATTTATATAAGTTTCATCCATATAAACTATATAAACTTCACTTCCATATCTCCGAATATTTCGTAAATATTTAAGCCTCTTTGCACGTATGTTACGATGTTCGATTACAATTTGTCTGTCACGCTTAGTGTTTTTTTTTACTTTTTTCAAATAATCCTAGCTTCAAAATAACTCTTCTTAATGTTCAGACACTGCCTTGGAAGTCAGTAGAATTTTTAGCTTCATAACCACTTTCTTCAATGTTGGTCTTTGTTTTTCTGTGCTTTAAAAGTTATTCATAGTTCGCCTAGCTACTTCTGAATTAAAACATCCAAATTAGATTTTGTGCATGTTCTTAATCTTTGTTTACTGGGCATAGAGAAGGACGTTGTTGCACTAGCACCAGTGGCTTTTCTTTCCTTAATATCTCTCCTAAACTGCTTGCAGACACAACTGTTGCCTCAGATACCCTTCCCCAGATTTTTATAGGTGACCCAGACCATTGTTTCTTTTTTATAAATCTATGGATATTGATTATTACTTCTCGTGTTTTTAAATGTAGCACTTTATTTCCTAATGTGCTGCTAGGAGGCGTTATTTATAAATACCTTCTTGGAACCAGGAGACAAGCACATTTTGAAACAAGCTGTAGTGTTACCGAGTAACTCTATACGTGTTTAGTTGCTCGCAACTGGTACGCAACTGACCTCCCCTCCCCTCCAGTTGCAACCGTTCTGAGGTGGACTCGTCCAGATACCACTGCGCATCACTCTGCACTTTTCAAGATAAAAAAATACATCTGTACTTTTATGTCACATTTCTCTGGCAGTGTTACAGCGTCAAAACGAATCGACTTTAAATACTCGACTGAATTACTCATTGTTACAATCACACCATTGATACCAGTATAAAAAGTCACATTTGATTATATTTTACCATCAGGAAACAAAAATATATTTGAATCGCCGTGAAAATGTTAATAAAAAAGTCTTCGATTTCACGAAAATCCGCACGAAATAGCACTTACACCGTTCTTGGGACTGAAAGAAATGCAGTCCAATGAGTTCACTAAGCTATGGGTCGCGCGGTAGGTCGAAACGTGGAGCTGGCCAAGCGGAGGGGGAAATGGAAGCAATATGCACGGTAGTGAGTTGTCCTGGCAGTCCAAGAGGGAGAAGCGGCTTCACATATGAACTTGCCGCACAGTCTAAGAACTTGTTGTAATGACTTATAACATATATATATGTGTGTGTGTGTGTGTAATCTATTCAATTTAAGCAATTAAGTCAACAACAGTAAAATTAAAATTTGCTCTGGGGGGAGGGCTGCTGTCACGCAGCCCTTCTTTATCTGCCGCCGCTGTATATCACCATGCCACGTAAAAAAGTTCATTATTGATAACAAGCGATAAACGTTATTTAATAAAATATGGTAAGTGAAATATCTTTGAAGATTTTGGCAAGAAGTGAAATACGAGGCATGTTCTTTAAGTCAGTACCGTTTTGCGATTCCGCCACCGCAACGCTACGGTCGGCGTCCCGCGCATGCGCGCTGGTTACCTACATCTCTTGTCTACGCACTGACGTCATTACAGTCTGATTCTTCATTGTATACGTTGGTTACTGAGTGTTTAAGATGCCTCCGACAATCGTGAGTCCCGCCGATTGTGAAGTACGGGCTGTTATACGATTTCTTAGTGCTAAAGGCGTAAAACCGATCGATATTCATCGTGAGATCTGTGAAGTTTACGGACAAAACATTATGAGTGATGGAATGGTAAGGAAATGGGTGAGAGCATTTAAAGATGGCCGCACAAATGTGCATGATGAAGAACGGAGTGGGCGTCCTTCGGTCGTTACTGAAGATTTGGTGCAGAAAGTGGACGAAAAGGTGAGAGAAAACAAACGCTTTACAATTTCCTCATTGTGCGACTATTTTCCTCAATATTCTCGTAGTCTTTTGTATCGCATTGTGACCGAGCACTTGAAGTTCCGGAAATTGTGTTCTCGTTGGTTTCCGAAAATGTTGGCGGATTTGCACAAAACCCAACGTTTAGGCAGTGCATTGACTTTCCTTGAGTGGTAGCACAATGAAGGTGAAGATTTTCTAGACCAAATTGTTACTGGTGACGAAACATGGGTGGCCTACGTCACACCAGAATCAAAACAACAATCCATAGAATGGCGACATTCATCATCACCCACAAAAGTGAAGTGTAAGCAAACAATTTCTGCCCGGAAAATCATGTGCACAGTTTTTGGGACAGAAAAGGAGTATTGCTAGTGGAGTTTCTGCCTCGTAATGAGGCAATCAATGCAGCGTCTTATTGTGAGACATTGAACAATCTGCGCCGTGCAATCCAGAACAGAAGACGTGGCAAGTTGAGTAAGGGTATCGTTTTGCTGCATGTCAATGCCCGTCCACATGTGGCTAATCGGATCAAAGATCTCATCAAATCTTTTCAATGGGAAACTCTAGATCATCCTCCATACAGCCCTGATCTGGCGCCCAGCGACTACCATTTGTTCCTGCACTTGAAGAAATATCTGGGCGGTCAGTGTTTTCAATACGATAACGAAGTCAAAACAGTTGTGATACAGTGGTTAACACGTCAGGCAGCAGAATTTTATGAGGAGGGTATTCAAAAACCGGGGCCACGTTATGACAAGTGCCTCAATATTCACGGAAATTATGAAAATTATATTAAGGTACAGGCTTTC
Organism: Mantis religiosa; assembly: GCA_030765055.1. NCBI lineage: Eukaryota > Metazoa > Arthropoda > Insecta > Mantodea > Mantidae > Mantis > Mantis religiosa. The sequence continues at coordinate 46,288,011 of CM060959.1, read as the reverse complement.
ATGTAAAAATAAAATTATTGCGATATCTATGCACGTCTTTCTTTAATTCCAAAATGGTACTGACTTAAAAAACATGCCTCGTATCTTTCTACTTCGTAATGCTTTTGTTTGTCGAAAATAAAAGAAGGTGTATGTGTTCCTTAAAAGTTCACGTGTGCTTTTTATTTAATGAATAACCAGTGCATTATCACCTGAGGTTGTATTTCTCACCTTTTAAACGTTCCTTGGACTTATGAAAATATTTCAAAACCAAAATTAGGCAAATGGGTTCAGCCGTTCATTTATTCAGCTATTCAATTATTCATTTTATGTATATACATGATTTGGTGAGGAGTGTTTGCTCTTTATGTTGGGAACGCATATTTTGACAGCATGCTTGTTGTAGACGGTGGACGTGAAGGAAAACTTATTATCTAAGGTACCTATTTTGGCTTTCAGCAGACGGACATCATGCTGGCAGGGACTTGTTTCTAAATAGTCAAACCTTGGGCAAATAATAGAAGTACATAAAAGTATTTGTATAAATATCATTTAGACATACACTTAGTATTTACCGCCTGCGATGCCGTATGTAGTAAAAGCGGGCGTTAAACACTACACAACTTAGTATTTATACTGTGACTTTGTGTGTTCGTAGAATTAAAAGTCCAATTTGCCGAAATTCTAAATGTTCTTTATTTCCGTAAAAATACACGGTCAATTCTCACGTAGCAAAATTACATCACATGTACTACACCACAATCTACCAAGGTCGATGGCAATAACAGACTTTCTGATCAGCTCTCGTTACACACAACTGACTCATCACTAGCCATGGCTTCATTTTATACACCCATTCATGAATTCCAGACTGTTCTGTCAATCATTAGATGTTTCTGGGATAAACAAGGCATCTAATTACGTAATCCGAATATTCTATCACCTTCCAGAAAACGTGAAACCCTCTCTGGACCGGCAAGTCTTTCACCTCTGTGATAAGCTCTCCGTCTCTTGTTTATCGGCGCTATCGTTAATTGTCGAGGCTTTGTAAACGCAGTTCCTTTGTGTACACTAGCTGCACGATCGTAAACTGCTTATGCAAGCTCTTTATTACCGTGAAACATTTTCCGCCGTTTGTTATCCATTTGCGCCGAAATTTTTATGTCCGTTGCCATGATAACACTATGTGAATGTGTATAATTGTTTGTATGTATGATTCAGAATGCTTTTAGTTATATTTTTATGTTTATAGTTTAAGAATATAAAATAGGTGTAGTGTAGATAAAATCAAGTAGTTTTGTTTCTGTGCTTAATGTTCTTTTGACTCATACCAACCTTTTATGCAGTTAAAGTAATATTAAGTTCATAATGAATGCCACCACCACCACTATTACTATTACTACTACCTCACATAAATATAGTTCTCTTTACTGCGTAGTTTATTTCTGGTACTTCTTTGGAGTTAATTTTTTAAGAAATTTTCTTCTTTAATGGTATGAAAGTTTGAATATTTATACCTCCCTCAAGTTGAAAGTCGTCATTTGTTTGTTTCTCGGAGTTATAGAAACAAAACTTTTGCTACAACTTAAGTTCAGGGTATAATGTGTATATTTTTTCCCTTGTTACCCAATAGCTTCGCTAGTGTTCCACACCACAGGAATGCTGTGCTGCATGCTGTTTCTGCGCCTCGCCTGGAGATGGCCTCAGCTCGTTCTGCTGTGGCAGCAAGTTGAACGTAGCCAGGCGCACTACGGCTACCCGAGGAAACTCGGCCTTAAAGTAAAGCTTATGATGACAACAGTACTTCTCGTTGCGCTAGGTAAGACAACCGCAGTGGGTAAGGATTTCCCTGTATGCAAAGAGGTACAAATGTAGGCCAGTGGTTTCGTTCGTGGCTCTCGTACTGAGGGCCCGAGGTTCGATTTCCAGCTCTAGGGTTACCTTATTGAAACCATTAGCTCTGTTAACAAAGAACTGACTAGCTCATCTAAAGCGATGTTTACGAATTGCGAAGAGGCTAAGACTGGTATGTTTAAAAATATGTATCACATTATATTTTTACAGTTTAATAACCCAATTATTCGATTTCCTCAAATTTTGGGTAGACATTGATAACATAGCTTTTTAATGAATTGAAATAGTGTTATTTCATTCACTTGTAGTTGCATCATTTTATTTTTAACAGCAGTTTCTCTTCTTCGAATTTCTGGCCGTCCAGTCGCTGATCCAGAACGTATTTCTATATACCCTTCGGCTTGGATGCCTTTCAGGACGTCTAACAGCTGGTAAATGTTAGAGTGTGGGGAGTAAAATAACCTGTTTAAATGTGCAAAACATGCTTTGGTTGTACACATGCAAGAGGAAGAAACCTCAGCCCATAAATTTGCAGGAAATTGTTGTCATGCATAATGTAATTTTCTAAGATATAATCACAAAATTCATGAACTCGCCTATCATCGGATTATATTGCCGTGATGTTAACAGTAAAACATTCTTCCACTTAGTTTGGGCTTAGTAATTTCCATCTTAAGGAAATTATCGATCTCAAAATGCTTTTGTTTTTAAATATTACGAAGGCCAAAGTTCTGCATTTTCCTCCACAAACGTTGTCAGAGGTGAAATTTACGTCCCTGTAGGTTTGCTCTTTGTAGAATTTTACAAATATCCAAATGTAGGGCTTTTGGGAAATCCACATTTACCGTATTTACCTAAAACTTATATTTAACTTCTTCATTAATCTTGTTGAAGATAAGATGAGATCAGCAACGTTTTCAAGGCACCAAAAGACTATCACTTATTCAATTGTTCAGTCCCATCTATTAAAAGTATGTCCAAGCATGCAATTCAGGTACACGTTCAGAAACTCCTGAACTCAATTCAATGTCTACTTTTTCTACCTGGGCTAACTCCGCGCGTAATTGCAACCTTCACATCTGAAATATTCTAGGAGACCAAAGTGCTTCGGATTCCACAGTAAAAGTGTGGGTCTTTTCGAACCATCGCCATTCTCATCAGCTTCTCATCGGAAGATAATTTTGTTAAACTCACTAATCTTTGTTTAGATAAAAAAAATTCACTTTTAATTGTGAATTGTTTCAACAAACATCTCGCTTAGTAGTGGGTAATCCTATTTCACCTCTTATTGCTCACGTTATTATGAGCTTTTCGAAATGCAAGTTTTAGTTCTGAAAGTCTGATATAGATATTTTGACGATATTTTTGCTATTGTTCCTGATAAACACACAAATTATGCTTTTAAATTACTAAATTTACAATATAAAGCTATAAAAGTCACATTAGACACTGAAATTAATAGATTTATTCCTTTTCTAGATCTAAATATGTTAATAAATAATAATACATTAAATTTTGGTATGTACAGTAAGTCTATTCATATAGATAATTACCTAAAAATAAAAGTTTTAACCCTTTTTCACATAAATTTGCTGTTTTCAATAGTTTGATTTATAGATTAATAAATATACCCCTGAATAAAGAGGAATTTAATAAGAAATATAAACATATTATTAATAGATGGATAGAGTTAACATGAAAAATTGAATGTCATGGCCGGGATTTGAAACACGGATCTCCTGGTTTCCGTCCAGTCGCTCTTAACCTTTGAGCTACCATGGCCAACGTGCCCTCCTGACATTAAATTCTCCAGTTGACTCGTATATTTCCCCGGTAGACCACTAGGGGCTCTCGTATTCGAGATACACCGCTTGTGACGACTTACTATCGCAAGTACTTAAGTCCCAGGCTTCATCATTTAACTCTTATTATTTTAGTTAATTGATAGAAATTAATAATTTCTCCACACTAGCTGTATATAGGCTAGGCCATGGCATTCAATTTTTCATGTTGACTCAATCCATCAAATATCTTAGCCTATATACGACTAATGTGGAGAAATGATTAATTTCCATCAATTAACTAAAATATTATTAATGGTTATTTAATTAATGGTTTAATAAAGAATTTATACATAAAAAATGGACAAATTTATATATCAAAAAACTGTTAATGATATTTCTACCCTTAAAATATAAAATACGGTTATCATTTTTAAAAATGTACTTACCATCCTTGGTTTAATAAACATTTTAAAAAAATTTAGAGTTTACTATAACTTTAGTTCCTAAATAGAAATATGGTATTAAAACTTTACTACGTTTCTTTAAAAATATAAAATTCCTAATAATAAAAATCTGTTATTTATCAAATGAATTAATTAATTGATTAGATTGTGATAAAGTTTATATTGGAAAGACAAAACGTAATTTGGAAACTAATACGAAAGAGTATTTTCGTAGCATTAAGTATAAACGGACTGCTAAATCGGCCATGGCAGATCAGTTTTGGTCATTTAACCATGAAATAATTTCAGATGTTAAATTATTAAAACAATTAAATGGTCCGATAGATTTAATGGTCTGGAAAAAATATGTATTTTAAGAAATAAACATAACGTAATGAATTTTGAAATACCGGCAGTCGTTTCTCATTTTAAGTTTATTTCATTTTCAGATTTTGGTAGTACTGGCATAGTCACCTCTAGTGGTTGTAACCTTGACAACGAGGTTGTTTGAGCTGATGATGTGGATGAGTATTCATCAATTAATTAGAAAATGTTTATCATTTTCTTTTAAGTTAAGTGAAATTCTATGTTACAAATTGTTATATTTGTATGGTATTTGATGCTTCACTGTAACTAGCTTCATATTTTACGTATTCTCATCGGAAGTAAGGCATTCCATCCTCTACTTATAGTTTCCTTCATCTCAGAAGTACGTCCAATTATCGCTTGTGTAATGCGCGTACCTCTTAGCTGTATTACTTATAAGCCTATCTTCCTATAAACCCATTAATAAAATTGAAACGTTACATAATTTTTCTGTTATGAGGTTCAAAGACAGACACTAGTGCTTTATAATTAGGGTAGGTACTCCCATGAGTTTCTCTAAAACAGTTATCCTACTCCTTCGTGCTCATTTAAGAGCAGATCCCATGTGATGAATTTAAAATTCAATTCTCTTTGCATACACAGAACATAAAAAGCGAATAATGACTTCCTATTTGGAAAAATTTTAGAAAATTTAAATCGTAAACAATAAATATTTATAAAATTGTTATCTCCACATAAAGTAATATGAGGTGTGTCAGTAAAATAAGGTCTCCAAGGCGCTGGAGCGGTGAGGAACACTATTACGCGAGATCCAGCAACACTGCCGTGTAGCTTGGTTTCACCCCTTCAAATCCCCAGCACAAAGAACCCGTTGCCACCATTAGTCTTGGCTGGGCAGCCGTTTGCGATGGAGCTTCCTATCACTTCCGCCGCCAAGTGAAAGTTGCGTGCAGTGATCGGTTTTTTGAGTGCTTAGGTCACTACCCACACTGAAATTCATAGTCAGTTATGTGAAGTCTGTGGGTCATAGTGTATGGACGTCAAAAACGTGCGAAAGTGGGTCACAGAGTTCAAAGACGGACGTACAGACGTCCATGACGAACAGCGTTCTGGTAGGCCTTCGGTTTCAGCCGAAACAATTGCAAAAGTGGAGCAAGACTGGCGTGTAACAGTTCGCGAGCTGTGCGAACTTTTCCCTGGTCAGTAAGACTACGATTGATAAGATTTTGACCAAACATTTGCATTATAGCAAGGTGTGTGTGAGGTGGGTCTCCTGGCCCAGTTCGGATGGGACATCCTCACCCGTCCCCCCTACAGTCCAGACTTAGCTCCTAGTGATTATCATCTGTTTCCTGGGTTGTAGTCACACCTGGGTGGAACACATTTCCAGACCGACAATGATTTGAAAAAGTAGGTTGAGCGCTTCCTGCGCAACTTGGTGGGAGAGTGCTATGACAAGGGTATAAAAAACTGCCATAGCGCATGCAAAAGTCCATCCATCGCAATGGTGATTACGTTGAAAAATAGCTGTAAGTTCCGCGTTTCCATCAATGTAACACTCAATGACAATTAACATGTTTCTTATATTAAATAAAATTGGAGATCTTATTTTACGGACAAGCCTTGTATTTTAATTGGAGCTATAGTGCGATCCATATAAACCTGAACCATTTCAATAAGCCATAGCATTTGAACCAATAATAGGACACACGTGCAAATTTGGGAGAATATAATACACAATTGGGAGATTACATTACACTATTTATATCTCTGAGAAAATGTTGGAAGTGTCCTCCACCAGCATCTATACATGTTTGCACTCGTCTCACCATATTCTCTGTAGTTTTGCGGAGATGATATTGTCACCCCAACGTCGGAACTCCCTATAGAACCGGCCGGCAGTAGGGCCAGAGGGGAAGTATTTGGCCCACGCCTACCCATTTGTCTCGTGTCACTAACTGAAGGGATGATTAGGAAAACGGCGGGAGCCCTGTACCATCTCTGTCCCCTCCCACCACACGTCTCCAAACCTCGAGATAATTGTGCGCGCCGCGAAGTTTCCAGAAACGGCGATCTTCCCTATATAAGGTCTGTAGTTGGCGAGTCAGTCAGTTCTTGGCGAGCAGCCGTGAGGAGCGCCCAGTGAGTGAACGGACTGGAAGACTGTGTGCGTGCATCGTAGGAGTGTACGTAACTGCGAGTGCAGAGTGGAAGTTTAACGGACGAACTGGTGAATTGTAATTGTGTGCGCTACGTAATTCTGTGTAATCGACAAGTGTTCCAACTGTAATTCGGTGGAAATAAAGAACATTTTGAGTCTGTGCAACTGGACAATATCGAATTGAGATAATGTTCTTTCCAGCAAAATGGAGCAACGTGCCATACATTTAATGACATCATGGAACTTGTAACCAGTTTCTTTGATAATCCAATAATCTCAAAAGGTCTGTGCCACCCCCCGCCCAGATCCCTGACCTAACCTCACCGGATTTTTTCTTGTGAGGGTATCTAAAAATTAGTGTATAAGGATAGGCCACGGACAACTGATGTTCTCAAAGAATCCATTCGAACCGAAATAAGTAACATTGGCGAGCATGCTCGCCTCGGTAGCGTAGATGGTAGCCTGTCTGCCTCACGTTCAATAGGTCCTGAGTTCGAATCTCGGTCAGGGTGAATTACCTGGATAAGATTTTTTCCGGGGTTTTCCCTTATCCTTGAAGACAAATGTCGGGTAGCTCTAAGCTCCATGGACCCTGGGCTCATTTGAGCATCATTTCACCCAGTTCATTCACTGACCGATATGACTTAACGTTGGAGGACGTAAATTACAAATAAAATGGCGAGAATGCTCTCCGTAAAACTTCAGAGAATATGGTGCGAGGAGTGCAAACATGTGTAGATGCTGGTGGAGGACACTTCCAACATTTTCTCTGAGATGTAAATAGTGTAATGTAATCTCCCAACTGTGTATTATATTCTCCCAAAGTTGCACGTGGGTGCTATTATTGGTTTCAAAGTTATGGCCTATTGAAATGGTTCAGGTTTATATGGATCACGCTTTATATTTTTTTTGTACTAACATTTTGTCTCTTACACTTTACCAGTTACGTAAATATTGTACATATTGATGTGGCCTTTCAAGCATATTCCCAAATACAGGGTTCTTTATTTAAAATATAACGAAGGACATGGCGTTTTGCCTCTGGACTGCACTACAGGCGACCGTTGTGGGCGGGAGCTAGCGGCGTGCACTCCACTCGGCAGTATTGTACCAGCCACCAACATAAAATAGCTGCTGACTCTAAAACAACGCATTGTATATTCAAACGTGCCTGCCTCCAGATCTACAATACACCACTGGTTCGGTGGCAAACAAAAAACAAAAGCATAAACGGAGTGTTAACTGAGGAAAAGTTAAGATGTAATTCAACATATACAATTAATTTGACATAAAATATCTAAAAATTTGGTATTTTAAGCAAAATCATTATTCATTTTTACATAAACAATTTCGAAACGTTAGTTTGTAGGTGCGACAATGTTTGGTATTTAAGTGTTCATCATTTTGTGCAGTGGAATATCTGCTGGGCCACGCACACTCGGCGTTGATGGCGTGGAACTGTGCTTCAGATGGTCAAGATGTCCTGAAGCTATACTTCTGTGTGGCTCACCCCGAAGTATTCGAGGTCGTGCAGTTCAACCCCTGGCTAGCTGCCCTCTCAGCCTGTGTCAACCTCATAGGCGCCTTCTACTGGAGCTTCGCAGATGTTTTCATCATGATTATAAGTGTCATCCTGGTGGGCCGATTTCGTCTCCTCAACGATCATCTACGGCTCTTCATGGGAAAGGTAAACTTCCTAATCTTAACTTTTGAGATACCAAAAGAATATTAAAAACTTAAAAACCGGTGACAGATAACATAATTAGATAAGAAACTTTTCGTAAACTACTTTTCGCATTTATATTTACTAGGAAATATATTACTGACATTTCCTGATACCTTAGTACACTGAAAATAAATGATAAGGATTTTCCGATGAATAAATGAATCATAAAATGAATACTTGAATCTTTAAATACTAGATATTAAAATATACGTGGATATTTTTCATATTAAGCAGACTAAACTGCAATATAAAAAATACATATTTTGTGCAAAAGTGTGAAACTCGGGTAAATAAATAGCTATGGTAAAATTATAATTACCTTAGGATCCTGACAGCTGCCGTGAAGCACGTGGTGGAGTGGTGGCGGAGAAAGCGACGTTGCCGCTTATGAACACCTTGGAGCGCGCGCCAATTATCGGAAGACACGACCAACTGAAGCTGGGTAGGGGACAGGAGGCATTTAGGCCACGCCCACCCATTTATCTTGTGGCGCTCACATAGGGGATGGTTAGAAAAGTAGCACGAGCCACTGAACCGTCTCTTTCCCCTCCCCCTCACGTCTGGAACAATTGGGATGATTGTCCCGAGCCGCGGAGCTTCGAGATGCAGCGATCTGCCTATATAAGCGTCGCGTTGGACGACTCAGGCAGTTCTCAGTTTTCAGTCCTGAGTTCTTAGTTGGATCGATAGAGCGAGTAGTCGCTGAGTAGCGAGTGTTACGTAATTGTAGCTGTTGCGCAATTGCGTGTGCTACGTAACTGTGTGTGATACGTGTACCAACTGTAATTCGGTGGAAATAAAGAACATTTTAGTTTGTGCAACTGGACTTTTAATTTCACGAACCCATAAAGTCACAATATTTATATTTCTAACACATTGGTGCCCGCCTCGGTAGCGTAGATGGTAGCATGTCAGCCTTATGTTCAAGCGGGCCCGAGTTCGAAACTCGGTCAGGGTGAGTTACCTGGATAAAGTTTTACCCGGGGTTTTCCCTTATCCTGAAGGACGAATGTCGGGTAACTCTAAGCGCTACAGACTCTGGACGTATTTGAGAATCATTTCACCCATTCCATTCATCGTCCGATATGATCCGATATGATTTAACGTTGGAGGACATAAAACTACAGAAAAAACCACTGGGACAGTTTGCAACCATTTTCTGCTATGTTCTTTTGTTAATTTATTGTTGCTTTTGTTTCTTTTGTATAATATTTTTATACTTACATATTATCATTTTAGATTTTTATTTATCCTTTTCGTCGCCATGATCGGTTTGTTTTCTTTCGGTTTGGAGCGTCAGCATGGTCCGATTCATTGCAGGAGTCGTTGTAGGTGCTCTGGAATATGTCGTTCTTCTTCTTTGGCTTCTTCGAAATATCTTATGATGGTGAGTAAGAGTGGGTCACATGGTATTGTTTTCCGACGTATTTGCACTGGTTGTACTCCTTGACCATTTTGATAATTCCCTGTCTGAGCAGCCGGTTGCTGGCTTTGTCACATTACATAGTGCATTTTCTTATAATTCCATGACCACTGCGAACACTTCTTTAAGAGTGTGTTTTGAGGATCGGAAAATCGCTGAGACACGCCTAGTGAATCTGCGACCACGGAAACAGCCAGAAGTCGCTAGGAGCCAGGTCAGGTGAGTGGGGAGCATACGCAATCACTTCAAAGTTGTTGTCACGAATAAACTCCTGCGTCGTGTTTGCCCGATGCACTGGTGGGTTTTTTTGATGACAGAGTACACGTGCAACCATTTCTGCCCGTTTTTCCCGCAATGCTGGGAGGATTTTATTCTTCAAAACATTTTGGTAGGATGCAGCTGTCACCGTATTGCCCTTTGGAATACAAATAGGAAGGATTAAACCACTGCTCTCCCAGAAGAGGGTCTTCATCGTTTTGTCAGCTCTGGCACTCACCCGAAACCTTTTGGTGGCGGTGAGTCTATGTGCTTCCATTGAGCTGACTGATGCTTCATTTCAGGGTTTAAACAGGGCATCTACGTCTCATCCATTGTTACAGTCCATTAAAAGAAAGTTCCATTCATGCCGTCATCACGCCCCACATCGCCTGACAATTTGCCACGCTCGCAGCCTTGTGGCTCCGTCAGCATTCGTGGCTCCCACCTGGAAAACACTTTTCGCATTTTCAGATCTTTATGCAGGATTCTGTGCACAGATCCCACGAAAATGCCGATTTTGGAGGCGATGACTGCAATGCTCAATCGGCGATCCTGCAAGACAACGTTCTCACACGCTGGCTTATGTCTTCAAACCGGCTGGTGCGAGGCCGTGACTGTCTTGATTTGTTTAAACACGATATTCTGCCTTCATTGAACTGTAACAACCAGGAGCGCACATTAGACACATCCATGGTATCATCACTACTTGCCTCACTCAACACGCGATGAATGTCAATAGGTGTCACACCACGGAAATGGAGAAAACGAATGATTACACGAGGTTCTTGCAATGAAAACGTCGTCATTTTAAGTATCAAAAACAGTCATAGCTCTCGTCGCTACCACTAGAGTTCTATGCACTGTACACTGCTTCCCTCTCTGTCACGCATTCACAAAAAGTCCACGTGTATTTAAAAAAACAGAAGTTCCCATCTTGTCCCAGTCCTGAAAAAAATAGGTGTAACCTGAGTGCACCTCTGCAGAGCTTTATGCAATATACCGGGCCATTTTGCACGTACGTCGACGAAAGTTGGGGGACTGCTTAATCCTGAGTGATTCCCTCAGTGCACTTCAAAGCCTACGGCAGCTGTACAACTACCACCCTATTGTGCTGCGTATCCAGGATGCCCTCCACGTTTTGCACGCTTCTGACGTTAGCGTGGTATTTGCATGGATCCCTGGTCACGTAGGCTTGCGAGGGAATGAAATGGCGGATTTGGCAGCCAAGACGGCTACCATGAAGCCCAGGGTTCGAGTACCATCTGTGACATCGGAAGATTTTAGGGCCGTATTGCGGAGAGCTATGCAAACCTGCTGGCAGGAAGAGTGGTCCGCTCTCCGCAATAATGAACTTAGATCTGTGAAAGAACTTCCGAGTCCCTGGGTTACCTCCCGTCGGTCATCTCGTCGCGAGGAGGTGATTTTGGCTCGGTTGTGCATTGGGCGCTGCTTTTTTACTCATAGTTTTCTTTTTAAAAATGAGCCTGCTCCACTGTGTCCGTTTTGCAACGGACCTTGGGACGTCTCTGCAGCTGCCGACCAGCTTTGCAGAAATGCTAGCGGACGATAACGCAGTAGTGGAGAAGGTTATTAGATTCTTTTCCAGTTTAGACTTTAGGATTTAGTGTACAAAATTTTTAGTAGATTTTGATTTATTTTCTTTATGTACGTGTAGTTTTAATAGGTTTAGTTACACTTGTATAGTTTTTAGAAATTTTTATACCTGGCTTTTGCCATGATGAGTTTTTTTTAAAAACAAAAACAAAAAAACAAAGGGCGCTGATGACCGCCGCAGTTGAGCGCCCTTATATGCATCATCATCTCGTATTGTGTTCTTTCTGGGTTTATGGTTACTCTCCATTTGTTTTCCCAATCATGGAAGGTTTTGAGTTTTTTTCCAGTTTTGATTTAACGTCTTGCTGTCTCACCCTGGATCACCACCATGCAGTATATTGTGCAAGTTGGATGCTTTGGTGATTTGGTTGCGGTGTACATTATTCTCGTTGGAGGTGTGAGCTTCTCTTAGGGGATTGCGCACTGTGGGTGAGGTTTCTCCACTCTGATAGCTAATTGGTGCGCGTGACTTCTCACCATTTGGGCTTCTTTTGTGTATTCAAGTATCAGATGCCACTCTATCAGAAGCGGAGTCTCCTAAGACTCTGTACCATCGCCAACACTCTTCAACATCTACGTGTCTGACCTTCGCACTGAGCTGCACTTTAATGTAGCTCAAAACGTATGCTTTTCTGCACAGATAAACACCCACGCAGAGTCTTTAACCCCACATAGAGACACGTATGCCTCATACAGGAATGGTGCAAGCTCTGGCGGTTGTCCATTAACACAGAGAAAAGTCAAGTCATCTTGTTTACCAAGCGCCGCTTTCCCGCCAAACTCCCCATATTTACCTATTCTAGGCTAAGGATAGGGTGGATGAATTTCATAAAATACTTGGGAGTTAAGCTGGACAAGGGTCTAACTTTAGGGAGCACTCCTGGAGGCATACCTAGATTCAGCTTCGCTATACCCGATAATGTGGTCCACGATGCCTAACCCCATAAAACTACGCCTTTTCAAGTCTTTAGTTCTTTCTGTTATGCTTTATGCTTGCGAAGTCTGGGACATGACTGTGGACTCTAACAGTCTGCTCGTACAACGGTTACAGAATTCATGTCTTCGGATTATCTATTCTGTATGCAGACGCTTTCCCGTGAGACCACTCCACAAAGCCTCAACTCTCCCCTATATGTAGGATGTGATTAGACGCTGGGTCAAGAAATTCTACGAGAGTTTACCTCACCATCAGAGCGCCCTGGTTAGGTCTCTTGGGGACTATCGTCTCAACGTATCGACTTCCCAGCATGACAAGTGGATATAACCGGTAACCTTAAAGCTATTCTACCAACTCAAAATTATTCCCTCCCAAGAATTGCCTGAATTATCCAAATTCAAACAATTTTCTTTTTTTCCGACAATTTTACACCCAGCGGTACATAACTGGCTGTTGCCCCTGATTTCTCAATTGTTGAGGAGCTTAGGCTACCTCCCTTCTTACATCATTTTAAATTCAAACCGCCATCTGTAAAACCCACATTCCCGTCATACGTGGTTAAGTCCCTCCTAGGACAGGTACACGCATGATACATCACAGGCTGTCCCTCAACCTGGCAACAACACGATGACGACGGATGCCAGGTTCTGTTTAGTATGAGGGTTTCTTCCTTTGTGTTAAAATTATTAGGATGTTTATATATTTCTATAGATTCGCGCTGTAGCCTTGCATGGTAGTAAGGTATCGAAGAAAGGACCCTGTCTCCTTATACTGAATGATGTGTTCAACGTCGGCCCATATAGCATGTTCTGCAACCACAGATTTATCCGACTGGCCCAGACGGCATCTTCGCCTGTGTTCTGAGAGCCGCGTGTTGACTCTTCGTTGAGTGGTGCCTATGTAAACAGCCCGCAGGAACAAGGAATGCGGTAATCGCCGGCAGAGGCGGGCGGGTCACTTTGGGGGCGCTTTGGTCTACCTCGCTTTTGAGTTCGTGCTGGAAGTTTGGAATATTGTGTATTTACACTAATAATAACAACTTACCGTTATAATCAGTCGTTTTCCCTTTACTGTGAAGATGTCACCGACACTTTTTAACATCTATGTTAATAAAATAATCCAAAATTGGAGACAAAAAATTGACGCAGGCATAAAAGTAGCCCAAGGAAATATTTTGAATATTTTATTATATGCAGATGACGTAGTAATTATACAGGAAACAGAAGATGATCTACAACATTCAATACACCACCTCAACCAAATATGCAAAAGTTTTAATATCGAAATGGCAATAGAAAAGTCACAAATAATGGCAAACTGGGGCAAAATACCAATAAGGTCGAAAATAGTCGTTAATGACAAAGTATTGGAACAAGTATCCTCCTTCAATTATTTAGGGTGTGAAATCAGCAATGAGCAAGATAAAGATAGGAACAAAAAATTAATGAGATTTCAAATAATTTGTGGAACAATTCACAAAACCCTAAGGAATAAAACAATATCTGAAACAAGAATAAAATTTTATAACACCATGGTGGTCACAACGTTACTTTATGGATGTGAAAATTGGGTAACTACACAAAGAACCATCAGCAGAATACAAAGTTGCGAAATGAGATTCTTGAGAAGAACAAAAGAAGATAGAGTCAGAAATGAAAATATCAGAAATGAATTACAAGTGGAAGCTATCACCTCAAGAATGGATAGGTACAGAAGAAGATGGTTTGAACATGTTGGAAGAATGGATGATGCAATACTGCCAAAAGTAGCTTTCCAATATAGTCCTAAAGGAAAGAGGGACATAGGGAGGCTGAGGAAAAGATGGAAGGAGACACTGTGAAGATGGAACAGGCGAGAGCCTAATCCATGAAGTGAAGAAGAAGAATAACAACTTACAAAATACTAGTGCGCTAATTAAATGACTAAATAGTCAGCAAAGAAACCAGCTTTTTAAAATCTAAACCATAACCAAACCATTAGGTATGCCTAGATTACGCCCGGTGAAGTGAACTAAACAAGCAATACCTAACTTTACATGGCACGTGAGTCAAAGTGAAAATACAGTAACATTTTTGGCTAAACTTAAACAAGGGGATAAAACGGAATGGCTTGGCTAATAGGTTGAAGTTTACGTTGTGTAGCCTCAAAGGGTTGTGCTCACTGTCATTGTCATAAAAGTTCTCCCTTTCTTAGGCTTCGAAGGAACTGTCAGGATTCTAAAGTAATTTAAATTCGATCTATATGTATGCGATATTATTTAGAAAAGGAAAGTTTTCTCTTTTTTCCTTAAATCCTAGTCCCAGGGTCTGTTAATTCCAATTAGTATTAGAATGTCTCATAAGTAGACTCGATTTTCTTTTACTTTGATGTTTAGGAAAATTTACTGAGTTTCTTTGATTTTCAAATGCTCTTTACAGAATGCCACAACTACGTTGCCTACGCCTACACTGCAAGCATGTATCAGTCTTCAGCTTTTAGTAAACTATCACAAAATGGAGATAGCAAAGTTTGTACTTAGAGTCCTAAAACACTACAGGAAACATACAACCTCTGCCATAGCTTGAAGAATATGTGAAGTGGAAGGAGCAAGTGTCGATAATGAACGTGTGACACAACGATAGTTCCAACGTTTCAACAATGAAAACGAAAATACTAAATGTTTACAAGGTTTCGGAAGACCTTAAGTATGGAATATTGAGAAAACACGCCAAGGTTTGCAAGAAAATCTGCAAAAAGGTACCCATAGCCTTCCAGAAGAGCTTGGTGCATCAAAAGATACCATGCATCGCCACGTTAAGACACTTGGAAAATAATACGCAAGCTGTAGCTCTGTACCTCGTGATCTGACACCTCACAGGATGAACGTAGTGTGGATATCTGTCGTCAGCTTATCCCTAACCCCATGGATGATATATTTCGAAAGAGTGGCTTGATCCCTACCAATCTGCCAAATTCAACGTTAAAAAAGATTATTTCCGTCCCAAAGTAATGTTGTGTGTCTGGTAGAATTTTGAAGGAGTGATTCACTGGGATTTTTTTTCAAACGGATAGGTGATTTACGTGGATCTTTATTCTCAATAACTGGAATGAGTTCCTGAAACTTTGAGACGGAGATAACCAGCATTAGTCAACTGAAATAGAGTTCTATTGTAAGAGGATAATGCAACACCTCATATTGCACGAAGCTCGCCTCAGTATCGTGGTGGTAGAGTGTTTGCCTCACGTTCAAGAGGTCCCAAGTTCGAATCTCGGTCAGGGTGAGTTACCTAGATAAGGTTTCTTCCGGAATTTTTCCTTATCCTGAAATACGAATGTCGGATAACTAAGCTCTATGGACCTGGTCTCATTTGAGCATCATTTCGCCCATTCTATTCATCGTCCGATATGACTTAACGTTGGAGGACGAAAATTACAACAACATACTGCACGAACTACAATGGAAAAACTTCAGCCCTGATCTTGGACAGTAAGATTATCATCTTTTACGATCCATGGCCCATATTCTACTTGGAAGAAATTTTGACGACAATGACACGTTGACACATTGACTTTGAAGGTTAGTTAATAGCTTGTCAGAATACACTTCAAATAGTTTTCTTAAGAAAACGACATTAATTGTGAGACAGTATGTATAATAATCTAATTTATATTAGATTTGCTTTGCTGGCTCTCAATTTATGTAAAACTTTCTGCTCGGTATCTCACAGAAGTCTCCATTACCGTTCTAAGAATACCATGTTTCATTTTTGTAGATCTAAGTCTACTCCAGAGAACTCCATTAAATATGTTATATAGCCTATTGCAGGTAGCATTCTATAATCTATACTTGCTTTTCAACTACTAGAATAATAAAAAAATCGAACCAAATATAGCATACCTTCCTTTAACTGAATTTTCACGGACCTAAGTACGAAGTTTGAATTAAGAAGCTCAGTAAATACATACGTGAAGGTCATTATTATCTTATTATAATTGATATTAATGAAAATTCAACTTCTAACTTCCTACTATAATCCATAATGAATAACAGGCACTGAATCATAAATAAAGATAGATAATTGAGAATTGCATACATTTACATTTCTAACATATTAACTGCAATGTTACAGATATTCTGCCATAGGATACATAAATAAGGTTTGCCTTATAGGCACACTGTACATGTATAACCTATCCATTCTTTTAACCTCGCTATGTTATGATAAAATTTTAGGCTCAGAATTTCTTAAAAACAGCATTAAAACGTTTCTTAGTGGTAACTGACTCGAGTGAAGGAAATAAAAGAAAGGGCTGAGGAAGCAAGAATTACAAACCTTCAAGCATGTCCAGTATGTGACACAGGATCATTTAAGACGCCAAATGATCCGAAAATGACAGATAAACTGAGTTCTATACTTCTTGGAATGTGTTTACACCTTCAGATGTTTTATATAACATCTAAATCAAGGGAATATTCCCAATATATTCAACACTTTCTTGCAAAGTTGTATTTTAATAATACAAATTAACCTATTAAAGTTACACTTTAATATTAAATATGTATAAAATTTCACTTTAACCACTTTATCAATAAAATACAATAACTAGGTCTACATTTCAAGTGTAATATTTATTATAAAACACTCTTGACTTCTTCCAAAACTTTATCTGGTATAGATACCTTTTTTTGTTTCAATAAAGCTGTATTAAGCATTATTTTTCTTAATTATTATGAATCAATTGTTAACCCAACAATTAAAACAAACGACTAGCCAATATCGATTCTCTCATATTAGGTATAAGCCAACGAAAGACACATCCTTGGTTCAAATAGCCCTATATTCCAGAAAATAAAATTACAAATAATTTTACTATTTTATTATAGTTTCATTCAAACACTATTAAGCCTTTTTAATGATTAGGATAAGTGTTTGATAAAACATTGACTTATTTATACACTCGCCGAAATTAACAAACCTTCCACTCATCGATAAAATACGTCTTGATCACTAGTAACATAAATACGACAGCTGTTCAATAAAGAATGATCACAATTTTTTTGACAAAGTACCTTTAATCATCCTCATAATTTTGATGGTCCTTCTCAAAATAGTCTCCCCCTGAATGCGATGCACTTATCCCATCGTTTCTGTCAGTCTTCAAAGACATATTGGAAACCACTTTTCAGAGATCCTTCAAAATCGCCTCAACAGCCTTCACCACTGCTTCTGATGATGAATAACGCCACCCAACAAGGCGTTTCTTCAAGTTAGGGAATATAAAAAGTCACATGGGGCTAAATCCGGACTATAGGGAGGGTGAGGGATGTACTTCAGGTTGATTTTTGCAAGATATTCAGCAACAACATTGACAATATGCGGCCGCGCATTATCGTGGTCCAGCATCCAGGCTGCTTCACTGAAATGTGGTCTTTTGCGATATTCCTGTAGTATTGTCCAGTTACTGATGCGTGTGCAGGTACAACATGCTGATAAAACATTCCATGAATATCAAAGAATGAGAAGACCATAACTTTCCCAGCAGAAGCAACCACTTTTACTTTTTGGGGGGTTGGTGATGGAGAGTTCCAAACTGAGCTTTGCTGTTCGCTCTCAGGATCAAAATGATGTAGCCAAGTTTCATCAGCAGTGATTTCGTTTGAAAGAAACCCCGGATCTTCCTCTAACACCAACTTTAACTGCATGCAGATCTGCATGCGAATGTCCTTTTGTTCGGGTATCAACAGCCTTGGAACCCATCACGCACAAGCACGTCTCATGTGTAATGTTTCTGTCACCAACTTGTGGGTGGCACCCAATAAAATATTCAGTATTTCAGAAAGTGATTTTAAGGTAATTCGTCGATCCTCTCTCACAATGGCAGCAGCAGTGTTGGTGTTTTCTTCCGTAAGAGCAGTAACTGGAGCACCGGGTCCACTTTCCTTTGAAATTGATTGTCTCTCCTCTTTAAACATTTTAAACCACCTTAGAGTTGTGCTGTAGGGAAGAACAGACTCTTCATAGGCCTCCCATAACATTGTATAGGCCTCAACTGAAGATTTGTTGAGACGAAAGCAGAATTTCAAAGTTGCATATTGTTCCTCACGTGTTACCTCCACTACAGTGGTAGGCGATACTGAACATGTCTGAACTTACCTGGCTCTCACAGGTGGGAACCAGGAGTGTCAACAATGCAACTATTATGGTGTGTTTGCTGACAGAATATAATAAGATTGAATCTTAGTGGGAAAAATTATTACCATAAAAATTATGATCACTATTTATTAAACAGCCCTCGTATTAAACATTAAGCTAGTCTGGTGAGTTGATTCACATTTATCTCTACTTATTCTTCTATAATTTATTCTAAAAGCATTTATCCATCTACCTACTTTGTGTCAATTGAGAAAGCCACAGATACTGTAGAATTAATTTCATTACATATTTTCTTGCAGTTAGAATGGTAATAAAAGATTGACTGAGTCTTAAACGTTAGTAAAAAATTTTTAAGATCTGTTTGCTATCTACTCATCCACGTTCTCCTTGAATGTGGAAAGAAATGAATGGCAACTTCACATTTCAAAAGGGTACAGGTATTTAAAAATTAGAACCAGGTAATAATAGTGAATACCTCGTAAACTCTATAAAAATAATTAGGCATAAGCTGTATTGTATAAAGAGATCTAAAGTGCTTTTACAGTAAGATTATGTGCATCTCTTAACATTTTCCAGTTATACGAAAGCAATTCAGAATGAAATCACATGAAATGTTAGCCTTTCATATTTTATATTAGTCCGACGTTTTCAAAAACCTGTCACATTTTATAACAAGTTTAATTTACTTCTAGCACTTATCACTTGGCGTCATTAGTTCTGCATTAGTTGTCACCATGCTTTCCTACAATTTATTCCTTCAACAATATCCTGTAATCCTATTACTGTATAAACAGCTCTGACTTATTTTCTGTGTGTGCAAGACAGGGACATGGCACGTTTTCATGCAGCAATGGTTCAATATTGCAGGAAATGCCAGAGGGCTTCTGGCGAGAATCCAGAGAAGATTATAACAGTTTATCTTATCTCACCAAAAGGCTGGATCAAAGCATCTCCGGAATTGTGCTGCTTAGCTTTGCCACGAACCTCTTTTACATCTGCCAGCAGCTGTTTAACAGCATGAAGTAAGTTACAACAGATTTGTAATACTCTAGCTTGTGTGTAGCTTGTCGATCAATTAATTAATAAAGACAATAATATGAAAATTAATCTTAGCAGCTATATTTACCACGTAAGTCAAGAAATAGTGTGAACAGAATAGAAACATACAAGGAGTTCAACATTTTCTCTTCTCTAACGAGTATTTTAAGTGATTGGAAACTGTCAGATAATATCCTGTTTAGTCTAGAAGTGCCTAAACTTTATATAACTTACAACTAGATTTTTTTGCTAATTTACGTCCTACAACTTTCAGTTATATCGGAAATAAAATGAAATGTTCCAATGAATCCCGGGTACGTAGAATTTAGCGTTACGAGACATTAATTTTTCAGGATATGGGGAAGCCTTACCAGCCTGACCGAGAACAAAACTAGAGGCCTATTGAACGTGAGACTACCACCACGATTCAGAGACGGGCCAATGTCCTACAAAGCTAGCTCATATAGGATGATGAATAAGATGATCTTCAAATTAATACAGGATACATGGAGCTTACAGTTACTCGACGTTTATCTTGGTTAAAGGAAAACCGTATCAACCTGATCGAGATTAGAACTAGGGACCTCTTGAACGTGAGACTACCACCACGATACAGAGGCAAGCAAATGCCCTCTAACGTTAAGTCATATCGGACGATGGATGAGATGATGTTCAAATGAGTCGAGGGTACAAGGAGCTTACATTTAACCGACATTTATCATTCAGAATAAGGAAAAATCGTATCACCATAACTGAGATCAGAACTAGGGACCTCTTGAACGTGACACTACCACCACGCTACAGAGGCAAGCCGATATCCTCCAACGTTAAGTCATATCGGACGATGGATGATATAATGTTCAAATGAGTCGAGGTTAAATGGAGCTTAGAGCTACCAAAAATTCATATTTCAGGATAAGAGAAAACCTTATCATCCTGACCGAGAATAGAACTAGGAACCTCTTGAACGTGACGCAGACAAGCTACCATCTATTTGGGGCAAAGGTAGGTTACTTATGGTTTCATACATGGAAATCAAGGAATTTTACGAAACAAAAATTATTTTCAGATCTTCATGCAGAATAGTGTACACAGATCCCATAGGAATGCCAATTTTGCAGGCTTTGTCTGCAACGCTCAATCGGCGATCATCTAAAACAACGTTCGCCACTCGCTGGGTAATGTCGTCAGACCGGTTAGTGCCAGGCCGTGACTATCTTGGGTTGTTATCACAAGATGTTCTGCTTTCATTGAACTGTCCCCCCCCCAGGAACCCACATTACACACATCCATGGTACCATCACCACATGCCTCACTCAACTGGCAATGAATTTCAATAGGTGTCACACCATGAAAATGGAGAAAACGAATGAGTACACGCTGTTCTTACAATGAAAACGTCGCCATTTTAAATACCAAACACAGTCCTAACTCTCGCCGCTACCACTAAAGTTCTATGCACTGTACAGTGCTGCCATCACTGTCACGCATTCACAAAAAGTACTCGTGTATTAAAAAAAACAGAAGTTCCTATCTGGCCCCAGTTGTTTTAAATTGAATGCTCCTCATAGCTAGAAACTCAATTTTTCTACCCACCCTTTATATCCACACACAATTATTTTAATGTTAAGACAATAGTTATGTTCCCCACTCACATTTCACTATAATTTATGAAGGATCGCTGTTTTAATGTAACATCAAATAATATAACACGAGGGATGTTCAATAAAGAATGATCATGATTTCTTTTAAGGTCATGTGAAACAATTACGCCGTAGTAATTTCATTGTTGGTACTCCTGGTTCCCGCCTGTGAGAACCAGGCAAGTTCAGACATGTTCAGTATCGCCTACCGCTGCAATGGAGGTAACACGCGAGGAACAATATGCGGCTTTGAAATTCTGCTTTCGTCTCAACAAATCTTCAGTTGATGCCTATACAATGTTACAGGAGGCCTATGGAGAGTCTGTTCTTCCCTACAGCACAGCTCGAAGGTGGCTTAAAATGTTTAAAGAGGGGAGACAATCAATTTCAAAGGAAGGTGGACCCGATGCTCCAGTTACTGCTCTTACGGAAGAAAACATCAACACTGCTGCTGCCATTGTGAGAGAGGATCGACGAATTACCTTAAAATCACTTCCTGAAACAGTGAACATTTCACTGGGTGCCACCCACACGTTGGTGACAGAAACATTACACATGAGACGTGTTTGTGCGCGATGGGTTCCAGGACTGTTGATTCCCTCACAAAAAGACATCCGCATGCAGGTGTGCATGCAGTTAAAGTTGATGTTAGAGGAAGATCCGGAGTTTCTTTCAAACGTAATCACTACTGATGAAACTTGGCTACATCATTTTGATCCTGAGAGCAAACAGCAAAGCTCAGTGTGGAACTATCCTTCATCACCAACCCCAAAACAGCAAAAGTGGTTGCTTCTGCTATGAAAGTTATGGTCATCTCATTCTTTGATATTCATGGAATGGTTTATCAGCATGTTGTACCTGCACACACATCAGTAACTGGACAATACTACAGGGATGTCCTGAAAACATTGCAAGTCCATATCAGGCACAAAAGACCACATTTCCATGAAGCAGGCTGGGTGCTGCAACACGATAATGCGTGGCCGCATATTGTCAATGTTGTTGCTGAATATCTTGCAAAAATCAACGTGAAGTGTATCCCTCACCCTCCCTATAGTCCGGATTTAGCCCCATGTGACTTTTCTATTCCCTAACTTGAAGAAACGTCTTCGTGGGAGGCATTATCCATTATCAGAAGCAGTGGTGAAGGCTGCGGAGGCAATTTTGAAGGATCTCTCAAAAATGGTTTCCAGCATGTCTTTGAAGACTGGCAGAAACGCTGGGACAAGTGCATCGCATTCAGGGAACACTATTTTGAGAAGGACCATCAAAATTATGAGAATGAGTAAAGGTACGTTGTCAGAAAAGTTGTGATCATTCTTTACTGAACAGTCCTCGTACACTTAATTTCTTAATTTTGTGTGTCTACAATTTATGTCATTTTATAACACAAAACCAGAGTAACTTTAATCACTTAAAAGAATTTTTCCACAAGTACACAGTTTTTCAGACTTGTAACTGTAATACACAAAGTTCCACCTGAGTTTGCAAATATTTACGTATGTACAGATTTTCATGATGTAGAGGAATAAAGTAAAACTTTGGATGAGATTCAGTCACAGAGAAATTCACATATGTTTGCTATATAAATTATAAAATGTTTTGTATCCGCAGTAAATTAATCAAGAAATATTTTACAAAGGAATCAGATCATATTAAGTATACAAAGCTTGGTTGCATAGCGATGCGGAAACAGCACACAAATGTGTATTCACGGTAACAAGCTCTTACGATATATGAAATGAAAGAAAAACGGATTGTAAATATACAAGCTTGTTACTTTGATAACGCAAAAAATTGACAGGAATTGCCTTTTTATTTAGTTCAAAACATTCCGATTACACATTTTGTACATAACTCTTATACTCCCTGAGTTAAAAACACAATTGAAAGTTTAATTGCAGCAAATATAGGATATTAATTCCATTTCTTGTGTACATTTATCAAGTATAATACTTTTAATTAAAGCTCTTTTGTTTTAAAATAACAATTTTGGCATGACAATTTTTCTTTAAATACATTTTTTTCCTCTGGGGACAGATTAATTTAACCTCCAAGTTTGATATTTATCCATTTCGCCTTTGTTATTCAGAAGAGTACGCACATATACACACTGCCTCAAATATGAGCGCTGTTCAATAAGGAATGATCATAATTTTTTAAGCTTATAATATTTCGCACTAAAATTCAATCTTATTATATGATGCAGCTCATATTGTAGCTAATATCGAACCTTTGGCTCTCACAGCAGCTATTACGAATTTAAGACATGAACATGAATGTGCATCTTATCTGTCTCACTTAAAACTACAACTCCCGGAGCATCCTACCACAGCAGGACACCCATCAAGTTTTGTAACCTGTTTAAAGGAAATATGTCCAGTCGGAGCTCTTAGCAATTAAAGAAGCTATAAAATGGTGTACTGTTAATGGGAACAGTGCCCGTATTCTTAGTGATTCACAATCAGCTCTACTCGCTATTAATGATAAATACAATTTAAATTCATTAGCACATGAAATCAGAACCTTGCTTCAAAACCATCAAGGACATTTTCGTGGCATGGCTTAAAGGACACAGTGGAATTTTAGGTAACGAGAGAGCTGATTGCTTGGCTAAGAAGGCTGCAGAATTCAATCTTCCTGTGGCATACTCTTTATGTCCCATTTCTACTGTAAGGAGAATAATACATCAACATATTCTTGAAGAATGGAACCAACAATGTCTAACAACTCCAAATGGAAGTTTAACAAAAACATTATTTTTCCCTAGTGTATATGACAGGGCAAAATGTGAAACTCTTGTACCAAATTTTGTTTTGACACAATTTTTAAGTGGACATGGTAAATTTGGTGAATACTTATAACGCTTTCACTTAACATCCAACCCCGAGTGCATGTGTGGTGAATAATTTCAAACTGTGGTTCATCTCCTTTTCTCTTGTCCCATTTTCTGGAGAGAAAGACAACAATTAATATTCAAGCTAGACTCTCTAAGAATATAATTTTCTGCTTCACTCACATCTTTGCTAATGAAGCCACAACAGTATAAGTACTTCATGATGTTTATAAACTCATTGTTTAAACGTCTGAAACAGTTCAAATTAATATGCATTAGAGTAAAACATAATTTCTTCCTTCTAGTATTTAAAAAAATGTTAAAATTGTATATTTTTATGTACCAACTCTAACCCTAATATACCACTGTGTAAAATAGGGTTCAATAAATCTGGATAAATAAACAAAATCTTATTATATTCTGTTTTTTTAATATTTATTATTCAGGTTAGCTAACAACTTGGCACTGACGAAATATTTTTACAAAACATTTAAATTTAAACCTAACTTAGATAATCTATCATTTCAGTCTAAATTGCCTTTAATAAAGATTATGTAGTTTGTATTTTCAGCAAGAGTTCATGAAAACCACCACATGCATTCCAAAATAAAGATCAATAAAAACAGTTTATAATCTTCATTTAATTCAGTATCTTACACTAATTTACATTAACATTGATCCTAGCTCACTGACTAGCAAATCAGTTCAACACATGCTACATATTTACATATTTACTGTATCTAACAATAATAGTATATCACAATTTTAACTGCTGTACAAGTTAATCAACACTTCAGATATGCAATTGTATTCACAAAGGTAACTGTTGAGACTCTTATGCCCGATTTCACCAACAAATGTCAAAGACTTAACACGAGTTTAGCAATAGTTAAAACAAAAATTGCATTTCACCAACAAGTGTTAGCGTAACACTCGTGTTAAATCTCATGTTAAACTAACAAGCCGAATTTCTAATGTTAAGTCCTTAACAATTGTAAGTAGTCAAGATGACGAGCATGAACTCAGCTGTTGATGTCGATTTGCTATATTTAAGACCGTCTAAATGGCATTCATAATAGAGTACGGCCTATGAGGCGACGGTAATATTAACAACAAGATTGTTGATGGTTCAAATTGATGTCGTGAATAGGAAATTCACGAAATCACGACCCTAGTCAATTTGTAAGAAAACGGTCATCATTTCTTATAAGTGCAGTTTTTAAGTTCCAAATTATTATATTAGTATATATGTGTTTGTTTTTTTCCACTCTTAATAGTTTCATATTTTACGTACTTCTTTCTGGGTTAACTACGGCTCCAACAAAATATGCAACTTCTCTATAACATAACTAGGTAGGTGTAAACCCCTCAAATGCAGAAACTTTATCGACACTGATGTATTGTAGCATGTGTAAGGCTTAACCTGACATACTAGCTTCAGGTTAGTAGACAAAAGCCGGTCATTTGGGTGAAACTTGCCGCAGAGCTTAAATGACCTTCCACTAAATGAACAGCAGCTACCTGTAAAGTGCTCTTCAGTGGTGGATAGTATCCGTGTAGGAACCAAAACTATCACAGTAGCTCCCAATTTTGTATATATTTTATTCTGTGTTGTTTGAATTGGTTTGAGAAATAAAAATTATGAAAGAGTTATTTTGTTGCTCCAAGGTGTAAATATTTATATTCATATTATAACGATTTTTCATGTCGGCTCACTTGTTTCACGTCCTTCAAACGTTAAGTTTAAATGATGTCCCCATGAGTCCAGGGTCAATAGAGCTTAGACTTACCTGACATTCATCTTTCAGTATAAGGGAAAACCTTATAACTCTGACCGAGATTAGAACTAGGGACTTCTTGAACGTGACACTTCCACCAGGCTACAGAGATGGGTCAATGTTCTCCAACGTTAAGCCATATCGGACAGTGAATGAAATGATGTTCAAATGAGTCCAGGGTACATACAGCTTAGAGTTGTCAGACATTCATATTTATGGATAACGGGTAACACCGGTAAAAGCCATATCCATAAAACTCACCCTGACCCAGATTTGAAGTACTCGAAAAGTATTTCGAAAATATAAAATAAAATCTGGCTAAAAGATCATGAAATTGAACTTGATCCTAGAAGAACTAAACTTTGAAAGCGAAATTATGGTTTGCCAGAAGCAAAGAATCATGATAGATGTCAAAGGAATGTTGGTTCTTTGTTACGACAAGGGCAAGGCCAGCAGTTGTGGGGGAAAGTGTTGTAACAAAAGCAATGTAAGAAACAGCGTCCTTAGCAGTTTCTAAAGGGGCTCATATGCCTTGTATGAATAGGAAATTCTTTGGATCATTTAAAATGGCGACAAAACAGCCACAAAGGGATTTTGGTTGAAAAGGAGTTTCCTGAGTGTGAAAGTTACATATACACACACGCGCAGCTGTGGTCATTCAGTCTTCGGCGTCAGGCCGATGAGAGCAGTCCGAGGCGTGAAGCCTATTAGGGCGGTCAACCTGTTCTGTGTTTGATAATTGTCGGTTCGTATATATATGAGGAACGAATAAATTTATCGAGTAATAAACATTCTGTCATCAGTAACTCTAAACAGAGATTGGTAACCCTTGGTCGGAAACTTTCATTTCGATGTTTTAAAAGAAGAAGCAGTGAATAAATAATTTGGAGATGGGCATTCCAGTGTTATTAAAACATCCTTCTCGCACACACTCACGCATACCCTGATAGAAACCTCATTGCTCGCCGACTTATTTGCTCGCCATTAAATTATTGCTTCAAATTGACGTCCACAACGTGGAATTGTGTGCACCCAGAAACAATTTAGTTACAAATTGGCGCCGCAACGTAGAACTCTTTGTTCGCCACCATCATATTTAGTTACAACTTGTGTTGTATATACAACTGTAGCCCACGGTAGAAAAAAGCATAAAATAAACATAGTTATGAGATTGTTTATATAAACCGTAATACCTCAACAAGCATATTACCGTTATTTGAAATACAACGTATAGAACTATGTTGCTAAGCATAATATACGTACCGCAAAACTATTCTCCGAAGACGTCTATGGTAACAGCTGATGATTGGCAGAAGTTTCTAGTCATATCGAAAAGCATGAACACTTTATTAGGTAAGGAGAGTCAATCGGTCAAATTACTGATGAACTCGTTGTTGGTTCAGAGAAGTTGGATTTGGAGAAAAAAGCATAGCCGGTGTAGAGGGACCTGAAGAAGTGTCCACCACTGGCCTTTCAGAAGAAGAACCGTATCCTCTTCTGTTGAGTAATATATGCCTTTCTCTCTCAATTGTAATGCCAAGTAAAACTTTACACATGTAGCATTTTGGAACACCTTGAAATGCGGCGATTTATGTTACAGTTGGAACCCCTTGAAATGCGGCGAATTATGTTACAGTTGTTTAGAGAACAGCAAAACTACTTAACCCTTCGTTAGTCGCGCGTGTATCTGTGAGATACATGGCCCAAATGTATATCATTATTGTGGCGGTAAATGGAGGTAAGGGCTTGCCGAGCCAGGACATCTTCCATCATACCATTGTTATTGTTTCCTGTAAGTTTCAACCATTGCTCCCAAATGCTAAGTTTGCAAACGAGGCAAACGTCATCACGTGTGTGCTGTTGTATCTGACAGACACATCGCGCCAACTCCCGTTACACATTGTCGTCGCTATCGGATCCAACCACGTCATTGCTAGAGAATGCTGATATAAGTTGTTGCTTGTTGCAAGGTAAATGAGAGTGCCTTTCTTTTTACTGTGAATCGTAGGTTTGAAAATGTGACAAGAATTTGATTTGAAAAATTCTGAGGATTTGGAGGCCTTATTTTCGTCGATGATTTGCTGCAGATTGAGGATAATTTTGTAGAAACTGACACCGAATTTGAAGACATAACTGAAACTCAATCTGTTTTTCTATGGTTATTTAATATTTATTATCTATTATTTGGCACTGACAAAACAATTTTACAAAACACTTAAATTTAGATCCAACTCAGATAATCTATCATTTCAGTCTAAACTGCCTTAAATAAAGTTTATGTATTTTGTATTTCCAGCAAGACTTAATGATAACCACCACAGCCATTTCAAAATGAAGATCAATAAATATAGTTTATAGTCTTTATTTAATTCAGTATCTTACACTAATTTACATCAACACCGCTCCTAGCTCACTGACTAGCAACTCAGTTCAACAAATGCTATATATTGTGACTTTGTGGATTCGTAGAATTAAAAGGCCGAGTTGCAGAAATTTAAAAATCTCCTTCATTTTCGTAGAAATAATCTTATAGATTTCAGCAGTATTACGTTACATACACCATCACTCTACCAAGGTCGATCACAATAACAAACAGTAACAGCAGATTACATCCTTAGCTCTCGTTACAACAACACAGCTGGCTGTCTCTCATTTCACAACACTGTTTGACAACTAACTCACTGTTTCACAACTAACTTTGCGAGCCGTCACGTCCTTAAATACCTAATTCGTAAGTCTATATTGTTCTACAATAAGCCAGAACGCGAACAATCTCTATCAGTCCAGAAATTTCCGGAAGAAAAAAGAAACCAAATATTCTATCACATTCCAGAAGCGTAACATAATCTATGCCGGCGAGTCCTTTACCTCAGTTATCTCTGCCTGCCGGTGCTTGTTTACAATAGCCGCGCTATCATTAACTGCTTAGCAAAACTCATTATTACCCTGAAACTTTATCCGCCGACTATTTTCTTATTTGTGCCGAAACTTTTATGCCTGTTGCCGTGAAAATATTTACTGTATCTAAGAATAACAGTATATCACAATGTTAACTGTTGTACAAGTTAATCAACACTTCACACATGCAATTGTATTCACAATGGTAACTTTTGAGACTCTTAGTTTATCCCCTGCGTCCATTTGAAGAGGAAAAGTCACTGCAAAGGATTGCCTATCTGAAGGAACAGTGTTCTAAGAACTATGTGACTAGCAAAATGGTGTTGCTAAAGATTGTCTGGGCTCAGTGAAAGTAGCCAGTCTGGATGTTGGGATGGAAGTTGACTTCTGAACCAGTGTAAGGGAGCTCAAATCTGCTGAGGTAAGGCTCCATAGAACCACTGAGCCCAGAAATGATTAGCTTGCAGCGTTCTCTTCGCAGGAAATCAAACCATTCCCTCTGTAATGCCACAATTCGAGGACTTTTAGAATTATCCAGTTTAATGTTCCCATTACCAACGAGATAGAACATCTGTGGAGCTACGTGTTTTAAAACTGAATTTCAGTCGGTGTAGTCTCCGCAGACATGGTGGAAACTCCGGCGGGCTCCATTTTCTCTGTTGACGCCAATACAGATCATGATGTTGATGAAGAGAAAAGTAATAAAGTGCTAGAAAATTTTGAAAATTACTATTTTGGTGAGTACATAAGACACAAGATGATAACGATGAAGATATTGATGATGTTGGTAATGATAATTAATAATAATAATAATAATAATAATAATAATAATAATAATAATAATAATAATAATAATAATAATAATAATAATAATAATAATAATAATAATAATAATAATAATAATAATAATAATAATAATAATAATAATAATAATAATAATAATAATAATAATAATAATAATAATAATAATAATAATAATAATAATAATAATAATAATAATAATAATAATAATAATAATAATAATAATAATAATAATAATAATAATAATAATAATAATAATAATAATAATAATAATAATAATAATAATAATAATAATAATAATAATAATAATAATAATAATAATAATAATAATAATAATAATAATAATAATAATAATAATAATAATAATAATAATAATAATAATAATAATAATAATAATAATAATAATAATAATAATAATAATAATAATAATAATAATAATAATAATAATAATAATAATAATAATAATAATAATAATAATAATAATAATAATAATAATAATAATAATAATAATAATAATAATAATAATAATAATAATAATAATAATAATAATAATAATAATAATAATAATAATAATAATAATAATAATAATAATAATAATAATAATAATAATAATAATAATAATAATAATAATAATAATAATAATAATAATAATAATAATAATAATAATAATAATAATAATAATAATAATAATAATAATAATAATAATAATAATAATAATAATAATAATAATAATAATAATAATAATAATAATAATAATAATAATAATAATAATAATAATAATAATAATAATAATAATAATAATAATAATAATAATAATAATAATAATAATAATAATAATAATAATAATAATAATAATAATAATAATAATAATAATAATAATAATAATAATAATAATAATAATAATAATAATAGACAATTTATGAAGGCGCGCTCGTACCAATCTTAACTTACGGAGCTCCCGTTTGGAAGGAAGCAGTGCAGAAACAGAAAAATATTACAAAATTCCAGCGTGTACAAAGACTCATGAATATTAAGATAGCCAAAACGTTCAGAACAGTGTCATACGAGGCCTCGTGCGTGTTAGCAGGAGTTAAACCTATAATGATAACAATAGAAGAAAAAACTGAAATATATACAGCAACGAAATCCCTAAACCAGGAATACGACGCTCCATTAGAAGTGAAGTATTGGCGGCACCCCGCGGAAACAGCAATCATCCACCAAGTCGAAAAACACACTCTCTACCAGACTGAAATATATACAGACGGCAGTAAAACCGGAGGAAAGGTAGGAGCGGCAGCAATCGTATACACAAATGGAGAAGTGACTCACAGATTTAAGTTTAAATTGGGTGAAAATTGCACAAACAACCAGGCAGAGCAAATCGCTGTATTGAAAGTCTTAGAAAAACTCCAAGAACTACAGGATATTGAAGAAAACAGGAAAAGAGTAGCAATATACACTGACAGTCAGATAACTCTAGATTCATTGAAGAATAAAATGAAACATCCCAGATTAATAGAATCTATCAGAAGTAAAATAATTGAATTGACAGAACAAAACTGGATAATCCACTTTGGCTGGGTCCGAGGACACGCTGGGATAGAAGGGAATGAACTAGCCGATCGATTAGCAAAGGAAGCAGCTGCAGAGGAAGGAGAAGCAGTCTACGAGAAAATATCCAAGGACGTAATTATCACAAGAGTGAATGAAGATGGAATCAGGAGGTGGCAAACAGAATGGGACAAAACATCCAAAGGAGCGACAACGAAGGAATTCTTCCCAAGCATCATCGATCGTATCAAGAGCAACATAAGAATTACGCCAAATTTCACTTGCATAACATCTGGACACGGCAATATACGAAGCTACCTGCACAGATTTAAAATCATGGACGAATCAATTTGTCCATGTAATACAGGAGAACAAACTGTGGATCTTCTCTTGTTTCACTGTCCTATCCTCGGCAAACAAAGGAAGGATCTTGCAGCAGCCATAATTCACCAGGGCGGGAAATGGCCGACTGCAAAGAAGGACCTCACAAGAAGATTCATAAGACAGTTCAACAGATTCGTAAATGCAATAGACTTTAAAAAGTTATAATAATTGTGATAGATATTGTGACCACACTGTGATTTTACGCTAGCGAAATGTCAATATATAGGAAGTCATCTTGTCAAGACATTGTTAAAAAATATGTTATGTAAATTAACTTAATTAAATTAAATTAATCATTGTGACCGAAACGTCAGTTCAGAAGCGCAGTACTAAGATATTATTATACTAAAATAAGTGGTTCAACAGTATTATAAAGGTCGCAGGCTAAAAAGAATAGAACAATGTACTTTGGCCAATGTATCGCAAATCGCTCTGAACCGATGTCTCGGAATATAAAGCATGTAGTATTACATTGTAATGGGGCATGCTGCTCAGACTTTTTCAATAAAATAAAAAAAAAAAAAATAATAATAATAATAATAATAATAATAATAATAATAATAATAATAATAATAATAATAATAATAATAATAATAATAATAATAATAATAATAATAATAATAATAATAATAATAATAATAATAATAATAATAATAATAATAATAATAATAATAATAATAATAATAATAATAATAATAATAATAATAATAATAATAATAATAATAATAATAATAATAATAATAATAATAATAATAATAATAATAATAATAATAATAATAATAATAATAATAATAATAATAATAATAATAATAATAATAATAATAATAATAATAATAATAATAATAATAATAATAATAATAATAATAATAATAATAATAATAATAATAATAATAATAATAATAATCATGAAAACGACAGCGACAACGGCAACGACAACGGCAACGACAACGACAATAATAATAACAGTAGCAGTAGCAGTAGCAGTAACAGTAACAGTAGCAGTAGCAGCAGCAATAATAATACAACTTATCTTTTATTTTAGGTAAGGACGGAACAAAATAGAAAAAGTCCTTGGAAGACAATATAGGATCGACGGTATGATATGCTCTAACTAAAGGAAAGGAAAGGGAAATCGATTAAGGAGTGTAGGATGCTCGATTGTAGAGAAGACAAACGAATCTGGTGTTGATGATGTAAAGCTATCAGCAATATCAACTACTAACTATACTGAACTGTAATGCAAATCTGTCAGAGAAGTTCCGCGTATTAGGGGGCTCATCCTGTTGGTTATACTGTACTGGAATGCAAAGCTGTAATAGAAGTTGCCGCATATTAATGGGGCTCATCCTGCTAGTTAAGGAGCCAGAAGAACGTGGCACGAAGTAATATATTGTGACTTTGTGGGTTCGTGAAATTAAAAGTCCTATTGCACAAACTCAAAATGTTCTTTATGTCCACCGAGTTACAGTTGGAACACTTGCCGATTGCATAGAATTACGTAGCACACACAATTACAATTCACCAGTTCGTCTGTCACAGGTCAACTCTACACTCACAATTACGTACAACTCCTCTGATACACGTACACAGTCTTCCAGTCCGTTCACTCGCACGGCGCTCCTTCGGATGCTCACCAAGAATTGAACTCTTGCCAAGAGTCAAGAGCAGATGCAGGTCGCCCGGGTTTTCCCGGGCGAAGGATTACACGCCACGGTACCTATCCGCTGTGCGGATTTACCCGTGTGGTAAGATAGATGTATGTTTCTGCGCAAGTTGCGTGTCATTTAGTAAGACGGCGCAGTTCTATTTATAGGTGGCTAAATGGTTCTAGAGAATTCCTTACCATGGAGAGGAACATATTCCAGAGATTTCGCGTTCTTTCAGGCGGCAGGAGGAGGGGGAAACGAAGATTCAGCCACCCCAGTGGTTTCCCCTCTCTCCACCCTGTCACGCCTCCGACGGCGCCAGCTCACCGGCGGGGGTGCGGTCCCGATGCCACACGCCCCCCTTCCACCGGCCATTCCCTCCCGTAGCCGACCGCAAGTAGGCCGATTGGGTAACAATATGGTCATATGAAGAAGAGGGGACTGGAAGAAGGACAATGGAACGACATTAATCTCTGGAAACAGGAACAAAAGGTGAACTGCTGTAAACTGGAAAACCTTTAAATAAATAAATCCTGCTAGTTATACTGTACTGTAATGCAGAGCTGTCAAAGAAGTTGCCGTATATTAAGAGAATCATCCCGGCGATTATACTGTACTGGAATGAAAACCTGTCAGAGAAGTTGCCGCGTATTAAGGGGCTCAGCCTGTTGGTTATACTGTACTGTAATGCAGGGCTATCAGAGACATTGCCGCATATTAAGGGGTTCACACCTACTAATTATACTGTACTGCACTATAAATGTCAGAAAAACTATAAACTGTAAACGACATGGAGAAATGGTACACCAAGCATGAATTCGAGATCAACATGTTTAAGACAGAAAGGATGCTCTATAGACAAGTAGGAAGGGCTCCTTGTATGAAAAAGTTAACGTATAATCAGAAATGGCTATGCATCTAACCACGCTCGGTATGAGAAAAGAGTGAACATGGAAAATATTTTATTCATATTAAATATAAGTAATATTTCCTTAAGTACTATTAAAGCAAAGAAAATTTACTGTAAAATGAGAAGTATATGCTATACACTTGCTTATATTCAATAAATAATTTCCCTCACGAACGAAGGCAGTGAATAACAGTTGCAACAATAGAAACAAGAAAATAGATTGTGGCTTAGTGTGAACGAGGGAAACACATTCCTTTGTTGTTAAATGTTAATGAAGTATACAAAAAATAAAATAAAATCTGCATATCTAATAGCCCGGTGTCTGCAATATATACCAGGCCTTATTATGCAAACCTCTTTTTTAACTTTATTAACTTCTAAATCAGATTACACAAAATAATTTACAAATTTTGCAGATATAATCTACTTTAAAATAAGACCTGAAGTTTTCCTGGCGACGAATATGCTCACTAACACAACTATGAACAAAGACAAAACACTATCAAAATTCGCATTACTGAACAAAAGACTGTTTTAAATAAATTAAATGCCAGATCAGGAGATGGCATGAGTATAGGAAATTATGTCAAAGAAACGTAACTACTTAACTTGATTATCAAGCTGTATTGATCTTTGTTTCTTAATTCGACGGATTTCCATTTTAAGACCGGTTTCTAAGAGGAGCTGAACTGAAATCCAGCATCACGATTAAGCGTGATCCTTTCAAAAGAAATCGCTAAAGCCTCCTTAATTCTCCGCTCCCAATAACTGTTGCATTTTGCCAATATGGTCGTCTCCCGAAAATTGGCTCTATGGCCATCTCCTTACCTGGCGTTTAATTTATTGAAAACAGTCTTTTGTTCAGTAATACGAATTTTGATGGGGTTTTGTCTTTATAGTTGTGTTATATCCAGTATTTCATTCGAGGTTATACCATTTTATAAATATCCTGATGATGGGAGAGATGTACACTCCCGAAACGTTGATATCTAATCATCTTTTCACCTGGCTGGCTGCCCGAGAGGAAAGTGAGCATAATCTACGTTCTATCTTAACGAACTAACTAAACTTACAGATTACTGGATTCCAGTAACCTTACAAATCTATTCTAATCTATCTAAAACAGTCTTTTCCTACTTTACTTCTACACCAACAATATAAATCAAATCTATATTTCTACTATAGCTTTGTTATAACAAGCTACGAAAGACTTTTTCCTACACTTTTAAAGTTTCCTCTTCTGCAACTGGTATCCAAAGCTTCCTCCTACTGTTATCCATCTCCTAAAGGAACTGGCTACTGGTATCCATCTCCTAAAGGGACTGGCATCAGTAGCTGGAGCTGGTTTGTCAGTTCCAGACATCCGGGTAGTCATCTCTCCGCTTCTGCATAATCAGTTGCATCTGTCCTCTCTAATACTCTCTTATATATCTCTATATATCTTCTCTCTCCTGGTATTCTCTTTCTGTCTATGGTTTCTGCTTTTCTTTCTGATATCTATAATTGGCGTCTTCTATCTATCGGCTGTGCGTCTTAAAGTCTGGTAATCAGTATTTTCAGTTTTTCTTGGTCCTATTTACCTCCGACTATCTCTTAAGTAATATTGTTTTCCTCTACCACCTTAACGGTTATTACCTGAGACATATTTTCAAAATTTGCATAGTCTTCTGCATCTCTTAAGATGTTCCATAAACATTTTCCTTGAAGTTTCCTTCGATCGTCTTCTACTTGTTCACTATATTTATTGCACTCAAAAATAATATTTTCAGGCGAATCTAAACAGTTACATTGCTCACATAAATCTGAGTTCTTCTTCCCTATTCTATGGGCCAAGTCCTGTAACAAAATGAAAAAATATTTTTCTTGGTTTTATATGTTCAATTTTAGCCTCTCTTTAATGACCGGAAATAAATCATGTATTCTTCTTCCTACGTGTGCATTATCCCACTCTTCTTGCTATTCTTGTAATAAATAATTTTTCACTTGTTTCTTAGTATTGCATCTTTTTCCCATAACTTTAAAAACATTCCCATATTCTTACTTCTTTAGCCAATAAGTTGCGCCACTTAATCTTATGATATAGTCAATAGACCAAATTCCCGCTACTATTAGTAGGGACAAAGTAGATGTCGTATATGGTTAAGTGCACAGGTTCTACTCTCATTCTACTCCCATTAGTTCTGAACCCGTATGACCAAGGACCCGGGCCTCCTTCTACCCAGGAGCGATGGATACTCCGGATCTCTTTCCATAGGGCAATGCCTGGAGTCCAAAAAGCCCCCCCCCCCGCTGAACATAAAGTCAAGACGGAATGGAAGTGGATACAGCACTTACGCACGTCAACCCCGCAGGGAAGACTACCGAAAACCTCGGTGGGGCCGCCTGGTGATCTAGCACACCTTCTACTAGCTCTGAAGGCTAGTACCCGGGACTTATTAAGCAACCCTGGGAAGGGTGCAAATTCCACAGGTGGACAGCTGCAAATACTTGGGAGTGTACCTAGCAAGTAATGCTGGATGGGACGAACAAGTAAATTCCACATCTAGGAATGCGTGGAAGGCATTACATTTCGTAATGAGAATATTGAAAAAGGGGAGCGCTAGGTCCAGGGAAATTGCCTACAAGGCCTTAGTGCGGCCGGTTATGGAATATGGAGTAGCATGCTGGGACCCGTATAGAGCTAACCAAATCGATCCATTAGAAAAAATACAGAAGATGGCAATAAAATTCATAAAAAGAGGCAAGTATTTTGGGCCTATAATAGGAGATGAGACTAAATGGGAGGAATTAAGAATTAGGCGTAAAAACCATAGGTTGGTAGCATTATTCAAAGCTAATGCTGGTGTAAAGGCATGAGTGGACGTTAGTGTAAGGTTAGATAATCCGGATTATTATGGACGAAACGATCATAGGTATAAAATTAAGGGTGGAAGATACAGAACCGACGTAGGAATTTTCTTTTGTTAATACAACCATTGAAGAATGGAATGAATTGCCTGTAGCAGTCTTTCAGGACTGTCCCCTGTCGCTGAAGAAATTTAGAAAAAATCTAGATGGTTTATAGTTTAACTTTTGAAGTATAATGGTATATAATATGTAAATAGAGAAGTAATTAGATATGTTTAAGTGACTAAAGTAAAATAATATCATGTTTGTATTGTTTACTGTGTTATTGTGGTAAATCTAGTATTTGTAATTTGATCTGTATTCTTAACTCTGTCACCGGGTAGTACCCAATTGCAGTCAATAAATATATACATACATACACAACCATCTATCCCCTCCGGGTGGCCGTAGCCTGTCCGGAAGTACTCAATTCCCCGTGGGTGTAGGGAACACACTGCCCCCTCGAATCCAACACAATCCGAACAACTCCCCTACGGGAGGGGCTCGGCAGTTCGGCCCGAGGTTCCTCTAGTAACGTCAGAGGTACCACAAGTGCTAAGGGTCCGCAGCGCCCGCACCTCGGCAGCTGAAGGGGACGGATCCCCTCCCCTACGGGAAGATGTATATACTTTAGTTACGGATTACCTCAGTCTTCATCCATACAATGAAAGCTCGGAGCTATAAAATTTCACTTTTAAAAAGCAAGCAAGTCTGCCAAACCTTACTTAGTGGCAGAGACACAATTTACTGTATCGTAAGTCACAGCTGAGGCATTGTAGATATTGCCGCATTTCGCGGGCTCCTCAACAGCTAGCTTGAATGAAGATGATAGCAATTATCATTGATGTGATTTTATTCATCACTCGTCTTATTGTTGCAGATCTCCTGTTAATGTGGTAGCGATGGCATACTTTTACATTTCCTTTGGATACCTGCTGATGCGAACCATTGCTGTCTCACTCTGTGCAGCCAGTGTCCACGATGAGAGTAAAAGAGTAAAGTACGTCTTATATTCAGTACCACCACGTGACTATAAAGTAGAGGTAAGTTATTGCACTTTTTGTTTCCAATAAATTTCTATCGTTGGCAAAATTCGTCTAAGTTAAATACAGAGGAAATGCACGAGCACAATGTAAATAGGAAATTAATTGTCCTTTCACACTAGCCGTGGGTAAGCCAAAGTATGGAAAGGTAAAGTCAGACTGACAAATTCAATGCCAGAGCCGGTATTTGAGCCACTGATCTTCCGGTTTCAATCCGTTTGCTTTTAACTCTTGAGCTACCATGGGCAACATACCAGCATGGCTTTAAATTCTCTATTTTACTGGGAAAAGCTCGTGTTTTCCCACCATTAGGAGTTCTAATAAACACATGAGACAACTACCTATGATTCTCGGGCCTTGAAATGCTTACAGCACTTGTTTAAGGCAACTCACCTTTCTACAATGTAAATTCTAATAAAATGTTAGAAAATGTTTCTCCATTTACACTTTTGGGCTGTGTATGCCTGAAAATCTGCCAGATTTGCAATAACGTGCAAAAATATACGTTTCTTATATCCTATTAAACCAAACAGAACTGAAATTGACATTAATACATTTTAAGTATTGTTAAGGGCCATTCATACTGTGACTTTGTGGGTTCGTGAAATTAAAAGTCCAATTGCACAAACTCAAAATGTTCTTTATTTCCACCGAATTACAGTTGGAACACTTGCCGATTACATAGAATTACGTAACGCACACAATTACAATCCGCCAGTTCGTCTGTCACAGGTCCACTCCACACTCACAATTACGTATAACTCCTCTGATACACGTACGCAGTCTTCCAGTCCGTTCGCTAGCACTGCGCTCTTCACGGCTGCTCACCAAGAGCTGAGCTCTCCTCCAGCCCGACGCGTCGCTTATATAGGACCAACTGGCCAATCTAGAAGGTTCCGGGTTAGATGAAATATCCTGGTTGTTCCAGAAGTCAGGGGGAGGAGAAAGATGTGGTACAGTGCCTAGTGACACTTTCTTAACCATCCCCTATGTTAGCGCTACAAGATAAATGGGTGGGCGTGGTCTGAATGCCTCCTGTCCTCTACCCAGCTCCAGTTGGTCGTGCCTTCCGATAATTGGGTGACAATACTACAGATGGTACCAAAGGTGGTGAACTCTTTGTGGAAAAGAAGCTTGGGCAGAGAACCTTCCAGGCATAAGTTTACAGTCTGATTTTTAAAATATGATACATGGCAGTTGTCAAGCAAGAGACATGAAGGGTAAAAGGAGGAGGTATTCCTACGGAAATTGGTGAGGGACCGAAGCCTCCCGAGGTCAGAAAAATATCCCCGAAGTCTTCCAGACCCTTAAAGGTCCCTAATTATATAGCCTCCAAGCCTCCCGGTCGAAACAGGTACCAGATCCAGTTAGGTGTTCATAATATTTGATGAATATTGCATTACCTTATGGCATTTATCAACAACTGTTGAAAATACCTGCCGATACGATGAAGTTTTCTTGTACTTCAACAAAGAAAATACCATTGGAATGTAATGTCTATTAACGAGCCCGTGGATTGTAAATAGCTGGCAAAGAAACACCGTGTGGGATACCTGAATGTTCCATCAACATATATAGTGTCACATTGAGTATTCAGAGATTTCAGTATTCACAAAATATTACAACATTCTTAGCAGCATCATTATGTAGCAAAATCTCGGCTCCATCTACAGTTTTCACATTTAATGTGTTCAGAACATTATGAACCTCTATATTTGTGGTAATTTTGGCAGATTTTTCTTCTTAGCTTTGTATATGGACTTACGTAAACTATGGACAACTCCAGAGGTCACTTCTTCCGTGTTTTCTCTCTTCAGTTGTTGGTATATTAGTTTTGATGGCCTTTCACATATATCTTCCGTAGCTTTTCTCTTCAGATCACAAAGTATTTTCTGTCTCTAAATGTTGTCACTAGGTGGTTCCGCGTGTTTATGGTCCTTTTGAACAGCCAGGACATCTGTTTATTTAATGGAAAATGTTTTAAAAGAAGTTCTGCAATTTTTCACATTCCACATCCATCGGGCTACCTCACTTTTTAAACACTTCTGAAATCCGAAAGTGTAACCGTTCCGAAGTAGAATTTTCCTTCATGTCATACTCACCGTAAATTTCAGTCTCGTCGGAAAGCATGTTAGCTGCTGGCTAATTACACCGGTTTCGTGAGAGCCTTGGGGGTTGTCACCTTCTAAGCTTACCTGGGTATGGGAGGCTTTGGTTCTGCATCCATGTAAACAAAGGTTGTACATTGGTTACACTGGTTAATCACCCATTAAAGTTGTTAGTCTAGCATTTTAAAACACTATTAAGATATGTCTTATGGAAGCAAGACTTAGTGGCAGCAGGAATAGAGGTCGACACAGGATTTGTAACCCAAGACAAAGATCAGCTAATGGTCGGGGTGTTAGAGAATTTGTCTGTTCTCTTAGGGGATTCCTCGAACAGGAAGGAAAAAAATTGCTTCTTCACAAAGAACCGTGAATTCCTTTCAAGTAAGAAAAAGGACTGCGCATGTCCTTAAAATAAGTGAAATGGCTGTATCCAGAATCTCTAAAGAGAAGCAGCTACAACCAGGTCCTTCAGGAATTGTAACTCCTGAAAAACAAAGACAAGAGCATCTCCATAGTTTTCAATTAAATAACACAAGGAGGCACATCGAAAGAAGCTACGACACGTAAACATCTTTATCCTCTTAAAGAAGCAGAGTTATTTGAAGAAAGCCTTAGCTCTTTGAACAAAGTCCTCCGTGATCTAGGATTTGAGATAAAAATATCCGAGCACCTGCCTGCAGTGCTAGGGGTCCCGGGTTCGATTCCCGGCGGTGGAGGTGGGGATTTTTCTCCGTCCAAGACAATTCCTCATCTTCCCCAGAGTCTGGAAGAATGAATGAGAGTGAGAATGTGTGCGTGATGTAATGATTAAAACCAACCGAACAAGAGTTAACACCTTCGATATGTTCCAAAGGAGAATGGCCGCCGATATGACCATTGTAGTTAAAGACGGAGTATAAATGGAACAAAAATATCCTTGCTGTAAAGACACTAAAATGTAGTGAATGTGTATTGAGAACAACTCATTTTTGTTCTTAAAGTAGTCTAATACAGATTAACTGTGCACGTTCTTTTCTTAGGTGAGATAAACTCGAACCCTTGTTCATGTGTTTCGAGTATTGTCGCGTATGCTTTGGTGAAATGAAGGAACTTGATTTATTTTAGGAATTTATTTGAAATCTTAATGGCATGAGGTTTCTTTATGCAATTGAAATTGTTTTATACAATTGAAATTGTTAATGTTTGGAAATAAAGATGTAGAAACCTCATGGCGGAACATTGGACGTCAAACCCGTAGTTTGCTAAATTTTCAGAGCATTGACCAAGTAGGAATGCTAAACGCAGCAACTCTAGACGTTGAACCCGGTAGATAGAAATGGATGATGAGCAGATCGTTGAGTTTAAACCAACATAGCGGATGGAATGTTCCAGAAGCTTTCCTGCTGATCAAATGGAAAAACCCCCTAAGTTCTATGTATGTTGGCCCCCTCCTCTTGAGTTTGGCCGTTAATACATGCAGCCGTGGTTGTCGGGGGCGGGAGAGTCTAAAGTGTATCGTTGCAGCTGGAGGCCACGCTGGATCTTCACCTCACCACACGCTGACTTCCTCGGAGGTTAAGTCTGTTTAGTTAACGCGTGTGCACGTAGGCCTCTGCCTTTGACGAACCCTTATAATCGTTTTACAAC
Source organism: Mantis religiosa (assembly GCA_030765055.1). Taxonomy (NCBI): domain Eukaryota; kingdom Metazoa; phylum Arthropoda; class Insecta; order Mantodea; family Mantidae; genus Mantis; species Mantis religiosa. The sequence continues at coordinate 46,246,220 of CM060959.1, read as the reverse complement.
CCCCGACCCCTCTTCTCCCAGATCTTTCTGCAAGGTTGCCACATTTCTCGATACGTCATGGGTGTAGTACGAGGTTTCGTCTAAATAAATTATCTTATGTCCATTACTGCGAAACTTCCTTAGTTTTGACATATATATCGCCAAGCTACAATTCTACTGGATTCCATAACAACCCTTAACTTATTCAAAGTGTGGTATTTGAAACCCAGCTTCTTTAGGAGACCGCGCAAAGTGCAGCGCCCATAAAGAAAAATCACAAATTTCTTGCAATTCGTCTAAGGTGGGCGCTCTCCCTTTTGCATAGAATCTATAAATTTCTCGACGAATTAAATCGCATGTGAAATTATCTACTTTAGAGAAGCGTTTCCTTTTGTTTTCACACTTGATCGGCGTCTTTGGTATTCCTTTCGTCACAATATTTCTTACTGTATTTGTGTGAATACCCAGAATTTATCATCAGATTCATTGCATGAACCCTTACCAAGTTTATTTGTCAGCACATATTTATATGTGTTCAAAACAAGCGCTTGAATTTTCTTAGAAACAGTCCCCGTTATAACTTTGTCTCTTTTTTTAGGCTTTTCCAGTAATATAACTTGGCCCAGTTATTCACACTGTCTTCACTTTGATTATTTTCACGTGACTGAAAGTTATCTACTACTTCATTTGCATTTACCACTGCATTTCCCTCCTACAGTCTCCACATTGTGACACACAACGAATTTCTGCACGTAATGAAACAGATCAACTGGAAGTTGGAACTTTGGCAACTGAGACTCCACGTGGAGTAGACATGCGACTGTCACTTCGAGAAAATCAGGGTTTCTATTGGTCCTCAACGACAGTGTTCCATTTCTGAAGTGTGGAGATAGATTTATGACGGTCATCAGTGGGAGGCTCAGGTTCCTTTGACTCGGAACTGCACATGCGTTAACTAAACAGACTATAAGCCTGACTGGGTCTTGATGTATCGTAACCTGACTATAAACTCCGTCTACCATTTACCTCTACCATCTGACCCCCTATCCTTTCAGCTACGCTCCGAGTTGCAAAGTACATTGTAAACTACCTTTGTAAAACACCTTTAGGTAAACACAACCCTATCCATAACTTATATTCCAAAAATCTCCCCAGTTTACATCAATATATTGCAACAGTATTGAGAAGGTAAAGAGGGAGATATGCGTTGCTTGCATATTTGCTTCTCGGCAACCTTGCAGTTTCTGAAATGGTGTCATGAATTTGAACACATGTTGTAGACACATTCAAATCAAAACAATATTCTCTCAGCAGAGTGATATCTAGTCAGCTTGCTCTGTTAGAAAAAATCTAACACTAATTTCACCCATTTGTAGTTAACATTATTTATTTAAAAATGTAATAGTAAAGTTTGAAGAATATACCCTTGTGTTTGGAGTATTAAAAATGATTAATTTGTTTTTCTATTTCTTTTTTAACAGGTACATCGGTTTCTGGTACAAATATTTACGGACGATATTGCCCTTACTGGATTGAACTTCTTCCCAGTTACAAGAACTCTTTTATTGACGGTTGGTACCACTCATAACTTTAAGTATCGTGTTTTACACTGATTATGATTACTTAAATTGCATTTATGTACAAAATATTTATGCTTGTTGCAGTTAGCAGGAACTGTGGTGACGTATGAAGTTGTACTTGTGCAATTTGGTAGTTCAGATGATTCTACCATTGCTAATATGACAGTTGTGTGCAAAACGATATCTGGATGTTAGGAACTTCTCATACAGCAAGATTTGTTCTCCAGAAGATTCATGTAACTGAAAGGTGAGTCAGTTTTGCCAACCTTGCCATAGAACTGCCTTGGAAAGAGTTCAAGGCATTGTCAATGATGATGATGATTAATAATAATATTTTCTCCTCCCTTTCTCATCAATGCTAACGTTAGGAGGCGCTTGGGTTCCCTCAGAGCGAGGGAACCAAAGCATCTGACCTGAGATGAAATCAGGGATGAATGAATGATGGAGCAATTAGTGAAACGATGGTGGGGGAAACCGGAGGACCTGGAGGAAACCCACCCCTGCGCCATGTTGTCCACCATGAATCCCACTTTGCGGTCGCCTGGGATCAAACCTAGGTCGCCTAGGTGAGAGTCAAGCAGTCTAGCCACTCAGCCATGGCGCGGCCTAATAATTCAATGGTGGTGGTGGTGGTGGTGGTGGTGGCGGTGGCGATGGTTTATACATTTAAGAAGCTAACTAATCAGCAATAGATAAAAGATTTTCAGTTGGAGGTTCACCTACATAAGTGCAACAAATTTTTCTAGTGCAAGATTTAGCATTTTCCATTGTTATTAAAATAATGGACAGCCTTCTATTTCCTTTGTAAAAGTTTCCTATGTTGATCACCTCAATGAGTTTCCTTTCTTATTTTTTCATTATAAGGGTGCAATTTAAAAGTTTTAGTTCTTTGATTCAACTTTCCTAACAAAAATAATGCAACAATGTCTCAATGCACTCTTTGCCTATATTCACTATCTTGTTAATTCTATCCTAATGAATGTGCAGTCAAATGTTTGCAACTTTATGAAGCCCAAATCAAAATACAGGCACAGAAGCAAAATTTATCCACATAAGTATGCATGCTTTAATTAGCACAATATTATTTTGCTTCAATTTTTTTACCAACATTAATAGAAAGCAATTGCTAAATAGAGAAACAGGAGAAAAGAAATCATTTTATAATGAAATATTTGATAAAAATGCAAACACCTTTCAATTCAACACTCTTTCCTTGCTTGAGCAATTTAATAACAATGTTACATATTTTATTTATATACTTATGTACATGACTTTATTCCTGGGTAACAATAACTGATGCCCTGTTTACTCAAATATATTATATGGAGCCTTCATTTGGACCTGTAGCCAGAAAAACAGCAATTTTGCATCAGGAAGCATGGTGTTTGCCAACAGATTCAGATATTCATAGCTGTCTAAATTCAAATAGAATGTTAACTACAGTGACCACATATCTTCATCATAGATGATGTTGAAAATGATGCTCTTGTGTTACTGCACATCTCTCATGCCTTTTAAGAATATATTCATTAATATTCATTAACTCTTCACGGCCATGCAAATAAAATCATGCTTCATCTGTAAAAAAAGTAAACTTGTCACTTTAGGGCAATTATTAATAGTATACAGTCTCTATTACATAAATTAATTCTAGTTACATTATTACATGGTTGTAATTCCTAAACAACACTTCATTATAAAATTATAATCTCACTGTATTCCAAAGTGAGTTTTAGGAAATTTTTGATTCCCATATCAGCTTTTTCGTGCATTCTTTTGGATTTCATTTGAACTTTCGTCTAATGTAACGAAGTTTTCGCACCATAAGACATGGCACAGTGTTGAAGCATACTGAGCTTCACTGAAACAGTGCTACCTTCGCTTGTTATCTTGTTTACTAGCAGAGTGAAATATTAGTAATTTGGAATACAGTAAGAGACAAAACACAAGTATAGCTGTGTTCTGATATGAAATGTTAAGCAGTTATTATACACAAATGTAAACTATCACTGCAGTCGCTTGACACAAGGTATTTTGATTCTCTCTTGTTTCTTCTAGTTACAATATTCAATCACGTTGTATATGACTTCTTGCATCTGCCGATGTATGACACATTACTGTAATTGTATCTGAACAGAGTATACATGCAATGACTAGCCGTATATAGGCTTGTATAAGGAACTGCAATGTTTCACTTCCACCTTCGCCATGTAGTACTTTCAGTTTGTGTGGTGGGCAAACAACAGGGAGTCTATCTATAAATCACCATCTCACTTCTTTACAAGCTTATTGTCACATATAAGTGATGCACAAGATTCTGTGTACAAAAGTACAAAGATGTTTTGGTATTGTAACAGCACTAACACAGTGACCTTGTTGTCTCACAACATACTAACCTCTCTACAGCAAGGACTTTGCATCAAATGATTAGTCAGCACATGAAGAGAAGGAAAAATGGAAGGGCAAAAGAACTGTTTAGAACCAATGCAATGTGCATGGCAATTAATTCCCTGCAATATGGACGTATGTACAAAACAAAGTTCTGTATAAACACATAAAATATGAAGCTATTGACAGTGAAGCAACACATATATACAAATATAATAATTTGTAACATAAAACTTCACTTATCTTATAAGAAATGATGAAAATTTTCTATTAATTGACGAGGATTACAATTTCATGAAATCATTTTTAAAGTTTGGTATAGATATGTTGATGATATTTTTGCTATTGTTGCTGACAAACACATAAATGATGCTTTAAAATTATTAAATTTAAAAGATAAATCTATACAATTCAAATTAGAGACGAAATCAATGGATTTCTTCATTTTCTAGATCTAAATATAATAGGAAATAATAATAAATTAAACTTGGTATTTATTGGAAGTCTACTCATATCGATAATTACATAAAAATAAAAGTTTTAACCCTTTTTCACATAAATTTGCTGTTTTCAATAGTTTGATTTATAGATTAATAGATATATCCCTGAATAAACAGGAATTAAATAAAAAATTTTAAAGAGTTTGGTCTAACTTTAGTTCCTCAAAATAAATACAGCACTAAAAATGTATTTCTCTAAAACATATAAAATTCCTAATAATAGAAAATGTGGTATTTATTAATTTAATTGTTTAGATTGTGATCAGGTTTATATTGGAAAGACAAAACGTAGTTTGGAAACCAGAACGAAAGAACATTTTCATAACTTAAGTATGAAAAGACTGATAAATCGGCCTTAGACGATTTGGTCATTTAACCATGAAATAAATCCAGAAGTTAAATTATTAAAACAATTAAATAGATTTAATGGTTTGGGAAAAAATATTTATTTTAAAAAATAAACATTGCATAGTGAATTTTGAAATACCGGCAGTCGATTCTGTTGTTAAGTTTATTTCATTTTCAGATTTTGTTAGTACTGGCAAAAACACAGTGACCTTTAGTGAGCGTGACCTTGACAATGAAGCTGTTAGAGCTAGCAATGTGAAGAATTACGAGTATTTCATGAAATCGCAATCCTCATCAATAATAGGAACATTTTCATCATTTCTTATAAGATAAGTGAAGTTTTATGTTACAAATTATTATATTTATATAAAATTCTGTATATTTATATAATAATCACTTTGTTATACACTAACAATAGTTCATGCCTTTTTTCTCCAGATATGAACCCTAGAATAGTTGTTTCCAATCATCTGAGATATGCTTCTCATCGTGAAACAGAAGCACAAAGAAGTGGCTAGAATCAATGACAAAACAACAGAGAATGGTGGAGAATGTGTTCATGGCCTAAACAAACTTCTTCTCTATGAATAAAGTTATTCCTCCAGGTTATTTGATTGTAGCAAACTAGGGAATGTGTTCAAACAAGAATCTATATGTGGAAAAGTTCATATGATGCCAATGTTACTAGTTCATGAAGCAGTGAATGCAAATTTTTGTTGGAGTGAGAATTTTGAATGGAAAGTTTTTCGTCACAAGTATAAAGAGGATTCCACATTCAATAAGCCATAATACATGATTTTATTTATAAACATAACCTAAAATTTACAATAAACAGCTTTGTGAAATCAAAATAAAAATATTTGTGGAATTCAGTGTAAATTGTACTTCTTGTATGTTAGTTTTTTTTTTTTTTAATTTAGTTGTAAATAAAAGCTTAATTTCTTTGTGTCGCTTTTATAGTCAAGTCATTCTTTTTCTTATTCAAAACATTTAATGCATCTCACACTTTCTACACTAAGCCTCTGGAACCTCTGTAACCATTTCTTCTCCAACAGTAGTATAACTTTTATTAATTATTAAAGCCTATAACTTGTATTGCACAAAATTTCTGAGCCACTAATTAAATACTATGCTGTAAATTGTTGTGACTACAATCTTAAAATACATAACTCTGAATTATTTGTATAATTTTGAAAAATGGTATATTGCTTTCACAATCGCATACCAAATAGTATTGTGTTCCATCCAAAAATGTAATAAATGCAAAGCTTTAGCTTTAGCATTTTCAAAGGATATGGTGTACATATTTTCGAGAAAATTTTCACCACAAAACTATCCTTTACATGGACATATTTTGTTGTTGTTTTTTTATTTTAACAAAAATAGCTGAAATGATTTTAATTAAAATGTCATATGATTAATATACTGACATGAGAAATAAAATATATCTCTTCAATGCTCTGTGAAAGCCCTATTTGATTTACAAAAAGTTATTCAGAATGATTAGAACTTCGTAAGCTATTCCCAGAAAGTTCAAAGTATATTTTTTATTTTTCATAGCCATTTTTTGAGAAAATAAGAAATGTATCACATAAAGATTATGCGTGATTGGAGAAATTTAGTAACAGTAACATCAAATATATAAAGACTAAAATTGAGTCATACCTTTTAAAACTAGTAACTTCACTCACATCCTTTTACAAAATCAGGAATGTTTTTGAGACTGTTGCAGTTTCATCCTCAGCTGATTAGCGACTCATCACAGCTGGTTGTTGTCTGGATCTCTTGTAATTGGCTCCCTCTCTCGGAAGATTCTTTACGTAAGTTCAGTAACCCACTCACTGATAGTATATCTAAATTTAGAAAATGTGAAATAATTTTCAGAATAAACATTTTTTCCCATGTTGTAAGTTCAAGTTTTGATAACAATGGTTTTAGTAGTTTGAACTCCTCTCCGATGTGGTGGTTATCATTTCAGAAATGAAAAGCAACTGCCGATTTTTCTGTTTGTTTATATTTCATGTTCCTACGGTGTTCTGTTAATCTAGTTTTTAAATTTCTCTTTGTCAAACCAATATAAAATTTGTCATTCTTCACAATCTATCCTATATATGCCTGATTTTTGTTCTGGTGGGATCATGCTTTTTAAGCGATTATTTAACAATTTCTTGAGTGAGAATCTGTTTTGTGGTGCTAGTTTTATGCCATAATCTTTGAATATGAAGTGGTAAGCGAATATTTTGTATTTCCAGTTTTTATTTATGTTTTGAAGAGTAGTGATCTGTTTTAATTTATTTTGCTTGTAGTCCTGATTGATCATTTTTTTTGGTTAAGTTTGGATTGAAACCATTTTTTGTGCTGTATTTAAAATATATATAAATTCCTCAGACATATATATAAATTCACAGACAACTGTGATGAGTCGCTAATCAGCTGAGTATGAAACTGCAACAGTCTCGAAAATGTTCCTGATTTTGTAAAAGGACGTGAGTGAAGTTACAAGTAACCAAAATAAGTAACATTGGCGAGGATACTCTCTGTAAATCTTCACAGAATATGATGAGACAAGTGCAAATATGTATAGAACCTATTGGAGCATTTTAAAAACATCAAAATGAAACAAGAAAATAAGTCATCAGTAGCATTTTATTTTTGAATTGATCCAAATTGGACATTGATCCAAATCCAAAATTATTAAAAGGAGTCATAAACCAAAATAGACAGCATGGGAGAACATAGTCATATGAAAAATAAGGAATGAGCAATGGATTTTGAAGTCCCACCAGTACATAGTTTGACAAAGAAGTTCATAGTTCCGCCACTAGAGAGAAGAGAGCTGACGACAACAGACATGAGTTGGAAAGAGGTTGAAAGTGCAGGCTACGGCTTCCGAAACTAGTCCCTCAATAATATGAAAATGTAAGTGACAAAGTGTCAAAAAGTTGACTACAAACAGTTTTTTCAATTCATCTAGTTTACTGCCGGGCATTGAAATACTAATATTTAAAAAGAAATCAGCAAGAATATCAGTCATGAAAATTATGACTATGTCACTATTTAAGAAAGTACATTTTATACAATTTTTATGTACTTTTTAGATAGATTGCGATGTTATTTCTAAGAATGTGGTATAGGATGTATTTAAATTTCTTTAGCTGCATAAGGGAAATATTTATCACTGCATATAAACTATTGTATAATAAAACAAAAAAAAAAGATAATAAACATGTAGCTGTCAGTGATATTGATTATGAAAAACAAACTTTGAACTGGAAAGTAGCAACTCACGGAGTACCCCAAGGTTCCGTGTTAGGGCCTTTATTATTTCTTATCCATATAAATGACCTCTTACTTTATATAAAGGACACTGCAAGTACAGTTTTTTTCGCCGATGACACTAATGTCCTGGTGACCAGTACAAATTTAAACGAGTGTATCATTAAAATGAATTATGTTTTGAACTGTATGTCATGCTGGTTTAAAGCAAACAAATTATCTGTGAATCTAGACAAAACAAAAGTGGTCAAATTTATAACCTGTCGTACATCACATACTGAAATAGAAATCAGGATTAATGATATGTTATTAGAAGAAATAGACAGCATAAAATTCTGGGCCTTCAAGTGGACAGATGTTTATATTGGAAAGCTCACATAAATTATATCTTACCTAAACTCAGCTCTGCCTGTTATGCTATCCGAGAGCTGGTTAATGTGAGTTCTATTGACACACTTAAATTAGTATATTATGCATACTTTAACTCTATTATGGAATATGGAATATTATTTTGGGGCAACTCAGTAGAAAGTAAAAAAATATTTCTTATGCAAAATAGGGTTATAAGAATCATTACTAACACCCACACCAGATGCTCCTGTAAAGATCTTTTTACAAGATTGAAGATATTAATGCTTCCTTGCATGTATATATTCTTGATCCTAAAATTCTTTGTATGCAATCGTGCCTTATTTGCAACAAATAATGTAATTCACAAAATAAACACTAGACAAAAGTATAATATCCATTATCGCAGTGCTAAACTTTCTTGCTTTCAGAAAGGTGTGTATTATGAAACTATCAAAATATTTGGCACACTTCCTAATGTTCTTAAAGAAAAAGTTAACAATTTCGGTGCTTTTAAAAAATCTGTTAGAGAGTACCTTTGCTCAAAATCTTTTTATTCTGTACAAGATTATCTGAATGACAAATTATCCTGATAATGCTTTTGTAGCTCTATAAGTAGTATCTAACTATTCCAATGACAAATCATTACTTATAAATATTTGATGCAAGTTGAAAGTTTATTTTTAATGTATATGTATTTAATAAACAACAAGAATGGTATCCATTGCAAAAAGGTTGAGACGTACTGGCATAAGCCAAGTGAAAGCTGGTTTAAAAAGTGTTTCATTTTGTATGATATATAATTATCCCTGCTTTGTTTTCCATATTGTTGTTTATATTGTCTGTATACTATAATATGTGTCTTATGTTAACTTTTGTACATATATACGCTATTAAACTTTATACCTCTGGACATGTTCAATGTTAACAGCCTTTTCTGGCTACAAGTGAACCTACTGGACGCAAATCAATCTAATCTAATCTAAGAAAAATAATTAGCACTACATAATTACTGCATAACAAAGCAAAGGTATTAAACATGGTAATTCTAAGAACTGCCTTTGGCTTGGCTAGTCAGTTATTTGATAAGAGAGTGATTTCTCACACAATGCCAATATAAGCCATTTAGCATTGTTGATATGCCCTTCACTAGCCTTGTTCATACTTTCCTAACCAACTCTTAAGTTCAAAAATCTACATTCAATTACATCACAGAAGAACTTTCATCCAAAACCTGAATGACCGCCACAGCGCCATACATCACCTGTTCGTTTACCTGTCAGATATAAGGACAAAGGAAGGGGTAACTGTAGGGATAAAGCATTTCACACTTTGGGTGCTCATCTTGCTGGCCCTGCTCTAGATCACAGAGATGATTGTATGAATGTATGTTTAACAGGTGAGATGAGTGTTTCACATTGAATTCAACTTAATGTAAAGATGTAAAACTAAATCTTCCTTTCATCAGGGGTGGTTTCTGAGGTAGTGCCACTGTGCCATGGCATCATCTCTATGAAAACGAAAGAAAGAGAAGTGTATAGGAATTGCGCAATAAGGATTGTTTTTTGAGTGTCTGCTCCCTCATGAGAATAGGCGCATTAAACACAAGCGCTCTGTCCTGATTGTTTTCCATGGCTTGGTGCCGATTCCAGAACAGCACTATCTGCGCTCATAAGCGCCTGTGTTAAGGGCGAGGATGTCTGCTTATACACAGCTTCTTATGGGAAAAGGTAGTGCTGAGATTTCTCTGGCGCATAACTTACACTTTATCCGCTAGAGTGCAGTAAAGCACAGGACTTAAGATACCTGTCTCTCTATTAAGTTAATTGGGAGTCGATTAATAACACAAAACAACACTCACTTTTAAATTTTCCCGGAACCGGTTTCTGAGGGCTTCCCTCTATCTTCAGCCGGACATCGACTAGTTCTCATTGGTGTAGCTGGCAATATTTTGTCTTCGGTCTCCTCTGGTGGCGGTTCGAGGAACTTGCTGAACAAATCTTTCTGGGGGATGTCGAAATTGAATACTTTGTTCCTATTTTTTGAAATAAAGATTTGTTCCCATGTGGCCAATTCTTCTTTTCCTGCTGTATGTTTTAGTAATTTTGGTTCTGGATTTATGTTGTGGTTTTTTTCCCAAAAATGTGTGGCAACTGCTGATTTTTCTAATTGTTTGTATTTTATGTTCCTAAAGTGTTCCTTTGCTCTTGTTTCTAAATTTCTTTTGGTTTTTCCAATATAAATTTGACTACAGTCACAGCATTCAATTTGATATATACCAGATTTTTTGTTAGATGGAATGGCATCTTTGATGTTTGAGCAAATTAGGTTTTTTAAGGAGTAATGGTTCACTGGAGCTAGTTGAATGTTTTGTTTTTTGAAGACTTTTTTGAATTTATCAAAGGCCCATGGATGGGTAAGTGAATTTTTTGAAGATCATTTTAGTTTCTGTGGCTGAGAGGGTTGTGGTTTCCTTTAGTAGTTTCTTCTTTTTTGCTAAGTTCACTTTTTTGTCTACTAGTGATTTGGGAAAGTCATTTTTCTGTGCTATTTCAATAATTTTGTTGTATTCTATTTTGTATTCTTCTGCTGTGAGAGGGATGTTGACCAGTCTGTGTGCTAAACTATTAAAGATTGCCTGTTTGTGGGATCTTGGATTGTAGCCATTAGCTTTTATGTAGTTGTCTGTCTGTGTTGGTTTTCTGTAAATGCCAAAGTTTATTCTATTTTTATTTCTGATTATTTTTAGATCTAAAAATGGTAAATACTCGTCTTTTTCAACTTCTACAGTGAACTTGATGCTTTTTTCTTGAATATTTAAAAGTTTTAGTGCATCACTGATGTGTTTTTTTGGCACTATGGCAAATATGTCATCTACATATCTTTGCCAGAGTTCAGCAAGTTCCTCGAACCGCCACCAGAGGAGACCGAAGACAAAATATTGCCAGCTACACCAATGAGAACTAGTCGATGTCTGGCTGAAGATAGAGGGAAGGCCTCAGAAACCGGTTCCGGGAAAATTTAAAAGTGAGTGTTGTTTTGTGTTATTAATCGACTCCCAATTAACTTAATTTATACAACAACACTGTTTTCAACACTTCCATGAAAGGATTTACCTGTCTCTCTGTCGCAAAATCGTACACGAACACTTCTTATCGCATTCTCCATGAATTGTATTATCAAACTTTTACTGTGCTCGTTACACCTGTGCGTAACAAGAGTGCGGATGTAATAAATATCTATTTCCGTTTCCCTGTACGTTCTGTTTGGTACAGTATATTATAAAATACGATGAATTATTGACAATATTATCTAAATCGTTCGAAATTGGTACACATATTTAAATTTTAACAACCCTTATTTATTTCTTCACTCATTTATTATTTACTCATTTATTTATCTGTCTGTCTGTCTATTTATTTATTTATTGTGGCACCGCTAATACAATGCCTCACCGGCCGCCCCTGCCTTTCATTCCTATTTATTTGAAAATGATTGAAGTAATTTTGTTGATCCAGATTCCAAAGTCAACCAGTGGTCCTCTACACAGCAGTTTGCAAATGGTGATGTAACTTGTAAAAAAAGCGATGGGACTGTTAACCTTTACATTTAAGGAGGAGGGACTGCATATACGAGGGTTGGCTGATACGTCCCAGGCCTCACAATAAAACAAAATTTAGTTTTTTTTCTTTATTTCTCAACATAATCTCCAGAAAGGCTAACACATTTGTTATATCGGCGTTCTAATTTAATTAAACCATCTCTGTAATGCAATTTATCATGGTCCTCAAAATAGCTGTCAACTGCATCAATGACCTCCTTATTGCTGTGAAATCTTCATCCTACAAGAAATTATTTGAGGTTAGGGAACGGGTGGTAGTCACTGGGAGCTAGATCTGGCGAATAGGGTGTATGTTCAAGCAATTCAAACTTTAATTTGCAAGTTTTTCCCATGTAAATCACTGAACAATGAGCCGGAACATTGTCGTGAAGAATTAAGATGTTTTTCTTTGCCAAATGAGGTCTTTTTCTTTTCACCTGATCACTCAAACATTGCAGTAAGCTTGTGTAGTAATCACCATTAATGCTTTTACCCCTGTCCAATGAATCAATAAAAATAGTTCCCTTTGCATCCCAGAAAACATTCACCATAAACTTGTTAGCTGGCAAAATTGACTTTGGCTTTTTTGAAGTTGTTTCACCCGGCCCAATCCATTGTTTTGTCTGTTATTTACTCTCTGGAGTGCAGTGAGGTATCCAAGTTTCCTCCAAGGTAATAGACCCTCTCAAAAATTCACTGGAATTTTTAAGGTAGAGCTCCAAATTCTTAATAGAAACAGTTTTTCTTTGCAACTTTTGATCAGGTGCCAACAAGCATGGCACCCATCTTGCACAGATCTTGTGAAATCCTAAAATATTACTTAAAATATTACTTGCACATTCTTTTGATATGCTTAAGTCTCTGCTATCTCAAACAACTTTAATCGTGGTCTTCCAGTACTAAACGATGAATTTTTTCATTGATCTCTGGAGTTGTGACTTCCACAGGGCGTCCAGAGAGAGGCTCACCACTAGTGTTCGTACGTCCCATTTTAAACTCTACAACCCACCTTTTAATCATATATATGAAGAGATAGAGTCTTTCAATGTACTGTGCATTTCCTCCTTGATTTCTTTAGGCGTTAAGCCTTTCAAATGGAAGTATTTAATCACTGCTCATTCTTCCAAATCCTCCATTTTTGTGAAACCTCTACACTTGTCTTGTTTAAAATACTGTCATTCAAAAACTAAACAAGCTATTGACCTGTAAAAATGGATACAAGCTAGTCTAGAGTGAAACTACACAATGCTATCTGTCAAACTGGCCCAGTGGTGCCATCTCTATGAGAGACCCAGGACTTATCAGCTAACCCTTGTATCTGGTATCTGGTACTGGATTTGACTTGAATGACGCAACTGGCAGCCCATCTCTTCCACAGCATTGACAGAATTAATTTGTTGACAGAGTAGTGGTAAATTGGTCCACTATTTCTCCCCCAGTAATGCTAATGACTTATTTTTTAATGGAAAGGTGTTCAAAATTATTTCCTACTATCTCTGTATGACCCTGACACTTGCTGAACACACATAAATTCTGAAACCTGGTTATTAAAAAATACACATTTGACACAATTTTCTAATTGAGGCATGTAAGAGCTGAATGATTAAGTTTATCTTTTTTGCGTTCCACATAAATAATAATCATATGAAGTTAAATGTGGAATGTGAGTCAGCTACTCTGCCATCAAAAACAACTTATAATGCATTAAGTAGTAACTTTATTGTAGTTCTTTCCACAATGACCCTATATCTCCTCAAATGTTTCTTTGGTTGGAAGCAGTGGCGAAGCATAGGCATGACATTTAGGGAAGTGGCTCTTGTATATCTGCAACCCCCTCGGCTTTGGTTCAAAACTTGTTGTCTGTATACAGTTAGCACTTCCATAAACACCATACCTCGCCTTATCCGTGGTTGGAAGTGTTGGCTATGTTTCATTTTGTCTAACATAGATCCACATAGTTTACATTTAACAGCTTAAGATTGTAAATTTGTTAGGAATCATGACAATAACTGGGAGTTCAGAATAAAACTACACAATAAATACACAGTTCTGTAATGTATATCATGATTCTACATAAGGTTCACATATTTATTCCCATTATCAAATAAGACCTGAGGCTTTCCTGGCGACGAATATGTTCAATTTCTTCTCAGGAAGCAAGCCAGGTGAAAAGACGATAAGCGTACCACTACAGCCTGCATCCCATTTACTGGCAACCTATCTGGCAGAATCAGCAGAATTCTCGCCAAATACAACATCAGGGCCATCCACAAGCCACCTCCGAAGATTAAACATCTGTTGAGACCAGTGAAAGACAAACCGGAAGGAATAAACGAACATGAACGGAGCTTTGTTTAATGCAACCTGAGAAGTCTGGACTGGCAGATCATTGTTTTGATAACGACCATAGAGCCAACTTTGGGGAGACGACCACCTTGGCAAAATGTAACAGCTACCGGGAGCAGAGAATTAAGGAGGCTTTGGCCATTTCCTTCGAGAGGAGCAAGCTTAATCGAGATGCTGGATTTCAGTTCAGCTCCTCTTGGAAACCGGCCTTAAAATGGAAATCCATTGACTTAAGTGTAAATCAATACAGCCTGATAATCAAGTTAAGTAGTTATGTTTCTTTGACCCAATTAATTTTCTATACTCACGCCATCTCCTGTCCTGGCATTTAATTTACTGAAAACAGTCTTCTGTTCAGTAATGTGAATTTTGATAGTGTTTTGTCTTTGTTTATATTTGTGTTATATCCAGTGATTCATTTACGGTTATAACATTTAATAAATATCTTGAAGATGGGAGAGATGACACTCCCAAAACGTTGATTTCTAGTCGTCTTTTCACCTGGCTTGCTTCCCAAGAAGAACTTGAGCTTATTCCCATTATGTCAAGCAATTTTAGAGTGAACTGCTGTTAAAGCATGCAAAATAGATTACACCAGAGTGAGGTCATTTGACGGCCAGTTGTGTCATTCAAGATAAACCTTGTATTTATTGTTGATTAAATGAAATTACACAAGTATCTTTCTTAAGGGTGTTTAACTCCATTCCGATCTCTACATGAAAAATTCCCTTTAATAAGTAGATATGTACATCTCAGTTGCATAAAGTGTATATAAGCTATGAACATTATGCCTTGAATCGTTAATCCAGTCACCATTATAAATATCAAGTACCCTTGTTTTGTTTAGCAGTTTATCAATTTTCATAGTTCAGCACCATGTTCTTCAATTTGTTGCCATACATGATCCATATCTTCATGGGTAGGTGGAGGATGACATGTGGTCACAAGCCGAAAGAAGTTACACATACTTTTATGTGGCAAAGGTTGATAGCTGATCATCATGTTACCTGAGAGGATAAGTCGCTCTTTAATCTTTGGTGCTACCTAAAAGGAAAAGAAACCAAATGATATATAACTTTAACTAGTAGTATTTTTCTTACAAAGTAAAGCTTTAATGCCTGACAATCAAACATTTAGTTCTTGTTCAGGCATGTTCTATTTGCAGTGTCTGAATTTTACAGTGTGCACAATGGAAATCTTTACATGGTAATAAAAATAACAAAACACTGACTTTACATGGTTTTATTTTTAACTTCTCCATACAATTAGTACTTGGTCATATTTCTCTTAAATTTTATCATTTCAAAATATTTTTTTCCTTTCCACCCATAACTTCTTCAACACTTTCTTCAGCTTTTTAATACAAGGGGCATCCAGAAAGTGAGTTCTGTTTCAATTTATCTCCGCTGCAGCGCAGCGATCGCAGTTCCACACATGCATGGTAGACGCTCTGTATCAAGGAGAAGAAATGTGAGCCATTGTGAGATTGCTGTCAGCCACGTAAGCTTTGTTGTGCTTGTTAAAATGTTGGTGTTAATTGAAAATCCCACAGCTTAAGAAATCAGATCTGTAATTCATTTTCTGAATGCTAGGAAAGTGAAACCAATTGAAATTTATTGGCAAATTAGCGATGTCAAAAGGTGTTGTGTTTCTTCAGGACAACGCATGACCACACACCGCAAATGCAACGAAAAACATCCTACAGGGATTTGGCTGGGACGTGTTTGACCACCTCCCCCCATACAGCCCTGACCTCGCTCCTAGCGACTTTTATCTGTTTTTGCATCTCAAATCTTTCCTTGGCGGTTAACACTTCAACAATGACAAAGAGCTGAAAGAAAATGGTTCCAACTGGTTGAAGGCACAGGCGGCAAACTTCTATGAAGAAGGTATACAAAAACTTGTGCCTTGCTATGACAAATGCCTGCAAAATTTCAGCAGTTATGTGGAAAAGTAGTTTAAGAGTTGTAGAATTTTGTGCAATAAATAATTTTTCTGTATCTGTACACAATTTAATTTTATTACCAAACAGAACTTACTTTCTGGACGTACCTCGTATTTGACGGTTGCAGCTCTTCTATTTTGTTTTTCATTTGATCCCAAGCATTTTCTATGGACTTTAGGTCATGAAAGTTACCAGGCCAGTCAAACACAGGTACATTACTGTCTTTCAAGAATGGGCAGAAATCAACGAACTGATACTCAAACAAGAAAAGACAGTAATGATGACATTCAAGAGAGGAGGAAGATGCGCAGAAAATAAACATCATAAAGATAAAGATAAACAAATTCAAATACCTGGGGATAAAACTACAGACGCAAGGAACTACATTTACAGAGCAGATAAAGGACAAAGTAGCATCAGCAGTGAAAGCCATGTATGACATTAAACACCTGAACAAGATATCTCTAAAGACGGCAATCAAATTGTTCAAAGTGAAAATAGCACCAACAGTAACATACGGACTGCAACTGATATGGGAGCACCTGACAAAAAGAAACCTGGAGACTATAGAGAAAGTGAAGACAACATATATGTAGAAAATTTTGTGTATATCCAAGTACACAGCTTCAAGGCTAACATATGCAATGTGCAGAGAGACAATGTGGATAGAATATCTCAGACTACAAATGCTATTTCCAGCAACAGTGCCGTACAATGAAACTGTAAAGGAACACTGAATGAAGAAAACAGAAATCTGGGAAGATTTCTACAGCACAGATGCAATGACCAAGGAAGACTGGAAGGGCCCAAATTACGAACTAAGACCTTTTGTAACAAGATACACACATGGTTTCCACTATTTGATTTGTAAGGAGAAAAGACACCATGGTCTGGGTGAGGAGTGCGTGTGCGTGTTGTGTGGGAAGCAGTGCAACAGATATCATGTGGAGGTCTGCGAGAGGTGAACAGTGTCATTGAAAAACTGTTGTAGTGCAAATAGAGAGTGATAGTGAACTGAAACATCAAAAGTCGAACATTGAACTAAAGCAGAACAAAAGGACAAGATTATATGTATAATTATTCATGTAAACATGTTTTAATGCACATTGTGTGAATTTTAATTATTATTGTCTTTTAGGAACTTCTGAACCATCTTTGTTCTATGAACAGGAGCATCATCATGCTTAAAGCACTGATACTGATGAATTGGACAAAATGTGATCAAATGCTGTTGCAGCGCTTCTAAATAGTTACTTCCCTTCATTGTCCAGTTTAATTTCTGATACCTTTCCTGCAAAGACATTCATACTTATTAAAAAAAAACAGTCAACATATGCTGAAGAAAATGCAATTTATAGTGAAATATGTATGGATAAATCAGAATGGATCAGAAAGTACAACAAAAGATGACTAGCAATTGAAAATACTCATTTTAACATGTCCTAATAAATTATTACCACTATTTGATAGAACCGTCTTTCTGGATATATTTTTAAGTAATGACTGTGAAACTTGTGTCCTCTTCTTTTGTTAATTTCATACATTTTGTTAATTTTGTACATATCAGAGTATGTACAAGAACCTAACAGGAGTAAAGTTTTAAGTTTGTACATCGACTCATTCATATTTCTAAATTATGGTGATTATAGTTAATTTATTTATATTCTGAATCATATTTTGTACATGGATACATAGAACAAGTCATTTACAATTACTATTTACTATAGTTTACAAGTCAACCAATAAAAACAAATATAATATAGTTCCAATGTGTAAGCACTATGATACAATAAAGCACAAAATTAATATAATTTTGAGTCAAACTAATACCCAATGTTCCATTTATTGCTAGAACGTGTTTTGTTAGGATCTTCCTAACATCATCAGCTGTTGTCGACCAATGGATGTTGTTTTGGTGAACTCATTTTAGACAATAGGTGCATCTCTGTCGGTATCCTGATGAACTTGAAGTTTGGGTTCTCTTCAAAGGTAGTGTAGAAATTAAACAATTTTCTTTCATATTTCTTTATGAAGATTTTTTCCCACGTGATTAATGCACCTGGACCTTGGATACGTTTTAGTAAGTGTATTTCTCGTTCTATATCATGATTCTCCTTCCAAAAATGGCGGTAATTATATTTGGCGATAGCGTACCATTTTTGGAAGGAGAATCATGATATAGAACGAGAAATCCATTTATTAAGAAGTGTCCAAGGTCCAGCTACATTAACCACATTGAAAAAATCTTCATAAATAAATATGAAAGAAAATTGTTTAATTTCGACACCACCTTTGAAGAAAACCCAAACTTCAAGTTCATCAAGATACCAACAGAGACGCACCTATCACCTCCAAGAAGCTCACCAAACCAACATCTATTAGTCGACAACAGCTGCTGATGTTAGGAAGACCCTAACGAAATGTGTTCTAGGTGGAGCATTGAGCACTAGCTCGACTCAAAATTATATTAATAATATAGTTATTTACAAAGGTTGCATGATTGCTTTGGATTAGCTACAGAGGGGATTCGACATAGAGTTCCAGTCTTGACCTTTTGTATGTATGCCTCAAAAAGGGGCATCCCCAGGAGAAAGGATGAGGTGAGAGGAGACAGAGGGCAGCCCTCCCAAGGAATCAGGACAGTGCGTAGACAGAGTCCCAACAATTGACCAGTTGGAAACTCCCTGGCAGGCAAGTACAACCGGAGACTCTCCTACCAAAGGAGGAAGTGTTTATCCGAAACATATCATCCTGCCATGCAGCGCCAAGACTCCTGCCAACACTTCTACCCTGAAAGAGATCACCAGATGAGAGATGATGTGAAATGATAATAAAAATAAATGGAGGTACAGGAAATTCCATGAATTTCTTGACAAAGTAAAAGCAGTGGTAAAGCAAGAATACCAAATCTATCTTTGGAAATAGTTTAGAACTACAAATAGTTTTACTGGCCAGAGCTAATTTATTAAAAAAGATATTCCTAAATTTCCTACACCATTATGGTAACTGCTTGTATTGCTACACAAATATAATTATTTGTAACAGAAACTTCACTTACTTTTAAAGAAAATGTTGTAAATTTTCTTATTAATTGAGATTGCAATTTTGTGAATATGCATTCACATCTTCAGTCGAAAACAGTCTTGTTGTCAACGTTACAATCACTAGAGGTCATTACATTTCTGCCAGTTCTACCAAAATCTGGAAAACGAAACAAACCTAAAGACGGAATCGACTGTCTGTATTTCAGAATTCATCACGCAATTTTTAGTTTTTTAAATAAATATTTTTTCCCAAACCATTAAATCTATTGCACCATTAAACTGTTTTAATTTAATTGCTTGTATTGCTTCTTTGCATATGAATATGAATATGATTATCCTCTTTCTAGTATTATGGTTATATAGTGTGTCATTAAAGATATAACCATTTTCATTCATTACATTTAATTTTGTAAAATTTAAAATGTTGAATGTGAAAATACATGAAAGAGGTTAAATGTTTTAAACAATGGTTATATTCAGAACTTGGTTTCATTCTCCCCATTGTTTTTCAAATCAGTTCTTGTATTATGAATGAGTTGGAATGAGGTGAGTTACCCTATAACGCTATTATGTAGAATGAATGTAGAATGTAGAATGAAAACTTGTGAAATACATACTTCTAAGTGCTCTGTGTTGATTATGTGAACCAACTGTCTAAAATTATATTAGAGTGCTGTGGCAAGGTGTGACTTTCAAAGGAAGCTCAAGGTAATAATTTTCATTAAAATAAGATTGAATAATGAATTTTATATATATGCAGCAATCTAAAATACCAAGTATGGGCAACAAAACAACTTTTTGCAATCTATGACATCCACATAACCATGGAATTGTTTCATACATATCTTCATTAAAGTGGCACATAAAGGTTTTAACACGTTTGCTTTGCATGCTGATATCAAAGAAGCTTTTTTGTCTTATCACTTTTAATTAACTTAGTTCTTCCTCATAACTCAAAGAACTAAGGCTGCTCTTCAGTACTCTTTCTATTGTACAGTCAGACGTAGGTCCAGTAGTGAGGGAAGCTCCAAATAACAATTTTCATTAAAATAAGAGAGAATAATGACTCAAAGAACTAAGGGTACTCTTCAGTACTCTTTCTATTGCACAGTCACACGTAGGTCCAGTAGCGAGGCGAGACTTCCAAAGTGAGGGAAGCTCCAAATAATAATTTTCATTAAAATAAGAGAGAATAATGACTCAAAGAACTGAGACTATTCTTCAGTACTCTTTCTATTGTACAGTCACACGTAGATCCAGGAACAAGACGTAACTTTCAAAGTGAGGGAAGCCCCAAATAATAATTTTCATTAAAATAAGAGAGAATAATGTCTCAAAGAACTAAGGCTGCTCTTCAGTACTCTTTCTATTGTCCAGTCACACATAGGCTCTTCTTGCATTGTAAGACTGCTTATGCTACAAGAAGACATATTCCTGCTTCCCCTCTACACTCATGTGTTCAGATTTTTCCAAAAGCTGACCCACACCACGTGAATTGTTAATCTAATGTGGAGAATGTATGGAATTCACACACTCTTGTTATTAACTTAAAACTTCACAAGAATTTCCTGTTTTTCACCAATAAATACCAATCTATGTTAAGTACTATCGCTAATGCTATAGTAATATACATAGTTATTTTTAAAAGCGCCACATAATACAAAATAATAAACTTTTCTTCACACGCTACAGAGACTTCACATGACAAAATCTATCAATGCTTCCTAGCTATCGAAGAGTCACGATTGCCTCCAGAAACCTACAAAGCATGCAGGTGTGGCTCAGGATGAATTGATTAGGTGACTCGGAAAGTTGGCTATCCTAAATTTGCAAAATCAGCATTGCAAAAACAGATTTTATACTGAAATAGTGGCTTTGAATTTCAATGGGGCTTCCCTCTGTGTATGAATAGAAAAGTTCCTTAAAATTACTTTTATTTAAAGATTCCTCGCTTTCATTATGTCCACTAAATGCCATTTCTTGTCTACTTCCCTAATGGCATATTGCATGAAAAGCCTGTTAAGCTTAACGTTCTCATTGTATTTTACAATATATAAACGTGAACTTTCACGAAGAGTGTCCACACTTTTGTTAGGGTTTTGTCCCAGCTCATTCATTTCACTACAAGTATGTTCCTCATACCAATGAGTCTTAAATATCTTAGTGTGTCTTGAAGATGCTCCGCCGCAAAGTTTTTCTAAACATAGCACTGGTGTTGGTTTACTGACATTTATCACATCACTTTTGTCATCATTTTTCCATAAATAAAAGGATGTTTGGAGAATGGAACACACCAAGTGGTGTATTGCATTCATTGTAAATCCCTTAAGTATGAAAAATTAAACACTTCACATAATACAATATTATCACTGATCACATAAAAAAAAATTACATTTTTACACAGAATGCAAACTGATGATAAACAGTAGCACATTACATGCGGGACTTGCTTCAAGCTTCTACCAAACATATTTCTTGTCAAATAAATGAAAAAGTAGGAAGAAAGTCCTGTATTGTGTTGGCAACAAGAGTTTGTGTGGAATATACGGCTTCTATGAATCGAATCCGTAGCCATGGTAACAATACATTCTGCCCCTTCTACCTCTCCTCACCCACCGCATGTGTTATGGTCACCTTAACCTTTTAATAATGAATCATTAGTCAGGAAGTAAGCTAGCTGCATTATCGATGTATGAGCGCAAGAGAGTGGTTCCAATTAAAATATAATTTGGAGAACTTTTATAAATGAAAATTATATGCTATAACATAAAACATAACCATGTAATATTTTAAAGTAATGAGTCGGTAATTCAAACACAAACATCACTCAAAATGTCCTTACTTGGACATGTTTCAGAGAAAAGTTTGTCCCCATCGTCAGCAGTTATCCGACTGGTTGGATCCATTGTTTCCTGAAGTAAGCTGGTTGTCTGTGGTGGCATCTGTTGACTGTGAGAGGAACTTCCACAGAGAGTTTTCGGGCGGCAATTTAAAATTTAAAGTATACTGTTGTTTTTTATAATTAGCAACTTTTCCCGAACATCGAGTTCGGCTGCATTACTGGCTAGCTTTAGTAGTTTTATATTTGGTACAATTTTATGATTGGTAGACCAGAAATGGTGGGCTATTGCTGATTTTTCTATTTGTTTATATTTCACACATCTCATATGTTCCTGTAATCTAATTTGTAAAGTTCTTTTGGTTTTTCCTATGTAGAACTATTGCAGTCTGAGCAGTTGATTTTGTATATACCTGATTTCTTGTTTTCAGGTACTGGGTCCTTCAGTTGTTGCATAATAAATTTTTTAAACTGAATTTATTTATTGGGGCTAGGGTGATGTTGAACTTCTTGAATATCTTGTTGAATTTATGATGCACTCTGGGATGATATGTGAATTTCCTGAACTGTGTCTCGGCTTTTGATTCTGTTAATTTTGTGGTATCCAATATGTGTTTCTGTTTCTTGAATTTCCAAATTTTCTTTTCTATTAATTGTCTACTGTATCCATTAATTACAGCAATGTTGATAATGTGGTTATATTCCTTGTTGTATTCATTCTGTTTCACATAGACTAGTCAACATCCCATTGAAACAGAATGAATACAACAAGGAATATAACCGCATGATTAACATAGCTGCAATTAATGGATACAGTAAACAATTAATAGAAAAGAAAATTTGGAAATTCAAGAAACAGAAACACATATTGGATACCACAAAATTAACAGAATCAAAAACCGAGACACAGTTCAGGAAATTCACATATCATCCCAGAGTGCATCATAAATTCAACAAGATATTCAAGAAGTTCAACATCACCCTAGCCCCAATAAATAAATTCAGTTTGAAAAACTTATTATGCAACAACCTGAAGGAGCCAGTACCTGAAAACAAGAAATCAGGTATTTACAAAATCAACTGCTCAGACTGCAATAAGTTCTACATAGGAAAAACCAAAAGAAGTTTACATATTAAATTACAGGAACATATGAGATGTGTGAAATACAAACAAGTACAAAAATCAGCAATAGCCCACCAATTCTGGTCTACCAATCATAAAATTTTACCAAATATAAAACTATTAAAGCCAGCCAGTAATGCAGCCAAACTCGATATTTGGGAAAAGTTGCTAATTATAAAAAACAAACAGTATTAATAAAACTATAAATAGAAGTATTTATAAACAATGGAGCTTCATCAATAAAAAACACTTTTTAAACCAATTCTCGAACTGTAAAAACACTTAAGCTCCACTAACTTTTGAAATTAGGACATGTTTCAAGGACACCGCGTCCCCATCCTCAGCTGATGTTCTACTGGTTCTTCAGATGACCGCCTCCCTCTCCTGGCGCTGTTCAATGAGTTGAATGACGTCATCTACTATTAGAATTTCGAAGTTCATTGCTCTCTTTTTATTCTTCAAAATGTGTATATTTTCCCAAACTGTTAATTCCTAATACTTTTTTGCCGGTACCAAAAGTTTTATGTCTTTGGAAATATTATGAATTTTTGACCATGGCCATAGCCCATCACTTCTGGTCAAAAAATCATAATATTTTCAAAGACATAAAACTTTTGGTACCGGCAAAAAAGTATTGGGAATTAACAGTTTGGGAAAATATACACATTTTGAAGAACAAAAAGAGAGCAATGAACTTTGAAATTCCAATAGTATATGACGTCATTCAACTCATTGAACAGCGCCAGGACAGGGAGGCGGTCACCTGAAGAACCAGTAGAACATCAGCTGAGGATGGGGACGCAGTGTCCTTGAAACATGTCCTAATTTCAAAAGTTAGTGGAGCTTAAGTGTTTTTACAGTTCGAGAATTGGTTTAAAAGTGTTTTCTAACAAACTGTATACTTTAAATTTTGAATTGCTGCCCGAAAACTCTCTTTGGAAGTTCATCTCACAGTCAACAGATGCTACCACAGACAACCAGCTCACTTCAGGAAACCACGGATCCAACCAGTTGGATACCTGCTGACGATGGGGATAAAACGTTCTCTGAAACATGTCCAAGTAAGGATATTTTGAGTGATGTTTGTGTTTGAATTACCGACTGTTACTTTCAAATGTTAAATACATCACTGTTTCTAATCTTTTGCTTCAAATAATAATAGCCATGTAAGTTATTCAAAAACAAGTAGGTGACTTGACGATTCAAATGCATCAAGGAAGAACCGCCACTGAAAGCATGGTATTTAAGGCTACAAATGCATAAATAAAGTATTAAATGAACTCGCGCAACTGGTCACTCGAGCTTAAGCAGCTGTCCATTTGTCTGCAGCACTGCAGATGTTTGTGGATAAATTTTGAAAATGTATCCAGAGCAAATAAAATATTGTTTGTCATGCAGTTTGTTATTCTTCTTTTTCTCTTGAAATTCTTGGGGAAGCTGTGCTTCCAGACCTTTATTACATGCTTTGCCACTGGCAGAGTGTTCTCTTTTTGTTCAGTTGGTCAATGTGTGAAGATAGACTTGCATGATCAGCAAGTGAGCAAGAGATACCAAAGCACATGTGTAGTCAGTTATTTGACCATTGTTAAAATGTCGTAACCACTGAGTGAATTGTATCTGTACAAAACAAAGATGCATTTACAAAAGCAAATTTGCACTCACCTGATTTAACTTATGCCACCATACAATATTCTCTTCCTTGCCTCGTAAACTTGGAGGTATATACCAAAAACATATATTTGTGCACTCAAAACTCTCTAGCAGCAAACGAAACCCAGGTCTCTTTTCAATTTTCTCTTTGAAATAGCTGCGGATAAAAAAGAAAAGAAACTAAGACAAATATTTTGAAAAAAATGTTGGAAAGTATTCCATGTCATTCAAGAAATGCAATGAATGGTGTTCATAAACAACCTCTTTTACTTTCTTATTAGGGAGTGCAGTATTGTATTCCACCCAATAATTAAAATATAACAAATTTGTTAAAATACATGTTCTGAGGTCTCCTGAATCCAAAACAAAAGAATTTTCACAAAAAATGTGTGTGTGTCCATGTGTCTGTGAACAAGCTGACTCAGAAATATAAAGTCAGTTAAATACATCTTACGGGGGTTACTGATAAGTTCTGGGTCTCACATAGAGATGGCACCACTGGACCAGTTTGATGGATATCATCATATAGTTTAACTATAGACTAGCTTGTATCCATAATTACAGGTCAACACCTTGTTTAGTTTTTGAATGACAGCATTTTAAACAAGACAAGTGTAGAGATTTCACGAAAATGGAGGATTTGGAAAAACAAGCAGTGATTAAATACTTCCATTTGAAAGGTTTAATGCCTAAAGAAATCAAGGAGGAAATGGACAGTACATTGAAAGACTCTGTCCCTTCATATACAATAATTAAAAGGTGGGCTGCAGAGTTTAAAATGGGACGTATGAGCACTAGTGTTGAGCCTCGCTCTGAACACCCAGAGATCATAGAAATAATTCATTGTTTAGTACTGAAAGACTGCAAATTAAAATTGTTTGAGATAGCAGAGGCTGTAAACATATCAAAATGACATGCAGGTAATATATGGATGCATTTGGATGTTAGATAACACTGTCATACAAAATAAAATTTTGTTCGCTGGATTGTGATTTGAAGGGTGATATTAACTAACTTTGATGTGCTAAATTGAATGCTGCTTTCCATTTTTTTCTATCATATAAGGTATTCTCACGAATCACAAAATAAATTCTGAAAATACTGGATCTATATATAGTGTCCAGTATAAAAATGTATTGCATTTCATAAAATTGGATGTTTTATGGAAAAACAGTTATTTTCAAAATCAGCACATTTGCTTCCATATAAGAAGCCTATTTTCATAAAAACTGGGAAAGTATCACAGATAGTGTAATCTTAATAATAATTGTTCTGTTAACCAGCATTTACTTATAATTCTTTCTACAGACAAAACATAATTTAACATGGTCATGAAGAATTAAAGAGTATTATTATGTGTTTCAAATGGGAAGAGTTCTCGCCTGTAGCGAATCAGATGCATTAGAGCCTTCAGCCCTGTCATCTCATTATCCCCACTCCTAATATTTCCCCCTCTTGATTCAAAATTATCTTGGAGACATCATATTGAAGCAGTAGTAAATAAATCAACAACATGAAAAAATGTTGCGGTTAAAAATAACAAAATGGGAGAAAAGATTACTACAACCAATCAAGATGAAAACACAAATAAGTTTCCTACACAAAGTTATGGAATTAAAAACAGATCTGAATCTTCCTAATTCTAAAGAAAAAATTTTAATCAAAGAAAACCCACTCACTTTTGAACCAATTAATATTCAATTAGATTTAGAACAAATAGTTACAAAATCTGAAACTTCCAAAACTGTACTAAAAGCACTAGCATTAGAAACTGTGAACAATAGATACCCACCTGAAGAATGGTTACATATCTACACAGATGGATCTAACTTGGACAACAACTCAGGAGCAGGAATTAAGTGTGCACTGTTCTCATTCTATCAACCAGCAGGATACCACACAACAAATTTTGATGCAGAAGTAACGGCTATTCATATTTCACTCCAACACCTTCTATACAGAATAGATAAATTAAAAAATGCTGTCATACTAAAGCAGCATTATGTGCAATAAGTTCATATAAAATGAGGTCAATCCAAATTAAAGAATGTCACAAGATGATCCAACAACTTCAAAAACTACAGAAAAGAATTATATTACAATGGATACCTGCACATTGTGGAATTGCTGGAAATGAATCAGCTCATTTTCTTGCCAAAAAAGGTGCAAATTTAATTCAGAAAAAAAGTAAAAACTTACCCTTTACATCCATAAAAAGATTAATCAAAAGCAAATATAAAAACAAACAAAACCAATCAATATCTAACAAAGCCAAAGATAAAAAATGGAACATTTTAATTAAAAATCCAGAAATTATTTTAGATTACTTACGGAACATGATTATTTAGCCAAACACTTACACAGAATAGGAATTTATACAAATGCAAATTGTCCTCTGTGCAACAAAGAAGAGGAAATGACTAAAGAATATCTTTTAACCTGTGAAGCCCTACCTGCCGGACCCACTACACAGAAATATTGGAGAGCAAGAGAGCTAATGGCTTCATTGCCAAAGCCTAGCATTTGAAAACAACAACATATTTCCCTCTCTCTCTCTCTCTCTCGCACACTTACAATTTGGTGCTAGATTTAAGGAAACACAAACTGAATTTTCCAATGTTTTATAATAATTCAATTGTTGAAATCACAATTGCAACGTGGATATTCGTATATTACGCAAATGGTTTAAATATTTAGTTTAAAATTAATTATAGTTTATGAATTATTTATTTTTATAATCCAACGAAAATATCATCCGTATAGCTGTGAATGTTACTTACATTAAGAGATAATTTGTCATTGTCATTGTCTTCATCGTCTGACTACTGCAAATTTATGATGATAGGTTCCAAAATCTCATTGGTGCTATTTCTTTCCAAAAGTTGCCTTCTTGTAGTTTATCTGATGTCTCACACAGTTTTCCCAGTCTTGTTGTGCTCCTTGTTAATTTCTTCATGTATAAGTCGTTAAACGTCAGTCAGCTTAAAAATATTATTTCTATTTGCAATATAATTTGGGCCCACATTAACTCAATTGGATTGTTCTGGCATTAGTAAGGGGGAAGGTGGATCATATCTCATTGATCAGCTGATACAGTTTTTCATGGAAGAATAACTGAATAGTACTGCTTTGAACTCTCTAGATTAAATAGAGATTACAAACCATTCATAAACAAAGATATGTGACCAGACATGTTCTGCCAGACTAGCAAGAAGTGTACTGTTTCCTCTCATTGAATTTAACAAACACCTTGGCTTATTCAAAGTACATATTTCTTTTATCATGTCATGTCAAATGTTTACGTTTCAGTTCTGAGTAATTTCAAATATATACGTTCACGCATGCATGCCAACCAGTAATGATGTTCATTACAGTGCTTACCTCGCAATACATTGTTATGACATAATGGTATCTACTTTATTTGTATTAGGAAAACTATTTGAGCTAAAAATATGGGTTTTTATGATTATGTTAAATATGTCACTCTCTCCTTCCTCATGGATCGGTTTTCGCAAAATCTGAATTTTTGTCAGCCACGCCGTGACTCAGTGGTTAGACCACTTGGCTCTCACCAAGGCGGCCCGGGTTCGATCCCAGGCGACCGCAAAGTGAGATTTGTGGTGGACAACACGGCGTTGGGGCGGGTTTTCTCCAGGACCTCCAGTTTCCCCCACCATCTCATTCCACCGATGCTCCATATTCATCTCATGTATCATCAGTGTCATCGCCTGTGGTGCCGTATGTAGTAAAAGCGGGCGTTAAACACTACACATTTCATTTTTTGAATTTTTGTCTTAATGCGAATAGTGTTTATTTGAGATTGATTAGTTTGGCTTTCGTCACACACCAAATAGGGGGAATGCAATATGACAACACCGCAGTACTCTGATTGGTTGCTCACCTAGTAGCGCTCAAGGAAAAACACCATCCCATTTGAAACACATATTAATTCAAGTTTTCTTAAAAAGTGCAATAGATGTGACACAAGGATATAATTTCCAACAACTTCTATGATGAATGGTTAAGTTACTATGAGAAATTTGTTGTTGTTGTTGTTGTTGTTGTTGACTAATGGCACTGGGAATTAGTTGATTTGCATCATTTTCCCCCTAGCTTCCCAATATAAAGACTGTAGGTTCCCACTTTTGAACTATTACATTTGTCCAAATGGTGTTTGTTCATGATGACATCCTCTTTACAGATAGTACATTTGGGTGTAGGTATGCAGTGTATTTTATAAAGGTGTTCTGCAAGACAATCATGGCCAGAAATTTATGTAGTTGAAATTAAGGAGCTATCTACATATGACTTCACTGACAAACAGCATGGTTCCCTATGCTAAGAAAATTCCCATTAGGCTAGCCAAGTGTCCAAATGAGTAACACAATGCTCCTAATAAGCTTCTACTAGTTAAATACTTACTTTGCAGCCTCAAGAGCATTATCGATCAACTTCTCAAATCCAGTGTCACCACGAGCCTTCCACATCAACCAGAGTTTAAATGCATCAACTTTTCTTCCACACTGTATGCTCTTGTCTCCTGTATCATGTGATACATCGTAAAATTTGTCCTGTTGAAAAAGGTATGAAGCTGATGCAGAATTGCATCTATGCATGAGGCCCTGTGGACAAAAGTAATAAGTGAGTATATACTTCCCATTAGGAACATCTGGCCAACATTTCTGACTGATTACAAGGATCCAGAATATCTAACACATTATAGAAGTAATAAATAGTGTGGGGTATACATAACTATCAGAGGGGATTCTGGGAATTAGAATGTCAACTGGTAGGTTAATACAGAAAATATGAATTAACCAAATACATTATAATTAATAAAGATACATAGCACAAATTGTGCATAATGTTAACAAACTTGTGTCATCATGTGTACTGTCATCTCTAACTTTTACAAAACTTCATGATGGACTCTACCTGGTTTGTACATGTGATTATATGGTATCGACTGCATTGTTCACTACACAGCTTGCATACGCAAGTTTCGTCTGGGTCATAGAAGCATTCAGTGTTGCACAGTTTATGGTGATATACACATACCGCCATTGAGTTAACAAAGTGTCACAGGTCTTGTTTAGTGTCTGTCCATGTCCTATTCATCATTGCCTCAGTTGAGTAGAACTTGAGCCAGTTTCTTCCCTCTTTTTCACTCCGTCCTGTATTACTTTTTCATAAGGGTCTGTGGATGGTAGCTCTCGCTTCATTTGGAGGTCCTTAATGAAGAAAGTCTCCTTTGCAATCGGAAAAACTAGTTGTAGTCAGTTTATTGACACTTCGTCACTGTTACTAAATTCCTCTAATCACACATATCTTCTTTGCAAGTTCATACGCTAGTCTAGGTTTCGTGTATTTTAATATTCCTAAGGTAGCTTTCAAGAAGTGTGACTTGATTGCTTTTAGCGTCCTCAGGTCAGCCAGGGACAGATTTTACCATATGATATCTAATCCGTTTGGGGTGATGGGTGCAATTTTCGCATCAAATAGTCTCATAGTGGTTTCTAGTTAGAACTTTGTAATTGTTTTAATGTTGTATATGGCTTTGGTGGCTGCTGTTGCTCTAGACTTAATGTGAATTCCGTAGGTTTATGCTGTTGTTTGCATGGTCAATCCTAGATAGTTGAATGTATTTACAGTCTTGAGGGTTGTCGATCCTAGATGTACCCTGTCTCTTGCAGCCTCTCGGCCACCTTTACAAAATGTCATTTTCGCTGTTTTCTCTGGGCTTATTTTCATCTTGTTATCCACTGCTCACCTGTCTAGATCAAATACATTAATTAGAACATATTTTGTGAAGTTGTATTAAATGTTAAAGGATTGTAGATTTGGCATGAGATTATGAGGTACATTTTGGGCTTGGGATAAGATTACATTAAGTATCATAATTAGCAAAAGCTGTTGTCAGGTAAATTTGTAGAAATAGCTCAGTTTATGTGAGTGGAAGTGTCCAAGGTTGTCAGATTAGGTATGGCAGACTAGCTTGGAATTCTTGGAAAGTGAGATATGATTTCTTAGAAATTTATGGCTTTTAGCATTGTCTAATTCAGGAGCTGCTGCACTGGAGCAACTAGTCTCCGCCTACCACCACCCCCTCAAATGCAGCACCAGTTGAGCCAAGCACGAGATGGCAGACTGGGTATAAATATGGTCACATCTCCAGCCAGTGAGTCAGTTATGACTGAACCTTCACCCAGAAGGCTCAGACAACGCCACTGATGTTCACTACAGTCGTGAACAAAATGTCTGGATCTGCCAACTCCAGCAGACCACGGCTCCTGAGCCCGGAAAATTCTTCTATCTACAAATCAGACTCCAACCATGAAAGCTTACAACTATTCATTCTCTAATTCAATTTTATAAAGCATCTTTCTTTGTATTTGTTAAACAACTTAGAGCTATACTAAGAATAGATCATAAAACTTATGTGAAAATTTTTCAAAGGTCTCTTGCAAACCTATATTGTTCATATACCTACAATAAAAGTAGGCACAAAGAAAGTTTGTTTTTAATGTGGTCCAGCTGGAAAATAAAGGATATTGACAAATATTTAATCTAAGTTACAATCCACATTATTGCTACCATAACTGTTGTGGTGAAGTAAGAAAAAGGCATAAATTGTAAATATTAACTGAATTGTTAAAAATGTAGTACTATTATGGTGCATTATAAGTTGGTGATTGACAGTTGAAGGAATGGGGAAGGAGAGGGGATAGCACCGTTGCCACTTTACCCTTCATCTCCACGTGCTAGGCAACGAATATGGCGGGTAGAGGGGAGGAGGAAGTTTGACTGCGGTAATGTACACGCACATATTCCTAGAAATTTGCATATTGCAGTATTAATCATAAGACTGCCGTAAGACTGTCTACACGTTTAAGTGAGCAGTTACCTAATTACAGCATACAAAATCTTCGAAATGAACAAAAAATAAATGGTTAGCTACAGTTAAGATTTAGAGAAACAAAAGTGCCATACCTGCACAGAATTATGCATTCTATTCCAACGGGAATATTCCGCTTAACTCAGAGTCGCTACTGTCATTGGTACTGCTTTTCTGATCGCTGTCGCCATCGTCGTCGCCGTCAGAGCTACTGCAATCTCCCACGGAAATCATGAGTTCTTCCACTTTCTTCCAAAACGCCGTCGTTTTCCTATGCTGCTACTATAACCTTTTTTTTGTGTGACAAACAGCATCTTCCCAATTTTTAGCATGAAACACACGAATTATGTTGCGAAAATGTAAAGCTGTTTACACCCTGTGAAACATTCACTACTTGAAGCAGTACACTCTTAGTTTGGCAGTGATGACAGGGAGAAATACCCTAAGTACGGTAAGGGTTATTCATGTTAGAACTGGACCGGACAAAGGCAGGTAAGAAGGGTTGGTCATTCACCCAGAAAACCTCATAAGATATTCCTTGAAACTAAATCCACACCTGTTCCCTTCCAACAACGCATACCGTCTCATAATAAAGAGCAACGAACGACGGCGGTATTGTGATACCGCTGATTCATACGCGAAGCAGTAATAGTAGCAGTGTCTGCTTATTGCAAACCTCAACATGCTGATAGACTAGCGTCATGCATAAAGCATGTGGTGTAGTGCGATAGAGTTGGCAACGTAGGATAAGTGTGCCGGGTTGCTATAGCAACAGTTTACTTTTGATTGGTGGATTGTTGGTTGCTAGGCGACCGCAATGACGTGTCAGTGACGTGTTTATTCCCTCTCCTTGTTTTCGCAGCTGAATAGCATGTGAAGGCAAAACACCAATCACCAACTTACGATGCGACAATTATAGTGATATTGCTGACATTATTTTCTCTAGGACTACATTCCTGTAACAATCCCCAACTAAAGCTGCCCCTGCATTTCAAAATTACCTTTTCCTTCACAAGGAAGACAGAACACTGCAATGGAGCTCCAAGCATCTTATGAGGGTTCCATGAAATTGAATCTGCTCTGCAAATAACATCATTATAGTCATTAAAATATGTATATATTGTTTTTGAAAAAACTTGTTCAGGACAAAAAAATTGTAACACTGAGTCTTATTTTAGGTTAAATCAATCAGATCAAGGTGGACAATAACAGTGACAATCTCCTAAAAATATCAGTTTTTTCTTTGAAACTGGCAATAATTAAGGAGAGATTAATCTATGTTCATTTAATAACCCATTTTTTAAGGAAGATAAATTTTTTCTTAATCTTATACATTTCTGATTAAAATTTACAATTAATTTTTCTTTTAAGCAGGAGGAAATATCTTATTAACATTCAAAGTACATCAATAACAGTAAGTAATTAAGTTTTATTCATCGTAGGAATATACAATATTCATGGCTTCGTCAAATTTGTACCCATGAGAATAATACAGTTCTTATGAGCAATACAATAATGAATAATACAGTAGTAATTAAATAATAGAATAGTATTTAAATAATACAATAGTGATTTAAGTAATGCAGTAGCAATTAACAGAATAATAATAATAATAATACAATGCCATAGCCGGGATTTGAACCACGGATCTTCTGGTTTCCGTCCAGCCGCTCTAACCATTTGAGCTACCACGGCCAACAAGCCAACATGACATTAAATTCTCCAACTGACTCGTGATTTTTCCCGGTAAACCACTAAGAGTTCTCATAAACACATGAGACAACTACCTCAATGACGACTTACTATGCTGTAAGTACTTTAAGGCCCGAGATTTATAGTTCGGACCACTATTAGGTACAATTAATGGAAATTAATTGTTCTTTCACACTAGCCATGTGTAGGATGCACTATGCAGCTCAAATGGTTAGAGCGGCTGGACAGAAACCAGAAGATCCATGGTTCAAATCCCGGCTATGGCACTGAATTTTTCAGTCTGGTTCTACCCCTTCATAGTGCGTCCTACACACGGCTAGTGTGAAAGAACAATTAATTTCAAATAATAATACAAATAGTAATTAAGAATAATGCAACTTAGGTCACATAATTTTTAATGTATTACATTTTTAAGAACTAGACTATAAGAGACATTATAACTTTTACCAAAAAATCAATATTTACTTCATTATTTAATTTTATTTCTTAGAAACTCATCTGTTGTCTGTGGTATTATTTCTAATAGGATATTCTTTACAGATTTTCTGAAATTTTTATTATTTAGGTTTTTAAGCTTAGCTGGCAGTTTATTATATAGAATGATCCCTCTATGACAGATGAAATCCAGACTCAGAGTGAGGTGATGATGATTTAAATGTATATTTTTACTGTTCCTGGCATTGTACGTGTGACAATCTGAATTACTTGTAAATTGTGATCTATTCCTATGTAAAAAGGAAACTACTTCATAAATATAAATACATTGAACAGGCAGGATGTGGAACAAATATATAAATGATGCTTTATCGTATAAAAATTTCATTTAGCTATTTTCAACTCCTGCACTGACTTAGCAAGATTGCTACAATGGCCACCTCGCCAGTCAAGTGACCCTTGTGACCTTTAGGGACTATAGACTAATTCTTAATCCTCTGTAATTCCTAAACAGACAGGTCATTCACAGAAAAAAAGATATTCAAACTAAAACTGGATAACAAAAAGGCTCATTATAGAAAAAATAGAGCTATTATGGCCAACATGCCAGCGTGACATTAAATTCTCCAACAGACTTGTATTTTTCCCAGTAAACCACTAGCAGTTCTCATATATGAGATACACACCATTTGTAGCAACTTACTATTGTACGAGAGTTGGCTAATAAGTCCCAGGTCTCACATACAGATGGTACCACTGGGACGGTTTGACGGATAGTATCATATAGTTTAACTCTATACGTTGTTTCACGTAAGCTTGCCCAGTATTTCTTAACGGTCACGTGACCTAATCACCTCTCATTGGCTGCTGTTGTGGTAATGAGTGTCGTGCGGTAAAAATTAGTTCGTTATTTAACATGGTGATATATCATATGTTAGAAGAGAATTGTCAAATTTATATTTTCGTAACTGTTTGAATTAAATATATTATGCAACAGAGTTGATTTATCTGAAATGCATGTTAATTCTTAAACGAAATAAAGAGGAGGTTCCTTTGCTCTCAAGCACATGGCACGATAGCACGTAATTTAGCGGTAGTGGTGACATTTGTTTATATGACTTTTATCACTGACCTTGTTTTGAACTGGATTAGTCATATATCGCCATTCGAGAGTGCGAGAGCTAAATTATTTTATTGATCGTTTATTGCGCATGTACTTATTATATGTATAAAGGCAGAGTCTACCGCCAGTTTTTCGCTGAAGTATCGCAAGGATAATTATTTACAAACAGGCAAAAAAAGAATTGTGTTGCATGTGTTTAATGCACTCACAGAGAAGAACCCGTCTTTGTCAGTGAGAGAAGTCGAACAGCTGTGCTCTGAAGTTACAGGTGTGAGTGTTAGATCCGTAGGAACATCGCGATATGAAACTGAGAAAACAGGAAAACTTACCACTCCAGGCAAAAGCAGGAATAAACAAAAGTGCGTGCTCGGAAAAAAATACGTGAAAAGTGTTGTGCGTCGTCATGTGTGTAGTTTTTCTTTAGAAACGAACTTCCTAACATAAGTAACATTTCCTCTGCTGTAAATGAGGATGCAGGTTTACCAAATTTCAGCAGATTGCTTATACAGCTGGGATTTGTGAATGAAAAAGAGGCAAGAAAAATGTGCTAAAAGACAGAGGCGATATTGCTGTGTGGCGAAGACGTTATTTAAGGACAACCAGACTACACCGAGATACAAATCGCAAAATATGCACGAAGAACACACGAAAAGTAAGGTATGGTGTGACACGACTTTTAAGACAGAAAGACAAGCATTTTTGAAAAGTATGTGTGCTGGTTTAAAAAATCCCAGTGGAAAAGGCCAAAGGCTTTTCATTATAAACTCTTTCAGTTTCATTGCTTAGTCATTCTGTTTCAATTTGCTCAGTTCTTTATAAACTTGTATTTTTTCATGCCTTCATATACTTATTTTTATGATTTTATTTATCTTCCCGGCAATTATTACGACGTTTACTGCAGGTTTAAATGTGACGGGAAGGCAGCGCCTATGATCTAAGGCGCAAAAGCATTAGCCAATTAGGGCGAGGGGGAAGGTAAGTTGAACGCGGAGTGATACATTTCAGCGGGGCAAGGTTATATGAAACAGAGATTAGACTAGCTTTCATCCATAGTTACAGCTCATTAGTTTGTTTAGTTTTTTAATTATAGCATTTTAAACAAGACAACTGTAGAGGTCTCACGAAAATGGATGATTTGGAAAAACGAGCGAAAGGTGAAAAATGAGAGCTTTAGCATATCCCAATTAGTTTGATACTTTATCTCATGGAAGACAAATGGCAGCTAACATGGTCATGCTTCTATCTCAAATTTCGATGTTGGTTGGGATATGCCGTTATTATTCTGAGCACCTCAATTATCTTAATGCATTTGCATATAACACAATACATTCACATAAAACTAGCAAAGATATTTAAATTGCATATCAGGCACAGCTTACTAATGTGCACTGGGCCACATAACTAAATATATTTGCATTTTTGACTAAACGATAGCACTTAAAAAGATCTCATCTTCCTTTTAGAAGATGAAGGAATAGAAAACTAATGGAGCTGAAGTTTATCTTATAGCATAGAAGATGATACCTGTTTAAGCCTTTCAAACGATGACCATGTGTTTTAGACAGCATCAGTGTACCACCCCAGCAAGCCTAAAACAAAATTTTGACTACATTTAGAAACAGATGTCAAAATACAAATTTAATGGAATTTTTGTATTGCTTAACACATAAGACTATAAAAATTCCATCCAAATAAATAGGATTTCATGGGCTATTTCCAGAAAATTTAAGATACATTTTTTATTTGTCATGTAAATACCTTTAATACATAGTTTCTTTATCAAAACTGTTATTCTTTTGAGAAACTAAAAATGTTTAAAAAGTGTTCCATGTAAAGCATAATTCAAATCTTTGTTACACAAATATAAATATTTGCCACTAAGGCTCCAC
The DNA here is from genome assembly GCA_030765055.1 of Mantis religiosa. Lineage (NCBI taxonomy): Eukaryota > Metazoa > Arthropoda > Insecta > Mantodea > Mantidae > Mantis > Mantis religiosa. The sequence goes on along the minus strand of CM060959.1, from coordinate 46,209,198 downwards.
TTATCTTAAGAAATTGATGTTAATACTTGTTTCTAATGGAAATTGATTTCATAAGCAAATCGCTTTCCATAGAATGAAGTATTAATATCAATATCTTAGGATAAGTGGAGCCTTAGTGGCAAATATTTATATTTGTGTAATATTTATTATTCGCTGTAACTAGCTTCATTTTCTATGTAGTCAAATCTTTGTGTTGAATATCTGGAAGATACTACCTAAACTACCAAGATTTGAGTTCATACAAGTTTTCATTTTTGAGTTACACTCCTTATATACACAAAGACACACATAGAGGACCTATTTTTAAAAATTTTTAAGTAAATATTTCAAAACTAGTCTCCTTCATTCTGTGAAGAATTTAGCAATTTTCTTATAAGATAAGTGAAGTTTGTATTTTACTGTAATATTTGTACAAGGTGCATTCAAATAATGACATCTCCTATTTTTTTTTTTTTTTTTTAAGGACTGGGACCAGATAGGAACTTCTATTTTTTTTTAAAAAATACACGTGGACTCTTTGTGAATGCATGACAGATGTCAGCACTGTACAGTGCATAGAACTCTAGTGGCCGCAATGAGAGTTAGGTCTGTTTTTGATACTTAAAATGGCAATGTTTTCATTGTAAGAACAGCGTGTAATCATTCGTTTCCTCCATTTTCATGGTGTGACACCTATTGAATTTCATCGACAGTTGAGTGAGGCACGTGGTGATGGTACAGTGTATGTGTCTAATAAGAGTTCCTGGGTGCGACAGTTCAATTAAGTCAGAACATCGTGTGACAACAAACCAAGACAGTTGCAGACATCATTTACAAAATTGGCATTTCCGTGGGATCTGTGCACACAATCCTGCATGACGATCTGAAAATGCTCAATCAGTGATCCTACAAAACAACACTCTCCACTCGCTAGATCACGTCTTCACACTGGCTGGTGCGAGGCTGTGACTGTCTTGGTTTGTTGTCACATGACGTTCTGCCTTCATTGAACTGTCACATCCAGAAGCGCACATCAGACACATCCATGTCAACTGGTGATGAATTTCAATAGATGTCACACCACGAAAATGAAGAAAACGAATGATTACACACTGTTTTTGTAATGAAAATGTCACCATTTTAACTATCAAAAACAGTCTTACCTCTCGTCGCTGTCACTAGAGTTCAATGCACTGTATGGTGCTGCTGTCTCTGTCACATATTCACAAAGAGACCAAGTGTATTTAAAAAAAAAAACAGAAGTTCTTATCTGGTCCCAGTCCTGAAAAAACAATTGGAGGTGTTATAACTTTAACATACCTCGTATTGCTTCAGTTTTTCCATATTACACACCTATTTTATTCTAAATATGCTCTTTTTTATTCAGGAGCCTCAAAGAAATTCTATAAAATATTTAGTACCGATTGGTGTTAGAGAAAAAAAAGAAAAGCGGAGGGATGTATTTCACTTGCTCTAAAACCAATTCCACCCGCCTCGGTAGCGTGGTGGTAGCGTGTCTGCCTCACATTCAAGAGGTCCCGAGTTCGAATCTCGGTCAGGGTGAGTTACCTGGATAAGGTTTCTTCCGGAGGTTTCCCTTATCCTTACAGACGAATGTCGGGTAGCTCTAAGCTGCATGGACCCTGGACACATTTGAGCATCATTTCACCCATTTCATTCACCGTCCGATATGACTTAACGTTGGAGGACGTAAAAATTACAAAAAAAAAAAAAAAAAAAAAAAAAAAACAATTCCTCTATTAACATTCTTAAAATTTGCAACCTTAGCCACATAACCTGTATTCCAAAGTAATATACTCAATGCTAGACTTTACAAATGAAACTCAACATTACATACATCAACATGAAGCCAGAGATCATACAGTTGACAAACTTCAGAGAGCTGTTCAATAGGATCAAATGCACCAAGTACTGTTGTGCCAGCCGTGGCCGATACTAACAGAGGCTCCTTCCCATCACTCATGGCTTGTTCAATACGGCCAATCAGGTCATTTGGTAACATGCGTCCCTTCTCGTCTGTTTTCACGGGTATCACGTTATCTGTACCCATACCTAGCCAGTGAGCACCTTTCAGCACCGAGTAGTGGCCCTGTAACAATCAAGCAAAGAGGTCAACACTTCAGTCAGATACAGAGTCCTATATGGACATATGACCATATTATGAGAATTGCTTGCCCTACATTGTTTCCTCTTAAATCAATTAATAGGTTAATACTTCTGAAAGCAGTATTCAGGGAATGTGAAATAGTGTAGTTGTGGGGAGGTGTAACAGGAATAACTGAAATGCACAGAGTTATAGCTTCTTTCTGTGGACACTTTTAAAGATTTATCCATGTGAGAGGGATACCAACTGGATCAATCAATAGGGCATATAAGTAGATGGCTTGACCAATAGCCAACTTAACTCCTATATATATATGTGTGTGTGTGAATAGGCCAGTCAGATGTGTTAACCACTAGGTTACACAAAGATCCACTCCTTCATTACAACTTCAGGAAGTGTTATGCAACTATGAAGAACTATAAATATTAAAAGCAGAAGCATTATTAACAGTGAAGTATTCTTCATATTTAAGTTTGATTTATGAGTCACTATGTTTACACTCAAACTTCACTTACTTGTTGTTGTATAATTGAAACGTTTTCAAGATCATTCGATCTCATCCTCAGCTGTTTGGTGACTAAATGAACCTTCCTCTTCTTCCACTACTACGGAGCTGCGATCACTCTGCCATCTGGTGTTAGGGGCACTAAGTTTTAATACTTCATTTAATGCCGGGATTTCAAAATTTATAACTTTATCACGGTTTTTGTTTATGAATATTTTTTCCCAAATATCCAATTCTATGGATGTCCTTAAAGATTTTAACAATTTAATGTTGTGGCCAATGTTGTGGTTTTCTGTCCAAAAATGGTGTGAAACTGCAGATTTTTCTGTTTGTTTCAAATTCAGTCTGAGGAAACTGCTAAATAAACCACTGAAAAATACAATCCCCAACAATTTGAAAACAGGAATTTATCAGATTAATTGTGAAACCTGTGAAAAAAGCTACATAGGAAAAACTAAGAGAAACTTGTTAACCAGGCAAAAAGAACACCAGAGGAACATTAAGTTGAAACAAACAGAAAAATCTGCAGTTTCACACCATTTTTGGACAGAAAACCACAACATTGGCCACAACATTAAACTGTTAAAATCTTTAAGTACACCCATAGAATTGGATATTTGGGAAAAAATATTCATAAACAAAAACCGTGATAAAGTTATAAATTTTGAAATCCCGGCATTAAATGAAGTAGTAAAACTTAGTGCCCCTAACACCAGATGGCAGAGTGATCGGAGCTCCGTAGTAATGGAAGAAGAGGAAGGTTCATTTAGTCACCAAACAGCTGAGGATGAGATCGAATGATCTTGAAAACGTTTCAATTATACAACAACAAGTAAGTGAAGTTTGAGTGTAAACATAGTGACTCATAAATCAAACTTAAATATGAAGAACTAGCTACCATAACTAAGCACATGCAGATAGAAAAATTTAATCAATGTTGCCAACCAACATATGAAATGATTAAGTTAATTGGGAGTCGATTAATAACACACAACAACACTCACTTTTAAATTTTCCCGGAACCGGTTTCTGAGGGCTTCCCTCTATCTTCAGCCGGACATTGACTAGTTCTCATTGGTGTAGCTGGCAATATTTTGTCTTCGGTCTCCTCTGGTGGCGGTCCGAGGAACTTGCTGAACAAATCTTTCTGGGGGATGTCGAAATTGAATACTTTGTTCCTATTTTTTGAAATAAAGATTTGTTCCCATGTGATCCCACAAACAGGCAATCTTTAATAGTTTAGCACACAGACTGGTCAACATCCCTCTCACAGCAGAAGAATACAAAATAGAATACAACAAAATTATTGAAATAGCACAGAAAAATGACTTTCCCAAATCACTAGTAGACAAAAAAGTGAACTTAGCAAAAAAGAAGAAACTACTAAAGGAAACCACAACCCTCTCAGCTACAGAAACTAAAATGATCTTCAAAAAATTCACTTACCATCCATGGGCCTTTGATAAATTCAAAAAAGTCTTCAAAAAACAAAACATTCAACTAGCTCCAGTGAACCATTACTCCTTAAAAAACCTAATTTGCTCAAACATCAAAGATGCCATTCCATCTAACAAAAAATCTGGTATATATCAAATTGAATGCTATGACTGTAGTCAAATTTATATTGGAAAAACCAAAAGAAATTTAGAAACAAGAGCAAAGGAACACTTTAGGAACATAAAGTACAAACAATTAGAAAAATCAGCAGTTGCCACGCATTTTTGGGAAAAAAACCACAACATAAATCCAGAACCAAAATTACTAAAACATACAACAGGAAAAGAAGAGCTGTCCACATGCGAACAAATCTTTATTTCAAAAAATAGGAACAAAGTATTCAATTTCGACATCCCCCAGAAAGATTTGTTCAGCAAGTTCCTCGGACCGCCACCAGAGGAGACCGAAGACAAAATATTGCCAGCTACACCAATGAGAACTAGTCAATGTCCGGCTGAAGATAGAGGGAAGCCCTCAGAAACCGGTTCCGGGAAAATTTAAAAGTGAGTGTTGTTTTGTGTTATTAATCGACTCCCAATTAACTTAATTTATACAACAACACTGTTTTCAACACTTCCATGAAAGGATTTATATGAAATGATAATTTTAAAAAAGAAAACTTTGTTCTTTGTTATCCCCCAATTGAAACTGACATTTTATTTATGGATACCCTTTCCTTGCTGTGGTCCTCAGCATCCTAATCCATAATGACCACTAAATTTTGCTCAGAGGACTCTTTATTAGGCTTGACACACACAGCCATTAGGTCACTGAAGGAGGGTCCCCTCCACAGAAGTACTGCCATACCAGGACTAGGTCCCTTACTGGCATTGGGAGGGGTCACTTTTTATTAATGATGGCGGATAGGTAGTGATGATTGAATTAGAGATTCGGAGATGTTAGGGTAAGAGGTGTTGTAGAAAATTGTGTATGGGAGTATGAGTTGAATGTATGATTCTTATGGTGGTCCTAGCACAAGTCTGGTCTCCTGTATTTCACTCCGGGGCTGAGATTGTACTCCCCGAGGCTGCGGATGAGGTGGCTGAAACTGGTTGGAAGTTCAGAATAGAAGCTATGTTTAGGTGTAGGATGTAGTCAGATATTTTCGGGAAGGTTAGGTTACTGTTTATACTACGTACTATGTCTCACAATTGTAACACATCACTCAAACCAGAAATGAATACTTTGAAATAAACCCTTTAATTTAGATACATGATCGAGCATAAACAGTCGTATGAAACTTGACTATAATGGTAAAATGCTCATTAAATAATATACTAAATTGCAGTCATGTAGAAAAACATTTCAATAAGCAAAATACCAAGTAGTTACCACATTAACTGAAATGCTTCTCAATCGATAATAAAAGGGAATATTGATTTGACATTGTTTTTGTCTGAAAGTGTTCACTAAACCACTTAATAGTATTGCTGGATTTCAATTGGGAAATTGCGTAAACAATTGAAATGGGTTCTATTCTTAACCATAAGACTGACAGCACTTCAGTTTCAGCATTACTGAAAAACTTGCCAGTGTAATTGATGTATTATTATATTTTAGCCTATGACCTTGAAATACAAGATAATTTTTCCAATTTGATCTTTTCCACTAAGCGCGATGTCTCAGGTAGTAGCATCTAAGGCCTATATTTGGGAAATCCAGGGATTGGTCTGTCCACCCTGACTATGGAACTTTTCATGCATTTTCCAGTTGATAGGTAAATACTGAGATTAATTCTATATTACCATTTCTTGTCATTTCATTTTCTTTCAGTGATAGTCAGTGCCAGGTGGCACATAGATACATATAAAAGTGATAACTTTGACTTACTTCTTCTGAGGTGAAGATTACCATTGGTGGTAAGTCCCAGAGTCCTTTCTGCTTTGTCTCTGGATGTAATTTGTATCTGGCAAGTACCATCCCATACATGTTGGCCATACTGCCACCTACACTGCCAACAACATAAGCCACAAGTAGATTTAACAAACACCTGTTTCTTTACCTTGTAATCAGTAACACAGTTTGATTTTAAATTAAGACTCACACCGTGATCTCACACGTCTTTAGAAAAGTCTTATATTTTGCATTCATATGAATATTTACCAATCATTATTCTATTATTCAAAAGCCTTTTCCTCTATTTATTGTTAGTTGATATAATCTGGCAGTATACACTTTGTAGAAGCATAAGGATGTACAACACTAAAGCAATAATTCAATTTTTAAAAAGTGGTTCCCTTTTTGTTGGCTTTAAAATTCTATGATCTTTGCTGCTCATGAGCAAAAATGAATAGCAACTTATTCTTTCAAATTCAAACCAGTAAGAAATAATATTTCAGAAGTACTTAACACTGTAAAAAATGTATAAACATAAACTCTATGTTAAGTGATGCTTGGAGAAATTTAATATTGATGTCAAAGTGAATTAATAAAAACATTTACAGATGATTCCTTTAACACTGTTACTTTTTTTTCTTGTGTTGTAGAGTGAAGAAAAATCCAACTACAAATGTTTAATAATTAATAAACTGTATACTTAAATGAGATCTACTCTTTTTGTAGTAGAATTTTGTCTCTCTAGGTTCGTTTGCCAATTACAAAGGTAATTCAGAAAGCAACTTTACAGGCTGCTGCCAGAAAATTTAGAATATGTTTTATTTTTCATGCACATATCTTAGACATACAATGATTCAATCAAATTGTTAAAACCATTTTTGAAAAAATAAAAAATAAGGAAAATTCTTTCATGTAAAGGGCTAGTATGCGATATGGGAATTTTCTTGAAAATTTTGGAAGAAGAACCAAAATACCATGTTTAATTGAAAAAACTATTTGTAGTCGGTTTTTGACACTTCGTTACTTACATTTTTATATTATTGAGGGACTAGTTTCAGAAGCTGTGGCATCCATGTTCAATCTCGAAGGTCTGACTATTGTCTGTTGTCATCAGCTCTCTTCTCTCTGGTGGTGGAACTATGAACTTCTTTATCAAAATTATTGACTGGCGAGATTTCAAAGTTCACTACTCGATTGCTATCTTTCCATATTAATTTGTTCTCCCACCTTGTCAGGTTTATTTTGGTTTATCACCCCTTTTATTAATTTTGGATTTGGTACAATATCGTGCTTTTGTTCCAAAAATGAAATGCTACTGCTCACTTACCTTCATTTTTGGAACAGAAATCATGACATTGACCCAAATCCTAAATTACTAAAAGGGGTTATACACAAAAACAAAACTGACAATGTGGGAGAACATACTAATATGAAAAAATAAGGAATGAGTAATTAACTTTGAAATTCTGCTAGTATATAATTTGATAAAGAAGTTCATAGTTCCACCACCAGAGAGAAGAGAGCAGACAACAGCAGACAATAGTCGGACTTTCGAGGTTGAAAATGGATGCAATGGCTTCTGAAACTAGTCCCTCAAAAATATAAAAATGTAAGTGACGAAGTGTCAAAAACCGACTACAAATAGTTTTGTCACTTAAGTTTGACATCACTGTTACTAAATTCCTCTAATCATGTATAACCATGTTGAACATTTAAATTACTTTTCATTTTTTATTAATGCTGTTAACATAAACAATTATTGAAGAGTTTTCTAAAAATATTTTTTTGATGAGGCATTCAGGGGAGCTCAATTCTGATGAAATTTTGATGTCGAATTTTAGGATGGATGAAAATACTTTGTTTACTTTCTATAAGTAGTAAAGGATGTAAAAACATGTATTCAGTACAATGTAAGAAAAAGTTCTATTTTAATGCAGCTCAAATGTTATAAAAAAGGATCTAATTTATCAGCATGTACAAGAAATGTTATGCCATATATTGCAATTATGATTAAATAAATATGTACCTGCAGCAAATATTCCATCACCATTTTTGAAGCCCACTATGTTAAGTAGATGTTCCAATAAGACACTTTCCGCAAGCACAAACACTGGGCCCACCTCGTAAGTGTGGCTGAAATATAAACACTATATAATAAACAAGTATTCTCTATAGAAAATGCAGACAAATGCATTTTAACACATAGGTAAGAGAGACTTTCAGAATAAATGATGGCACCTAATGATGACAATGAAGGGGCTGGCCCTGTAGCTTAGTCGGTAGAGCACCTGCCTGCCATGCTAGGGATCCTGGGTTCGATTTCCAGCTGGGGTGGGGACTTTTGTCCAACCAAGATGATTCCCCATCTTCCCCAGAGTCTGGAAGTATGAATGAGAGTGCAAATGTCTGCATGATCTAATGATTAAAATAAAAAGTACAAGCAACCCAACATATACGAGTTAACATCATCGATACGTTCCAAAGGAAGACAGGCGCTGATATGACCCTGGAGTTAAAGGCAGTGTATAAATGGAACAACAAAAAAGTGATGATAATAATTATAATTTACTGTTTTATTTCTTTTATTTACCAAAAATAAAACTAAACATATTGCTTCTCACTCTCTCCACCTCTGTAATTATCCTACTATCTCCTTCTCTTTCCTGCTTTCTACTTTTCTCTCCATTTCTCTCTTCCTCTCTCTGTACAACATACATCTTAAATAATGTTTTGAAAACCAGCAATAAAATTGTATTTCTATATTATTAATATGTACAAATTAAAAGAAATGCTTAACAACATGCAAGCTACGGCTGTCCCTTATGCTGGCAAAGTATTTCTGACTATTCTATTTTTCATGGTGAACAGTTTATCTCCAGGATATCCAAAAAAAACAACTAAATAAACAAAAAAAATATCTTTTTTTTCTCCTACTTTAAGCCCTTTCAGAAATATCCCCTCACCTATGGGGAAGTAATTAAGAGGTTATAATACTCGTATAGCCTGTTCTCTAAGTTTCCAGATGTTCCATAACAATTGACTTGACCATTCTTGCATGTAAAGGTAATATACACAGATACACACATATATCTAAATGTACTTTTCACTTCAAGGTAGACATTTATACTATGTCAGTATCAAGTATCCATCCAAATTAAAGAGTTACCACAAAGTATATAATTTGGTTTCATTTGTGGCTTTAATAATGGTGAGGATCTCCAGTTCAATTACCAGCTCTGGAGTAGCAATTCTGAGTTGACTCTAACAAGGCTTTCCCTCCAACTGGATTTCTTCATGGGTCAATGGTAACAAAATATAGGTTCTTTCATCACATTGTCAACCTGTCATTTTACCATCGGATATAAGAGACACTGACCGTAGGTTGAAAAATGGGTTCACTCTTGGAGGAACAGGGTTCTCCCAAAGGTCATTGATCATATACGGAAAGTTCTATATGTTTATTTTGCAAAAATAAAAGAAATGACTGATGCTAATGGAGGATAAAGTGTGCACATTTAGACCCACATAAATCCACCGAGAAGAAATCGCTAAACATTCCGGGCTGGAAGAGCCGTTCCTCTGTTGGAGGTGCCTAGAGAGGGTGATGTGTCCACGAGAAGCACTCTTTCATTTGAATAAGCATCTATGCCATCTGTCCAGCATAACAACATGCCACGAAACCTAGAAGCACATCTGAAACATGAGAACGAAACAGAGTGAAAGGGAAGTGGAAAGCAAATTGTGATAGAACTATTTGCCCACCAATCAGGTGAAACCATGTAACAGTGAGCGGCCGGCAGGAACTGAACCCGGACCTGTCGATTTACCGTGGAGCAGTGGCAGTAATTCCTTCCATCTCACCGCCGGCTACATTTTGTATCTGGAGTGACAATAATTATTTACAATGACAACAGAAGCAGATTCAGAGATTACAAATTCCCACTTGAATAGCCAGTCTTAAATAGTTTAAAATTTCCTTTTACAACTTTCTGCATTTTCAAAATGAAAAATCAAACAATGTTCTTTAGTGACTCCCTATGCGGTCTGGTACATAGAGGATAGGAATTTTCCTTTAGTCAGAATTATTCCATATCTTTAAACGAATCTAGATGTATGAGCGAATGTGTATATTTGTGAATGTGATTATGAACAAAATTCAAATTGTGTTGGCTGTATGATTAGCAATGAAATACCAAATAAAGAAAGCCAACGTAAGCAGCCCAATAGATAAACAATAGTAAAACGGGTAACATTATTACTGGTGTGCATTATTAGAAATGCAGGCTGCCGATATTTATAAAATATTCTTCACTGGAACTGGAATGAAATTAGCTGATATTTGTATAGAAATATCAGCAATTTTTAAATAGTTTACAGCCTATGTCCATTGCTTTATCCTTGAATTTATTTATAAAAAATATTTAACTTATTTTTATATAGAAAATATAATATTTAGTTTAAGGTACATACACTGAATGTCAGATATGGTAGTATGTAGTCATCAAGACGTATTTTATCCACGAGTGGAAGATTTGTTAATTTCCGTGAGTGTAAAAATAAGTCTTGAGTACCATACAATGTTTTATCAAATACTTACCCTAATCATTAAAATAACTTATTACTTTTTAATTAAACTATAATAAAATAGTAGAATTATTTGTAGCTTTATTTTCTAGAATATAGGTCTATTTAGACAAGGATGTGTGTCGTTGACTATTACCTAATATGAGAGAATCAATGTTGACTAGTCGTTTGTTTTAATTATTGGTATAGCAACTTACGACAATTGATTCATACTAATTAAGAAAAATAATGCTTAATATAACTTCATTGAAACAAGAGAAGGTATCTATACCAGATAAAGTTTTGGAGGAAGCCAAGAATGTTTTATAATACATATTATTATAATTGGTTATAATAATATATTATTATGATATTATTAATAAATTGGTAAACTAGGAAAAAAGTTGTATTAGAATGGATTCCATCTCATTGTGGGATAGATGGAAATGAAATGCAGACTTTTTGGCAAAGAAAGGAACCAAAATTAAACGAAAAGCTATTACAAAATTTTCTTTTGAATCAATCAAACCATTGTTAAAAGAAAAATATATAAAAACTATATATAGTGTCACGGCGAAAAAGCACGGAAGTTTCGGTGCCGAGAGAGAAGCGCGGTTTGTGTACACCAAAGAGACTGCAGATAAAGACAACAGACGGTCAGGTTTCACGTAGATAACGAGCTTGCATATGCAGATAAACATAGCGCTTGAGAAAAAAGACTTACCGAAACAAACTGAGATAAATGGACATTTCTGGTAATATCTTGATTATTCGGGTTCTTTATTGTTCTGGAAATATCTCGAATTTAGGAATGAGGTATTTAAGGAAGAGCCGACTCGACAAGAGCGAGTGAGTCGTGGGAGAGGTAAGCAGAGAATAGCTGAGAGTGTTGTTGTAAACTGAACACTGTTTGTTATTGTCATCGACTTTGGAAGATTGTGTTGTGATATGTGATGTAATTTTGCTGCTATTGTATTTCTATGCAAATAAAGAACATTTAGAATTTCGGCAAATGGACTTTGAACCCACAAAGTCACAATATATATAAAATAACACAAGAAAATAAAAACTCAAAATGGCTACAAATTGCACATAACCCTAAAATAATTCCAAAACTACCAAGAATATCAGCTGTTGCCACTTTTTGCCTTATAAGTGGACATGATTGTCTGAATAACCATCTTTATAAGATTGGAATTTCAAGCTATCATATGTACCAGAGAAGAAATTATGAATATGGAACATCTAGAATCATGCCAAGCTTTGAACACATGTCCTGACATTGTCCCCAAATACTGGGAGGCTAGAAGGAGAATGACTTTGTTGTCAATTCCTGTCAATTCCATGCACGCACACACAATAAATATTGTACTTGAAATATAGACCTAGAGATTGTATTTTATTGATAGTCATTAAAGTGGAATTTTATGCTCCTTAATATTAAAGTATTACTTTAGTAAGTTAATTTCTATTATTAAAGTATGACGGCTGTTCAATAAAGAATGATCATAATTTTGTACCGTCATAATTTTTCGCACTAAAATTCAATCTTATTATATTCTGTTAGCTTAATGTGAAACAAACAGGTTGTAGTAGTTTCATTATTGGTACTCCTGGTTCCCACCTGTGAGAACCAGGCAAGTTCAGGCATGTTCAGTATCGCCTACTGCTGCAATGGAGGTAACATGCAGTTAAAGTTGATGTTAGAGGAAGATCGGTGCTTCTTACAAACATAATCACTGCTGATGAAACTTGGCTACATCATTTTGATCCTGAGAGCAAACAGCAAAGATTAGTGTGGAAATTTTCATCGCCAACCACCCAAAATGCAAAAGAGGTTGCTTCTGCTGGGAAAGATATGGTCTATTCTATAACTTGAAGAAACGCCTTCGTGGGAGGCATTATCCATCATCAGAAGCAGTGGTGAAGGCTGCAGAGGCGATTTTGAAGGATCTCTCAAAAATGGTTCCCAGCATGTCTTTGAAGACTGGCAGAAACGCTGTGACAAGTGCATCGCATTCAGGGGAGACTATTTTGAGAAGGATCATAAAAATTATGATGATGAGTAAAAGTACATTGTCAAAAAAAAATGTGATCATTCTTTATTGAACAGCTCTCGTACAACTACAAGTGTTGGATAAATGTATTTGAACAACTTCAAGTTAGATTAAAGTGGTGCAAGTTCAATTAAATATACTGATTTGAATGAAAGAGAGTATTTGGTGCACAAAATTTATACTTCGTTTCAATAAAGCTGGAGGTAACTGAGTTTTTATTCATTCTGATACACCTAAACTTATTTAGTTTAAATTAATCCAATAAATAACAAAACTTAAATCATACACCCAAAAACTATCACATATACAACTACAAGTACAAAAAAAAAAACATGTCATCCCCGGCTTAAACTACCCTTTAAATGGGAAAATGTTGATCATTTTCAATTTTCTCAAAAACAATTATAATGATTTTGATTAAAATAATGTCATCACAAATAAAAGGCATGTCTTGAATTATCAGTGAAGTAGTTCCTGAATCACGCTTGTATAGCTCATAAATCATAAGAGATAGACAATATCTTACTATAACCAGAACGCGAACAAAATGCAGCTGCAGGCATGGCTTACCACCACTGGAGACATCTAGCTTTCCCCCTCTACCGTCATTTTAGGTTGCCTCTCCTCCTTCGCGCGAGTTACCCTAGTCATTTAAGTGTGTGAATGTGTGAGTGTGTGAGTGTGTGAGTGTGTGTGTGCGTGCGTGCGTGCGTGTGTGTTTTTGTTGTTGTGTTTGTTGTGTGTGCGTGCGTGCGTGTGCGTGCATGTGCATGTGTGCGTGTGTGTGCAAGTGTGTGCGTGTATGTGTGTGTGCGTGCGTGCGTGCGTGCGTGTGTGTGCGTGTGTGTGTTTTTGTTGTTGTGTTTGTTGTTGTGTTTGTTGTGTGTGTGTGTGTGTGTGTGTGTGTGTGTGTGTGTGTGTGTGTGTGTGTGTGTGTGTGTGTGTGTGTGTGTGTGTGTGTGTGTGTGTGTGTGTGTGTGTGTGTGTGTGTGTGTGTGTGTGTGTGTGTGTGTGTGTGTGTGTGTGTGTGTGTGTGTGTGTGTGTGTGTGTGTGTGTGTGTGTGTGTGTGTGTGTGTGTGTGTGTGTGTGTGTGTGTGTGTGTGTGTGTGTGTGTGTGTGTGTGTGTGTGTGTGTGTGTGTGTGTGTGTGTGTGTGTGTGTGTGTGTGTGTGTGTGTGTGTGTGTGTGTGTGTGTGTGTGTGTGTGTGTGTGTGTGTGTGTGTGTGTGTGTGTGTGTGTGTGTGTGTGTGTGTGTGTGTGTGTGTGTGTGTGTGTGTGTGTGTGTGTGTGTGTGTGTGTGTGTGTGTGTGTGTGTGTGTGTGTGTGTGTGTGTGTGTGTGTGTGTGTGTGTGTGTGTGTGTGTGTGTGTGTGTGTGTGTGTGTGTGTGTGTGTGTGTGTGTGTGTGTGTGTGTGTGTGTGTGTGTGTGTGTGTGTGTGTGTGTGTGTGTGTGTGTGTGTGTGTGTGTGTGTGTGTGTGTGTGTGTGTGTGTGTGTGTGTGTGTGTGTGTGTGTGTGTGTGTGTGTGTGTGTGTGTGTGTGTGTGTGTGTGTGTGTGTGTGTGTGTGTGTGTGTGTGTGTGTGTGTGTGTGTGTGTGTGTGTGTGTGTGTGTGTGTGTGTGTGTGTGTGTGTGTGTGTGTGTGTGTGTGTGTGTGTGTGTGTGTGTGTGTGTGTGTGTGTGTGTGTGTGTGTGTGTGTGTGTGTGTGTGTGTGTGTGTGTGTGTGTGTGTGTGTGTGTGTGTGTGTGTGTGTGTGTGTGTGTGTGTGTGTGTGTGTGTGTGTGTGTGTGTGTGTGTGTGTGTGTGTGTGTGTGTGTGTGTGTGTGTGTGTGTGTGTGTGTGTGTGTGTGTGTGTGTGTGTGTGTGTGTGTGTGTGTGTGTGTGTGTGTGTGTGTGTGTGTGTGTGTGTGTGTGTGTGTGTGTGTGTGTGTGTGTGTGTGTGTGTGTGTGTGTGTGTGTGTGTGTGTGTGTGTGTGTGTGTGTGTGTGTGTGTGTGTGTGTGTGTGTGTGTGTGTGTGTGTGTGTGTGTGTGTGTGTGTGTGTGTGTGTGTGTGTGTGTGTGTGTGTGTGTGTGTGTGTGTGTGTGTGTGTGTGTGTGTGTGTGTGTGTGTGTGTGTGTGTGTGTGTGTGTGTGTGTGTGTGTGTGTGTGTGTGTGTGTGTGTGTGTGTGTGTGTGTGTGTGTGTGTGTGTGTGTGTGTGTGTGTGTGTGTGTGTGTGTGTGTGTGTGTGTGTGTGTGTGTGTGTGTGTGTGTGTGTGTGTGTGTGTGTGTGTGTGTGTGTGTGTGTGTGTGTGTGTGTGTGTGTGTGTGTGTGTGTGTGTGTGTGTGTGTGTGTGTGTGTGTGTGTGTGTGTGTGTGTGTGTGTGTGTGTGTGTGTGTGTGTGTGTGTGTGTGTGTGTGTGTGTGTGTGTGTGTGTGTGTGTGTGTGTGTGTGTGTGTGTGTGTGTGTGTGTGTGTGTGTGTGTGTGTGTGTGTGTGTGTGTGTGTGTGTGTGTGTGTGTGTGTGTGTGTGTGTGTGTGTGTGTGTGTGTGTGTGTGTGTGTGTGTGTGTGTGTGTGTGTGTGTGTGTGTGTGTGTGTGTGTGTGTGTGTGTGTGTGTGTGTGTGTGTGTGTGTGTGTGTGTGTGTGTGTGTGTGTGTGTGTGTGTGTGTGTGTGTGTGTGTGTGTGTGTGTGTGTGTGTGTGTGTGTGTGTGTGTGTGTGTGTGTGTGTGTGTGTGTGTGTGTGTGTGTGTGTGTGTGTGTGTGTGTGTGTGTGTGTGTGTGTGTGTGTGTGTGTGTGTGTGTGTGTGTGTGTGTGTGTGTGTGTGTGTGTGTGTGTGTGTGTGTGTGTGTGTGTGTGTGTGTGTGTGTGTGTGTGTGTGTGTGTGTGTGTGTGTGTGTGTGTGTGTGTGTGTGTGTGTGTGTGTGTGTGTGTGTGTGTGTGTGTGTGTGTGTGTGTGTGTGTGTGTGTGTGTGTGTGTGTGTGTGTGTGTGTGTGTGTGTGTGTGTGTGTGTGTGTGTGTGTGTGTGTGTGTGTGTGTGTGTGTGTGTGTGTGTGTGTGTGTGTGTGTGTGTGTGTGTGTGTGTGTGTGTGTGTGTGTGTGTGTGTGTGTGTGTGTGTGTGTGTGTGTGTGTGTGTGTGTGTGTGTGTGTGTGTGTGTGTGTGTGTGTGTGTGTGTGTGTGTGTGTGTGTGTGTGTGTGTGTGTGTGTGTGTGTGTGTGTGTGTGTGTGTGTGTGTGTGTGTGTGTGTGTGTGTGTGTGTGTGTGTGTGTGTGTGTGTGTGTGTGTGTGTGTGTGTGTGTGTGTGTGTGTGTGTGTGTGTGTGTGTGTGTGTGTGTGTGTGTGTGTGTGTGTGTGTGTGTGTGTGTGTGTGTGTGTGTGTGTGTGTGTGTGTGTGTGTGTGTGTGTGTGTGTGTGTGTGTGTGTGTGTGTGTGTGTGTGTGTGTGTGTGTGTGTGTGTGTGTGTGTGTGTGTGTGTGTGTGTGTGTGTGTGTGTAATGCTCAGAATTTGATAATAATAAAATCATTTTTCTTCTTGCTTCCCAATATTTGGAGACTAGATCTTGATTTTGGAGTGTTTCACATACAGTTAGATGATCGATGATTATTAAATCGTCTTTACCACATAAACAGCACTGTGGAGAAGTTGTTAATCCAACCTTGAATAAATGTCCATTCAAACAATCGTGGCGTGTGATTAATCTGAACATTGCTACTGAAGATTTTCGAGGTAGATCTGGAATTGTCTTTAGTTTGTTTTGGAGATCTTTCCAATTAAGTTTTTCAGAGGAAACTAGATAGTTGTTATATAGTTTTGTGAAGATGTTTTTGATTAATCTTTTAACTGTTTCATAGGGGATATTTCGTTTCGTATTTTGAGATATTTTGGAACCCTTCTTGGCCAACATATCTGCTTGCTCATTGCCAGAAATTCCACAGTGAGATGGTATCCATTGGAAAACTATACGTATATTTAAATTTTGAAGATGTTTAATCATATAATGAATTTCATTTATCTTTGCAGTTTTTGGGCTGTCATTTGAAATAATAGCCTGAATAGCTGCTTTAGAATCCATTAAGAAAACTGTGTTGGAAAGCTTATTTGTCCAGGCAAATAGATTTTGTAAGGAAGTATAAATTGCATCAATTTCTCCATCAAAACTTGTTAAGTAAATTCCAACATGCTTATAGAAAGAAAAGAATTTACAGGTAGCTCCTGCTCCATCTTCTTGATTGTAAAGAGAGCCATCTGTATAGATGTGTGTCCATTTGTCAACTGGATATCTTACATTAAGTCTGGTCATTTAAGTTAATTGATGGAAATTATTCATTTCTTCATGCTAGCCATATACAGGCTAAGGCATTGGATTGATAGAGTAGACACGAAAAATTCAATGCCACGACCGGGTTTGAATCACGGATCTACTGGTTTTCGTCCAGTCGCTCTTACTCCAGGTAACTCACCCTGACCGAGATTCGAACCTGGCAGCTCTTGAACGTGAGGCAGACATGCTACCATCTACGCTACCGAGGTGGGCTATGTTAAGTTTGTTTTGGAGATTCTTCCAATTAATTGGTAATGAAATAATATTTATTTATTATTTAATATTTATTATTATTTATCTAATAGGTACAAGGAACTATGTAAAGAAACCATTTCTGCTAATGTTTATCTTAGTTAATGTGAAGTAGATAAAAGAATAAGCTTTGATATGAATACTTTATTGAAGAATGGGTAGATAAAGTCTTGTGAATGCAGCACATGAGATGCTTCAAATTTGAGTCAACTTTGCGGCATGAAACTACACAGAGTATTATAAAAGTTCAGTTTTATTACAAAAGCTACTGAATTTCTTGCTTCCTTTTAACTGCATTGTTTCTATTGTTTTGAAATGTATATGCAAGAACGACTGGACGAAAACCAGTAGATCCGTGGTTCAAATCCAGGGGCGGTTCCTCCATAAGGTTGCAGGTTTGCGCTATATCCACTGATTCTGAATGTACAACAGGTGCATTTTGCACATTAAAGCTGTACTTGTTTACATTGCTTTATATACAAACATGTTTCAATTACGCTTATCGTCTGTAGCTGCCCATGACCGCAGAAGTCGAAATAAAGAGAGGTTAGCTGTAGGAGCCGCAGGTTTGCAGCGAATTGTGAACCAAAGATTTCGCCCAAATGTAGGCTCTCTGAGGGGGTTGCGGGAAGGTGAAGAGATGGGAGGGGCTTCTTATACATTGCTTAAATGGAGGTTTATAAACCTAGCTCCTCCCACTCTTAGCAACGGCTATAGCGTGACCTTCAGGCTTAGCTTCTGTGTCTCTGCTTTTCGAACACAGGGAGAATATAATTAAATGCATGGAGGTCATTCAGAAGAGAGCTCTGTTAAACAACAACGCCACACTTGTTCAGGCTTCTGGGTTTATGGCCACTTTGAAAGATTATAATTTTGTATTCTGGCTGTCTTTCTTCTACAAGATCATGCCACATGTGGACATTTTGTACAATCAGCTGCAGAAACGAAACTGCAATGCAACATTTGCCATCGCCCAGCTAAACGCATTTGAAAGGGAAGTGCAAAAGGTAAGAAATAGCGTGGATATCGAGGAACACGAAGAAACTGCAATTAAGAGGAGAAGAATAGAAGATCATGATGTGAAAAGAAGAGAAGCTCTTGAAGTATGTGACATTCTTAGAGAAGCAAAGAACAGATTTAGCTTCACGGGGCATCTGGTAGCCTCAACTTTGTTTCATCAAGAGAATTTCTAAGATATTTCCAGAGGATTCCCTTAGAGAAACAATAAAGTTCTATCCTTTTATCATTGGAATAAAAATTCGTAGAGAACTGATTGTAATTTACAGTCGAGAGGAATTTCGTGGAATGTCCGGCGCATTGTGCTTGATGGACTTCATTAAGGAACACAATTTATGTACTACATTCAGCGAATATGTCAAACTCCTCCGAGTACTGTTAACTATTCCTATGTCTACCGCTGAAGCAGAATGCTGTTTCTCAACTTTAAAAGGCGTAAAAACTTTCCTTAAAAACACAATGTCACAGGACCGATTGACAGCATTAGCAATGCTTTCAATTGAGAGAGAGCTTGTTATGAAGATCAGCGACTTCAACGCAAAAGTTATCGATAGATTCGCCAGGTCTAAGGAGAGTAGAGCAGAGAATCTGTATAAATGGGTGAGTCATTACTACTCTGTATTTTATTTTTCATTTGTGCACCACCAATAATTTAACCCACCAGCCGCCACTGTTCAGATCCCAGCCGTGGCATTGAATTTTTCATGTCGACTCTATCAATGCACTGGTCATGTTTCACTCACTTTCACATTCACTGCTACATTCACTCTTTGCATTTTCTGCTGAATCACTGCTTTGTTCCTCAGGGTTTAAATAAACTATGATTCTATCTATTTGTTGATCGATTGTAAGGTCATGTCTGAGGTAATTATTTTCTGTTAACTTTGAAAATCAAAACAGTATTAAAATACACTCGTTTGGTGTGGTTTGCCTTTGTTGCATACATGAAGGGAGGGGTGGGAGTCACGTGATGCTTGGATGGCGAGAAGAGGAAAAGGTTCTCCTCGCGCATGCGCACACCGATTGCATTTTGTTTGAGAAATGTGTAGTGTTTAACGCCCGCTTTTACTACATACGGCACCGCAGGCGGTGGCACTGATGATGCATGAGATGAAGATGCAGCACCGGTGGAATGAGATGGCGGGGGAAACCGGAGATCCCGGAGAAAACCCGCCCCAGCGCCGTGTTGTCCACCACAAATCTCACTTTGCGGTCACCTGGGATCGAACCCGGGCCGCCATGGTGAGAGCCAAGCGGTCTAACCACTGAGCAACGGCGCGGCCATTTTTTTTGAGATCTACCTGTATACCTAAATCTTGTTAAAACACACAATTTATGTGAAATAAAACTTCAATGAGTTCTAAAACACACGCCATTGTAGGCTCGTCTCTGTACAAGGGATAGGATATTTATTATTATTTTACAAATAGGCCGTCAGCCAAGAAACTTCCGCTGTAAAATTTCTGATCGCGTGACTTCCAGATACACCAAAATACATATTTTACAATCACTTTCATGATTTAATAGCCCGAAGAATTTCAGAATATAAAAGGACGACTCCAAACTTCACAAAGCACCTTATAAAGAAAAGCAGGAGAACTGTGTTTCGACTTACAGCTAAGCCAATTATAAGTTGAATTGACTTCCAGAATATGAACGTGAGATACATTTAAAACTGCATCTTTATTAGCACAACAGCCGTAACAAAGAGCCCAAAATGTACAAGCTATAATTCTACTGGATTCCATAATAACCCTTATCTTATTCAAAGTGCGGTATTTGAAGCCCAACTCCTTTTGGAGACCGCGCAAAGTGCAGTGCCCATAAGAAAAATCACAAATTTCTTGCAAATGTGCAACCAATTCCTCTAAGGTGGGCGCTCTCCCTTTTGCATAGAATCTATAAATTTCTCGACGAATTAAATCGCATGTGAAATTATCTACTTTAGAGAAACGTTTCCTTTTGTTTTCACACTTGATCGGCGTCTTTGGTATTCCCTACGTCAAAATATTTCTTACTGAATTTCTGTGAATACCCAGAATTTATCATCAGGTTCATTGCACGACCCCTTACCAAGATTATTTGTCAGCAAATATTTATATATGTCCAAAACAAGCGCTTGAATTTGCTTAGAAACTGTTCCCGTTATAACTTTGCTTTTCTGAGGCTTTTCCAGTAATATAACTCGGCCAAGTTATTCACACTGTCTTCACCTTGATTATTTTCACTTGACTGAAAGTTATCTACTACTTCATTTGCATTTACCACTGTATTTGCCTCCCACGGTCTCCACATCGTGACACATAACGAATTTCTGCACGTAATGAAACAGATCAACTGGAAGTTGGAACTATGGCAACTGAGACACCACGTGGAGTAGACATGCAACTGTCATTTTCAGAAAATCGGGGTTGCTATTGGTCCCCAACGTCAGTGTTCCATTTCTGAAATGTGGAGATAGATTTATGACGGTCATTAGTGGGCGGGAAGGTCAGGTCCCTTGAGGTCCCTTTGAGTGGGAACTGCACACACGTTAACTAAACAGACTTTTTTTTTACCGCCACGTTGCTATGATAGTTTGACCGAGAGAGATGGCTCAGGCGGTTTCGTCTGTGAC
Organism: Mantis religiosa; assembly: GCA_030765055.1. Classification (NCBI taxonomy): domain Eukaryota; kingdom Metazoa; phylum Arthropoda; class Insecta; order Mantodea; family Mantidae; genus Mantis; species Mantis religiosa. The sequence continues at coordinate 46,188,446 of CM060959.1, read as the reverse complement.
CCGCACTCCGGAGGTCAGGATTCGATTCCCATGGCCGACCTGCCTGATCCATGAATTTTTTCTGGCGTTTTCCTGGATCGTCAGGCCTGGGTAGGTTAATTACATCTCTCGAATTTCCTGTCCCTCCATTTCATCTCCTTTATCATTTCACATCACCTCTCTCCTTCAGGGTAGAAGTGTCGACGGGTGTCTCGGCGTTGCATGGCAGGATGATATGCCTTGGTAAAACTTCCTCCTCCAGTACGGCGGTCTCCGAACTCCGAAGCTTATCTGGTAGATCGAACCTCTAGCACTCGTGGTACCTCTGACGTTACTAGAGAAATCTCGGGCCGAACATTCGAGCCCCTCCCTGAATGGGAGTTGTTCGGATTGGGTTGGACTCGAGGGGGCAGTGGTTCCCGATACCCGTGGGAGATCGGGTACGTCTCCGGACGGGGTTGAGGGAAGCTATATATTCCTGCGTACAAGCCTGCGTAGCTAGTAGCAGGTGCGCTAGATCACCAGGCGGCCCTACCTAGGTTAATCGGTAGCCTTCCTCTTTGGGGTTGGCGCGCGTAAGTGGCGTATTCACTTCCACCCCATCTTGAGTCCATAGGACCATATAGGGGGGAGGGCCTTGTTAATCTCTAGGTCTTGCCCTACTGAAAGCCTCACGGAGGCGCCGGACACCGTTTTGGGACAGCTCAGTAACTCCCTCGTCATTAGAGGGGAGCTCAGTCTTAACTTTGTGTGGATTGCCCTGGTAGATACCTCGGTAGACCGTTCCAGGAGCACAGTGAGGTGGGATATGGTTGTATTGGACTTCCGGGGAGTTTCCAGTTGGTAAAGTGTAGAGACCCTACCCTCTGCACTGTCATGACTCCTTGGCACTGCTGTCCTCTGTCTCCTCTCACCTCATCCTCCCTCCCAGGGATGCCCCACTTGGGAGCATAGGTACTTATGCCCACTACAAGAAGGCTAGACGGGAATTAAGGGTAGAGGAGCTTGAACTGTTTATCTGCTGCAGTAGTGGAACTATTTACTACGAAATGAGTGTATGAGAGTATATATGAGTCACCCATGATGCCAGATCTAATGTTTGTTGCAGTAAATGCAGTGATAGATTTTTTTTAATAATCCTTTATTCGTCCACATGTTCCATTACATTTGTAATATTACATGTTCTGGTTTGCTTTGCTTCCAGATTGATTGTTCATATTAACTGAAGTATTGAAATTATTTTGTTTTCAGATTGTGTTCACACAGTCACTGTAGTTCTTTAGAATTAATTTACTTAGTTATTCAGCACTTTCTAGATTGATTGTGTTGACATATTCACTAAAGTCCCTTAGATATCGTCCTACAAGTGCTGGTTTATGTACTGGCCACTTCCCTCCTTTCTTGTTTATTTATGCCCTTAGTTTTTCCCTTTGGTCCTTCCATTTGATGCAGTCATACAGGATGTGATCTGTAGTTTCGTCTCCTCTGTTACAGGTGCATGTAGAATCATCAATTATGTTGAATCTCTTGTAACAGGCTTTAAGCCTTCCATGTCCTGTTAAAATGGTAGTGAGGTTTGTTGATATGCTATATGTGATAGGTATTATGTATGGGTGAGTTATGTGACAGCACTTGTGTATTTTAAACCAGCCTTCCATCCTTGTCATACTCGGAAGGCGAGCATAAACACCGAGGAGACAGCAAAAGTGATTACGTTATACATTCCTCTAGCTTGCCTTCTTGTCCTGGGCAAACGATACATTAGACCAAGTTTGGACTTCCGTGCCGAATCACCTCCGTAGCATAGTCCAGTCCAGTCTATGATAGTTCAGTGGGTTAGAGAGAGCCAAGTTGCATGGAATTGGACTTGTCAGCATGATTCTACCTTCCTTAGAAGACTTTCTTGCTTAGATGACTGTAATTATGATCAAGTGATAATAATTTAAAATGTCAAGCGAGTTGGCGCCAGGGTAAAGTGTATTACTAACATTCGACGGGTCTCAACGGGGCCCACTAACTTGACTGAAAGTCTTTTCCTCGGTTACGTAGAAAATGAAACTAGCTACAATGAAGCAACGAATATTATACAAATACAACTATTTGTAACAAAACTTAACTTAAGAAAATGATGTTCATTCTTCTTTCTAATTGAAATCGATTTTACGAACTCTTGTTTTTTAAAACCTGGTATAGATATGTTGATGATATTTTTGCTATTGTTCCTGATAAACAAATAAATGATGATTTAAAATTACTTAATTTACAAGATATAGCTATAAAATTCACATTAGAAACTAAAATTGACGATTTTCTTCCTTTTTTGGATTTGAAGATAATAAGAAATAATAATAAATTGGGTTTTGGTATTTATAGGAAATCTACTCATATCGATATTTACATAAAAAATAAAAGGTTTAACCCTTTTCCACATAAATTTGCTGTTTTCAATAGTTTGATTTATAGATTAATAAATATACCCCTGAATAAAGATGAATTTAATAAAGAATATAAACATATTATTAATACTGCTTTAATTAATGGTCATAATAAAGACCTTATAAAAACGAAGGTTGAAAAATTTAACTGTTAATGATATTTCTACCCTTAAAAAATAAAAGACGATTATAATTTTTAAAAAACAATTACTTAGAATCCTTGGTTTAATAAACAATTTCAAAAAGTTTAAAAAGAGTTTGGTATAACTTTGGTTCCTCAAAACAAATATAGTATTAAAAGTTTACTACATTTCTCTAAAAAAGATGAAATTCCTAATAATAAAAAATCTGGTACTTATCAATTTAATTGTTTGAATTGTGATAAGGTTTATATTGGAAAGACAAAACGTAATTTAGAAACCAGAACGAAAGAACATTTTCATAACATTTAATATAAACAGACTCATAAATCGGCTGTAGCAGATCATTTTTGGTCATTTAACCATAATATAAATCCTGAAGCTAAATTATTAAAACAATTAAATGTCCCGATAAATTTAATGATTTTGGAAAAAATATTTATTTAAAAAAATAAACATCGCGTAATGATTTTTTAAATACCAGTAGTTCATTATGTTCTTAAGTTTGTTTCGTTCAAAGAGTTCGTGGAATCGATTTCAATTATAAAGAAGAATTACCATCAATTTCTTAAGTTAAGTGAAGTTTTTGTTACAAATTTATATATATATATATCTGTGTGTGTGTGTGTGTGTGTGTGTGTGTGTGTGTGTGTGTGTGTGTGTGTGTGTGTGTGTGTGTGTGTGTGTGTGTGTGTGTGTGTGTGTGTGTGTGTGTGTGTGTGTAATTTTCCCCGGTTGCTTGAATAATTTGATAGTACATTTAATTTCCTGCTTAATCGTGCCTAATCAGGAATTTGGGCTGATCACCCATCCTGGGTATGCTAGGATCCTCACTTTGTTTCACAAATATAACTATGTGCAACAAAAACTTCACTTATCTTAAGAAAATGACGTAAATTTTTCTTGTTAATTGATGAGATCGATTTCGTAAACACTTGTTTACGTCTTCAGCCATCAAACAATTTTGTTGTCAACGTTACTATCGCTACAGGTCATTGCGTTCTTGCTACTATTACCAAAATCTAAAAATAAAATAAACTTAAAAACAGAATCGACTGCTGGTATTTCAAAATTCATTACGCGATGTTTATTTTTAAAATAAATATATTTTCCCAAACCATTAAATCTATCGGACTATTTAATCGTTTTAATAATTTAACTTCAGGATTTATTCCATGGTTAAATAACCAAAAATGATCTGCTATGGCCGATTTATCAGTCTGTTTATATTTAATGTTATGAATATGTTCTTTCTTTCTGGTTTCCAAATTACGTTTTGTCTTTCCAATATAAACCTGATCACAATCTAAACAATTAAATTGAGAAATATCAGATTTTTTTATTATTAGGAATTTTATCGTTTTTAGAGAAATGTAGTAAATTTTAATATATATTTATTTTGAGGAACTTAAGTTATACCAAACTCTTTAAAAAATTGAAAATGTTTATTAATTAATAAGAAAAATGTACTTCATTTTCTTAAGATCAGTGAAACTTTTGTTGCAAATAGTTATATTTGTGTAGTATTTGTTGCTTCACTATAATTAGGTTTATCTTTTATGTAATTCTCAGTTTGCTTACTTCTTTTCAGCTACTGACCTGTTTTTTTTTAATTACATCTTCCAACGTTGTCATATCGGACGATGAATGGAATGGATGAAATGATCCTCAAATGAGCCCAGGGTCCATGGAGACATTCGTCTTTTAGGATAAGAGAATACCCCGGAAAAAAACCTTATCCAGGTAACTCACCCTGACCGAGATTCGAACTCGGGAGCTCTTGAACGTGAGGCAGACATGCTACCGTCTACGCTACCGAGGCGGGCTTCTGACCTGCTTGTAAGTCCTTGGTAGTGTAATCAGTTGAAAATATATATTTTGAAACAATGTTTTATTTGGATGAGTAGAGCCAGACAGAAAAGTTCAATGCCATAGTCGGGATTTGAACTACGGATCTCCCGGCCTCCGTCCGGTTTTCAGTCTGGCTCTGCTCATCCAAACCTTAGCCTAGACATGGCTAGTGTGGAAGAAACGATCATTTCTAATGTTTTATTTCTTGAAAATTACTTTGAAATGAAGTTTATTTTCCGGTTCAACACGTTCGCCTCTCAAAATCGGTCCTAAGTTTGGAATTTTCTGTTGGCAACGAGCCGGTAGCTACAGTTGGAATGAATACTTTATACATGGAGAAGGAAAAACATACCTTACATTTCTATCAATGTTTCAATTCCCAAGTGAAGAAATACCACTCTGAGGTACAACAGAAATGACGCCTGCCACAACACTTCTTACTCCAGCTGAATTAGTTATGAGCCTACGCTGCTTTTATGATTCTACTCGGTCTTGACGTATCTGTTTTTGTGACGCAGCACCTTTTTACTGCACGTAAATCGCGGCTTAGGGTGTACTGCGGTGCAGCTTTTGGTGATATAACCGTGGAGAAACAATCCGGGTAAAAATTTGTTGAATGCTTGCGTCATAAATCGAAACCAGAGCAGCAATTACCTACTTAACCTAGAATCACAGTACAGTAACTGCACTATGAAAAAGAAAAGGAAAATTTCATTCATTTTCATTATATGCGTACCATAATTTCGTACATTTATTATTATTATAATAATATATAATATAATAATAATAATAATAATAATAATAATAATAATAATAATAATAATAATAATAATAATAATAATAATAATAATAATAATAATAATAATAATAATAATAATAATAATAATAATAATAATAATTAATAATAATAATAATAATAATAATAATAATAATAATAATAATAATAATAATAATAATAATAATAATAATAATAATAATAATAATAATAATAATAATAATAATAATAATAATAATAATAATAATAATAATAATAATAATAATAATAATAATAATAATAATAATAATAATAATAATAATAATAATAATAATAATAATAATAATAATAATAATAATAATAATAATAATAATAATAATAATAATAATAATAATAATAATAATAATAATAATAATAATAATAATAATAATAATAATAATAATAATAATAATAATAATAAATTAGTGCTGCATGATTTAATCGATTAACCAAAAAGATTTATCGATTAATATTTTTATTTTAGATCAAAGATTAAAAAGTTTTAATCGAATAATCTAGTCTATTAAAATTAACCGATTACAATAAATATTAATCAAAACTCTTTTAGCCAAATTTGGCCCTCTTTGTTTTGATGTATTTCTTCCGATGTAAACAGCCTTTCCAACGCATCAAGCTTTCACTAGACACGTAATGTTCTTTGAACTTTGAGATAATATAACTCCTGATAGCTAAAAGAAATCAGTCTGAACCCTGAGAAAATCTAAATAACACTTCTGTTGTGAAATATTCTAAGAGGTACATAACTACATACAGATGCTGACAGAGAGGTTTCTTCCCTTACAACTTGTGTGTGACAACATATCGTATACAACTGGTTATTTATCGCTTGCTAGCATAAACTGAGCTGTACAACCTTAAACCTAACACTTCGCTTACACAGCTATGGAAACAATAGCTGATCCCTCTTCTCAGGGCTGGTGCTGCTGTAACTTTACTGTAAACTGAAATAAGCCAGTAACGTTTCTGTGTTCATGACAGTGAGTGAAAGTTTTGTGTTAAAAAGTTAAAATAAGGAAAAACGTTTTGTGCTGAGTGAAATTAAAATTATGGCATACGAAAATTTGCGAGGGAAACTGGTGGCTTTACGCTAAATAAATCTTGTAAAGTGTCTGACAGAAAAAAAAAGATTTTTGTAAAATGACTAGGTGAGTCTTCACGTAAACTGTTACACTGGACAAAAAAAAATTGAATGTTTCGAACATTTCGTGAGGTAATTCCCACTAATTTTGGGTTGAGAAAAACAAATATGACAATGAAAAAATTTTATTAGCTCTAGTTTCTATGATGTTGTCACCCGAACATCGGAATTCCCGATAGGACCAGCTGGCAGGTAGGGACCAGACGGAAAACATTGAGCCACGCCTACCCATTTATCTTGTAGCGCTAACGAGGGGATGGTTGGAAAAACATCACTAGCCATCTCTTTCCCCTCCCTGACGTCTGGAACCTTCAGGATGATTCACTGAACCGCGAGACTTCCAGAAACAGTGATCTTCCTATAAAAAGGGGCTGCAGTTGGCGAGTGAGTTCAGTTGAGTTCTTGGCGAGCAGCCGTGAGGAGCGCCGTGCTAGTGAACGGACTGGAAGACTGTGTACGTGCATCGGAGGAGTTGTACGTAATTGCGAGTGCGAAGTGGACCTGTGACAGACGAACTGGTGAATTGTAATTGTGTGTGCTACGTAATTCTCTGTAATCGGCAAGTGTTCCAAATGTAATTCGGTGGAAATAAAGAACATTTTGAGTTTGTGAAATTGGACTTCTAATTTCATGAACCCACAAAGTCACAATATACACAAGGTGGAAGTATTACATATTAACGGATTGAGAGAAGGGTATACATTTTAATTACATATATGCTCACGACAATGAAAGTGCATTTGATTTTTTTAACTGGTAATTACATGCTAAGAGTTCTAAATTGCTGGAAAAAATACTTCGCAGATGGTCGTGTCTGAAGAGAATCATGTGGTGGCCTATTGACTTCGTCGTCTGTTAGCTTGCCTCTTGTGACGCAGTTCCGCAGAATCCCTATATACAAAGGCCAATAGTAATCCACAAGCACTACTTCATTCCAACGGCCCTGATATCTTTGTTCCATAACAGAAATGTCTTGGTGGAATCTCTCCCCATGTTCATCACTAACAGCTCCACAACTAGGAGGGAAAAACTCTAGGTGGGAGTGGAGAAAATGGATCTTAAGTGACATGTTGCATCCAAGGTTACGGTATTTTTGCAGGAGCGCTGTCACCAAATGCTTGTAGCTGTCATCTCTTTTGTTGCCTAAAAATCCATGAACAACACCCTTGAAGGCCTCCCAAGCTTCCTTTTCTTTCCACTCCAAAATTTGGTCAAATGCAGGATCCTTTACAAGTTCTCTTATTTTTGGTCCGACAAAAATGGCTTCCTTAACTTTTGCATTACTTAATTTCCAAAATGTATCTCTTATGTTATTTGACAGGTGTACCAACTACCCTCTCCCCCCAAAAAATTCCCCAAATTTAAAATCTTCACTCTAAAAAATGAAATGTCACTTTATCTTCAAAACAAGAGCTAACCTATCATTTTTATGGTGATTTTTGAATTCATCAGATGTAAATACTTGTAAATTCACTATTTTTAAGCCCGAAACATTTCCATTGTTGGCCAGCGTAATTTTCATGTCAAGCTCACAAATCTTAGTAGATATTGATATAATACGTTGCTAAATAATAAATTTGAAAAATATTTTAGATGTCATTCAATACATATATAAAGCATGTGCACTTGATGCAAACAAATTTTGAATCTAAATATTTAAAATTTTTATGTATAATTAAATATACAGAGTATTAGAGCACTTTATATAATTCTTACACCTAATTTTCGAACAGATAATATCACGATTAATCGATTACTGTAACGATAATATTTTGTACAATTATAAAAGGAGTAAATTTGTAAAAATCATATATTCGGAGGATGCAGGAATAACATCGAAACACGCGACTTCCTGTCATGTTACTTGCAAGTCATGCTTGGTTGTCATGCATAGGTTGTCGCCTTGCTGACTTAAGCTGACCAAGCTTTGACTCAGTTGCTGTTTCGGCAGAGGTTTAATATTTAAACCCCCAGAATTTGGCCCAAGCGGGGACACTCAGGCCTGTGCTAGACGAATCTCCGTCGTTTGTTTCTTTAACGGGCACATCTACTGTCTTCGACAATGGAACTTCTGACGCCAGGAACAACAGCCAAGGGAAAGCTCACAGCTGTCCTTTTCTAAACAACCTTGTTTGTTTTATGTAACTCATTAACTTTAAGTTTATGCAGAATAAATCCGCTATTGAACAGAACTACATTCACATTTTAATATAAGTAAATCCTTCACTTTAACCTACACCCTTTTAGGGAACATCTCCTTCCTGAGGCCCTCCCCCCACCCCTCCCAATGATGCTCATGCCCGATTTCACCAACAAATGTTAAGACTTAACACGAGTTTAGCAATAGTTAAAACTAAAATTGCATTTCACCAAGTGTAAGCGTAACACTCGTGTTAAATCTCATGTTAAACTAACAAATCGAATTTCTAATGTTAAGTCCTTAACAAATGTAAATAGTCAAGATGGCGAGCATGAACGCAGCTGTTGATGTCGATTTGCTATATTTAAGACCGTATAAATGGCATTCGTAATAGAGTACGGCCTATAAGGAGAAATGATTTTGAGGAGCTATCCGATGAAAATTGTTTTACGGAGGTATAGACTGTCGAAACATGTTGCTATGAAGGTTACTGCGGAAGTACAAGAGAGGTTAGAACATGCATCGAAAGGAATATGACGATCTCGCCTTTGCTTCAAGTATTAATAACTTTGCGATTTTATAATTCACTGAATTATGTGGATAATACATTGTCCACCTGCCGTCTTGAAACGTTCAAGTCACTTGTCCTTCTTCGCTCCTCGTTTTAAATTTACGTAATACTAAGTTAGAAAATGCATCGAAAGGAATATGACGATCTCGCCTTTGCTTCAAGTAGTAATAACCTTGCGATTTTATAATTCACTGAATTATGTGGATAATACACTGTCCATCTGCCGTCTTGAAACGTTCAAGTCACTTGTCCTTCTTCGCTCCTCGTTTTAAAGTTAGAACATGCATCGAAAGGAATATGCCGATCTCGCCTTTGCTTCAAGTATTAATAACTTTGCCATTTTATAATTCACTGAATTATGTGGAAAATACATTGTCCATCTCCCGTCTTGAAACGTTTAAGGCACTTGTCCTTCTTCGCTCCTTGTTTTAAATTTACGTAATACTAAGAACATGCATCGAAAGGAATATTCCGATCTCGCCTTTGCTTCAAGTATTAATAACTTTGCGATTTTATAATTCACTGAATTATGTGGATAATACATTGTTTACCTCCCGTCTTGAAACGTTTAAGGCACTTGTTCTTCGCACCTCGTTTTAAATTTACGTAATACTGACAAGTTGTTTGGTGCTTGAAGTAGTGACACATGCATTTGAATTAAATTCGTTTCCAATATTTTCCCCGCGACATCTTTCTCTTTCACATTCACCGCATCCGTTCTCTTATTTTCCACGATATCCTTACACTTCGTCACCATTTCAATTAACAATTCTTTCTCCGTCGATGAGAAACTTGTCTCACGGCTTTATTTATGATTTTGTTCATCCGCCATTTGTACAGAAGAAAATGAAAACAAAAGCGCATCGGAGTACGTTCAGAAAATCATCCATAGCCTTCTATAGCTGTGATATTTACAAGTTTCTTGGCGTTAACACAGGTTTGTTAACATTTTAAGAAAACAAGTTGGTGAAATGCATGAAATTTAACATAAGTTTTGGCGCTGTGACATTTGTTACGTTACATTTGTTAACGTCGATTTTAACATCTGTTGGTGAAATCGGGCATGATCACTGTATTAAGTGGAACCCAATGTTACCTCAGATGTTAGTGCAAAGCGTGAACGTTACATCTGCTGGAAGCGCGACGTTTTTCAGGACTGAGACCAGATAGGAACTTCTGTCCCTTTTAAATACACGTGGACTCTTTGTAAATGCGTGACAGAGATGGCAGCACTGTACAGTGCACAGAACTCTGGTGGCAGCGACGAGAGTTAGGAGCGTTTTTGATACTTAAAATGGCAACGTTTTCATTGCAAGAACAGCGTGTAATCATTCGTTTTCTCCACTTCCGTGGTGTGACACCTTTTGAAATTCATCACCAGTTGAGTGAAGCATGTGGTGATGGTAACATGGATGTGTCTAATGTGCGTTCCTGGGTGTGACAGTTCAATGAAGGCAGAACATCGTGTGACAACAAACCAAGACAGTTGCAGACATCGCCTCCAAAATTGTCAATTCCTTGGGACCTGTGCACACAACCCTGCATGAAAATCTGAAAATACTCAATCGGCGATCCTCCTAAACAACGTTTTCCACTCACTGGATCATGTCGTCAGACCGGCTGGTGCGAGGCCGTGACTGTCTTGTTGTCACATGATCTTCTGCCTTCATTGAACTGTCGCACCCACAACAGAGATTACACAGATCTAGACCATAACACCTCTCTTCTATTCGTTTTTTTTACTACTCTTGACATCATTATAGATATCGTGACATGTTTGCCTCTAACACGTAACTCTGTTCTCAGTACACATCCAATCAGAATGACGTTATAGGAATGTGTTTTTAGGAATTAAAATTCCAGCTACATTATTCGCTTAATCTAAAATTACATATAACGGATTAAGATAACAGATAAACTTGCCTTGAGGTGAAACCTTGACAGCCTAAACCACCGCAGTCTTCCACATGCAATAAGAGAGCGCGTCCATCTGCACCTCCCACATCCTTCCAACAACTATCCAAGCCTCCTCACAGAAAACAGTCCTCCATTCCATGTCTTGTATCCCTACACAAATCCTACTCCACCGTCTGTAACCCTCTCCAACCTGAACCTGAATCTCTACATTCCCATCACTTTTCAACCTGTTATCCTTTGAATCAAAAGACGGAGGCATCCCCAGTTCCTCTTAAGTCATCGCACCCTGAGCCTCACACCTATATCTCGCCCACCACAACACTCAGTTTCAGGAATAGCTCACAAAATTCTGCTTGCTCTCCCATGATCTTGCACTCTCTGACCTATCTCATCCTACCTCCAGCAGCCAGTCCTCAAACGTATACACAAGCAGTCTGTCTCCCTGGAATTACGCAGACAAAATATATACGGCCGAGCTGAGTTTTACAATATCGGCTGGAACTGTACAAATGAGAGATAATATTAGTGCCCAAGGACTTTCAGATGCGAAAACACATGGAGACTGACCGGAGACAATTATCACACTTCCATCAGGTACCTCACAATTACGGATGTAACACGACTGCTCATTCAACCATTTTCAAACTGGATGGGATGGGATAAGGTGGAGGGGAGCGGAAGCTCGACGCGCTGATTAGAACACCCTATCAGCGCGTACGCAGTTTGCTTCCTGTACCACCAAGAGAAAAAGACTTAAGTTGATGACCTTGAGAAGAGCGCATGTGCAGAATAAATTAATTAACAGTTTTATGATGTTGCGGCATTCTGCAATATTTAGGTTTTTAGGTGTTATATCAGATGTTATAGATATTATACCTGCTTTAGATAATAATACAACTTTTTAAAATTTATTTATACGATACAGAAGATTTTGTAAGCTCTGGTGCCCAATTTTCAACAGTTATAAAAAGTTAAATAAAAATCTGGTAAGGAAGTATACTCACATATTTGTGTTCAGGGCTTCAGCGAGCCAGGAGCCTGCGAGTCCATATGGATCCGTGCCTCCGTACAACTGGTTGTGGAAGTACGGGTGTGCGGTCCGGACAGAATACTGTACAGCTTCTTTACACAGACGTAACACCTCGTCTTCGGTGACACCACGTGCACCCAGACCTAAACTCAGCTTCTCCTGCAATCAAACATCCAATACTCAGTTTCTGGCTGTACTACATATAGCAGGTACAGTATTTGACCCAAACTTTGGATGCAAATTTCGAGATCCTTGAAGCAAATATTACTTTCAGAAGAAGATGCACCTGTATATTTCTGCAAAGTGGATGTGACTATACCATGCATGAAACAAAGTTGTATCATCAGATAGTTACCAAAATTAGAATGTTAATCGAATATCTACCAAGGATAAGAAGAATTTTGGGAAGGTCCCTAAGCCAAACTAACCTTTACAAGGAATCGATATACGAGGGTCGTTATATACGTCTGGTAAATTTCCATAAAGGGAAATTCTTTGTTGCAACTTTGTGGGTGGTAAGCTTGATTGTTTAAAATATTGTACAGAATATTTGAACGTTTTATAATAAACAGTTCATTGTTGATAACCATCTGAACTGTGATAGTTGCGATTTAAAATGGAAAAACACAGTTTCGTGCTGTTATTAAACATTTTCATTTGAAGGGCTGGACTGTCGCACAAGTCAAATCTGAATTAGATGAAGTTCCAGCGGACTCTGCACCAATATTTGAATCAATGAATTTAAGCGTATAAGCACTGAAGATGAATCGCGCTCTGGTTGCCCAATTGAGGTCACCACACAGGCCAGCATTGAAAAAATCTATGATCTGGTTATGCAAGATCGCCACCGTGTGGGATGGCTCAGCGGTTTTGTCTGTGGTCCACATTCGGGAGCCCCGGGTTCGATTCCCGTGGCCGACCTACCTGACCCATGGTTTTTTTAGGGTTTCCCGGGTCGCTGGGTGAATGCAGGGTAGGTTAATTACATCTCCCGAATTTCCTGTCCCTCCATTTCATCTCCATTATCATTTCATATCATCTCTCATCTGGTGGTCTCTTTCAGGGTAGAAGTGTCGGTGGGTGTCTCGGCGGTGCATAGCTGGATGATATGCTGTGAGGAAAACTACTTCCTCATCCGGTAGATCGGTTGTTGGTCTCCGCTCCTCTGCTGGGACCATCTCAGGACCGCCAGCCAGGGACCTTTGGGGCTCGGATCGCCTGCCTGGGACCATTAGGGCTCGGCTGCTGGGCTCGTTGCCGTCCCTCTATAGGAGAGCGAGTTCGTTGTCCTGGCCTGTATGGGGAAGTCCCTATCCAAGTAAACTGTAGGGACCCTGTCCTCTGTACTGTCCTGGTTCCTTGTGTCAGCCGCCCTCTGTCTCCTTCGCCTCATCCGCCTCATCCTTCCTCCCGGGGGTGCCCCCACTTGGAGGCATAGGAACAATGGACCCAGCATGGTAGCCTACGTACCGAATCCCCTCCGTAATGAAATCCTAATCCTATGCAAGACCACCGAATCAAACTTCGTGAGATTACCGAGGCTGTAGACATCTCAACTGAGGGAGTGCACAATATTCTGCTTGAAAAATTAGCAATGAAAAGGCTGTCTACAAAATGTGTGCCGCGATTGTTCACAGTCGACCAAAAGCAACTCCAAAGGACACTTCTACCGAGTGTCTGGCGATGTTTAATGGCAATCCGCAAGATTTTTTGCGCCAATTTGTGATGTGGGTGAAATTTGGATCCATCATTACATACCAAAGACAAAACTGCAGTCAAAACAATGGACAAAGGCTGGTGAAAGTGCAGCAAAGAAGGCAAGGACCTTGGAATTCTCAAGGAATAATCCTCATAGACTACTTGGAAAAAGGTAGAATCATAACTGGAGCCTTTTGTGGTTCATTGTAGGATCGTTTGCAGCATGAGTTGACTGAAAAGAGACCGAGATTAAAACGTAAAAACTGCTCTTTCACCAGAATAATGCACCATCGCACACATCAGCAATCGCAATGGCAAAACTGCATGAGTTAGGCTTTGAATTGGTTCTTCATCCAAGTTATTCACCAGACTTAGCCCAAAATGAATTCTTCCCGTTCCCAAACTTGAAAATTCAGCTTGATGATATAAAACTTTCACCAAATGAAGAAGCGGCAGTTACGGTCAACGAGTATTTTGCAGACCTTGACGGAACCTATTTTTGCGACCTGACGAAAAAGCTGGAACATCGCTGGACCAAGACTTATCATTTTGTACTAACTCAGTGCAATATAAACGTTGGGTTCAATAAGCTTTTATTTTCAAAACACTGAATGCTGTATGATTAGGTTTTCCCAAATGTTACTGTCATCCGCAAGAATGCGTTTGAAATATCCCTTCCCCACCACTGGGTCAGTTTGACGGATAGCATCATATAGTTTTAACTCTAGACTAGCTTGTAACCATAGTTACAGGTCAGTAGCTTGTTTACTTTTTGAATGACAGCATTTTAAATAAGACAAGTGTAAAATTTCACAAAAATTGAGGATTTGGAAAAATGAACAGTGATTAAATACCTCCATTTGAAAGGCTTAACGCCTAAAAAAATCAAGGAGGAAATGGACAGTACATGAAAGGGGTAGAGCCAGACTGAAAAATTCAATGCCATAGCCGAGATTTGAACCACGGATCTTCTGGTTTCCGTCCAGCCTCTCTAACCATTTGAGCTACTACGGCCAACATGCCAACATGACATTAAATTCTCCAACTGACTCGTGTTTTTCCCGGTAAACCTCATAGGAGTTCTCATAAACAAATGAGACAACTACCTTAACTTTTTTTTTTTTAATTTACGTCCTCGAACGTTAAGTCATATCGGACGGTGAATGAATTTGGTGAAATGATGCTCAAATGAGTCCAGGGTCCATGGAGCTTAGAGCTACCCGACATTCGTCTGGAAGGATAAGGGAAAACCCCGGAAAAACCTTATCCAGGTAACTCACCCTGACCGAACTACCTTAATGGCGACTTACTATGCTGTAAGTACTTTAAGGTCCGGGCTTTATAGTTCGGACCACTATTAGGTACAATTAATGAATATTGATTGTTCTTTCACCCTAGCCGTGTATGGGACGCACTATGGAGGGGTAGAGCCAGACTGAAAAATTCAATGCCATAGCCGGGATTTGAACCACGGATCTTCTGGTCTTTAATGTCATGTTGGCACGTTGGCCATAGTAGCTCGAATGGTTAGAGCGGCTGGACGGAAACCAGAAGTTCGGTGGTTCAAATCCCAGCTATGGCACTGAATTTTTCAGTCTGGCTCTACCCCTTCATAGTGCATCCCACACACGTCTAGTGTGAAAGAACAATTAATTTCCGGTACATTGAAAGTCTCTCCCCTTCATATACATCAATTAAAAGGTGGGTTGCAGAGTTTAAAATGGGACGTACGAGCACTAGTGGTGGGCCTCATCTGGACGTCCTGTGGAAGTCACAACTTCAGAGATCATTGAAAAAATGCATCGTTTGGTACTGGAAAGCCGCCGATTAAAGTTATTTGAGATAGTAGATGATGTAAACATATCAAAAGATCGTGCAGGTAGTATTTTAAGTAATGTTTTGGGATTTCACAAGGTCTGTGCCAGATGGGTGCCAAGTTTGTTGACACCTGATCAAAAGTTGCAAAGAAAAAACTGTTTCTGTTAAGAATTTGGAAATCCAACGTGAAATCCAGTGAATTTTTAGAAGGGCTTGTTACCATGGATGAAATTTGGATATATCACTACACTTCAGAAAGTAAATCACAGTCAAAACAGCTCGCCTCGGTAGCGTGGAAGGCAGCGTGTCTGCCTCACGTTCAAGAGGTCCCGAGTTCGAATCTCGGTCAGGGTGAGTTACCTGGATAAGGTTTTTTCCGGGGTTTTCCCTTATCCTTAAAGTCGAATG
This sequence comes from Mantis religiosa, assembly GCA_030765055.1. Taxonomy (NCBI): domain Eukaryota; kingdom Metazoa; phylum Arthropoda; class Insecta; order Mantodea; family Mantidae; genus Mantis; species Mantis religiosa. The sequence continues at coordinate 46,172,507 of CM060959.1, read as the reverse complement.
TCGGGTAGCTCTAGGCTCCATGGACCCTGGGCACATTTGAGCATCATTTCATCCATTTCATTCACAGTCCGATATGACTTAACGTTGGAGGACGTAACATTACACAAAAAAGGTCAAAACAGTGCATTGCGCCATGTGAACCAACTCCAAAAAAGATGCATAATCAATTTTGTCAGCTAATAAGGTTATGGCGAGTGTTTTCTGGGATGCACAGGGATTTATTTTTATTGTTTACTTAGAAAAGAGTAAAAGTATCACTGGTGACTACTACGCAAGCTTTCTGCAACGTTAGAGTGATGAGGTGAAAAGAAAAAAGACGTCATTTGGCAAAGAAAAAAAAAAAAAAGAATCTTGTTTCTTCACGATAATGCTCCGCCCTATTGTTGAATCATTGCAATGGGGAAAATGTGGGAATTAAAGTTCTAATTGCTTGAACTTTCACCCTATTCGCCAGATCAAGCACACAGTGATTAATCCGTAGGGGAGGGGATCCGTCCTCTTCAGCTGCCATGGTGCGGGCGGACCCTTAGCACTCGTGGTACTTCTGACGTTACTAGAGGAACCTCGGGCCGAACATTCAAGCCCTTCCTTGAATGAGAGTTGTTCGGATTGGGTTGGACTCGAGGGGGCAGTGTGTTCCCGATATCCTTGGGAGATCGGGTACCTCCGGCCAGGCTTCGGCCGCCCGGAGGGGGCAGAGGGCTGCATCATAAGCCCCGGGTACTAGCCTGCAGAGCTGGTAGAAGGTGTGCTAGATCACTAGGCGGCCCCACCGAGGTTATTCGGTTGTCTTCCCTGCGGGGTTGACGCGCGTAAGTGGCGTATCCACTTCCATCCCGTCTTGACTTTGTTGAGGATGAGAGAGCTTTATAGACACTATAGCCCTAATGGAAAGCACCCGGAGTCCTCCATCGTCTCCGGGAGTCAGAGACTGGCGTCGTCGGACGTTTGGAGTACAGCTCGGTTTAATATTTAACTCAGTGATTACCACTTGTTCCCGAACCTTAAAAAAGTTGTTGGAGGACGAAGATTTCGCAGCAACGAGGAGGTCGGGTTTTTTTTTTTTTTTTTTTTTTTTTTTTTTTTTTTTTTTTTTTTTTTTTTTGTAATTTACGTCCTCCAACGTTAAGTCATATCGGACGGTGAATGGAATGGGTGAAATGATGCTCAAATGAGCCCAGGGTCCTTACAGTTACCCGACATTCATCTTTCAGGATAAGGGAAAACCCCGGAAAAACCCTTATACAGGTAACTCACCCTGACCGAGATTCGAACTCGGGACCTCTTGAACGTGAGGCAGACATGCTACCATCTACGCTACCGAGGCGGGCGAGGAGGTCGTTGATGCGGTAAACAGCTATTTTGACGACCTTGATAAATCGCACTACAGAGATGGTTTAATTGAGTTAGAACGCCGATATAACAAATATATTAGCCATTCTGAAGATTAGGTTGAGAAATAAAAAAAGTGCGGCCCTTTTTGTGACGCCCGTGACTTATCAGGCGACCCTCGCATTAAACATTTTATTCTATGTAGGCTGCACGCACGCACACACGTCCGGAGGCATCCACATCTTTCTCTAAAAATGCTGTTGTTTTTTCTGCCCTTATGCAGTTAACTTAGCATTAAAGACTTGATACCGAAATTAAGGTTTGCCAGAAGTAAAGAATCATGATGGATGTCAAAGGAATGTTGGTTCTTTGTTACGACAAGGGCAAGGCCAGTTGAGTTGTGGGGAAAGTGTTATAACAAAAGCAATGTAAGAAACAGCGTCCTTAGAAGATTTCTAAAGGGGCTCACTTGACATGTATGAATAGGAAATTCTTTGGATCATTTAGAATGGCATGACAAAACAGCCATAAAGGGATTTTGGTTGAATGAAGGAGTTTCCTGAGAGTGAAAGTTACATATACACACGCGCAGCTGTGGTCATTCAGCACTCTTCGGCGTGGAGCCGATGTGGCCAGTTCGTGGCTAGAAAGCCATCAGGACAGTCTTCGGCGGGAAGCCGATCAAAACAGTCTTCGGCGTCAGGCCGATGAGAGCAGTCTGAGGCGTGAGGGTGATTAAGGCAGTCCTCTGGTTTTGTCTGGAATAGTTGTCGGTTCGTATATATATGAGGAACAAATAAATTTATCGAGTAATAAACATTCTGCAGTCAGTAACTCTAAACTGAGATTGGTAACCCTTGGTCGGCAACTTTCATTTCGAGGTTTTAAAAGATGAAGCAGTAAATAAATAAATTGGAAACGGGCATTCCAGTGTTATTAAAATCTCCTTCTCACACACATCCACGCATACCCTGAGAGAGACCTCATTGCTCGCCGACTTATTTGCTCGCCATTAAATTATTGCTTCAAATTGGCGTCCACAACGTGGAATTGTGTGCACCCAGAAACATTTTAGTTACAGACTCCTGGTCTCTCTTGAACGGTTTGTTCGTTTTAAATGTAAGCAAAACTTGTCCACTGTTCTAGAGGAAGCTACGATTTACAAGCACACATTTAAATCACTATATGGCACTCTTTAAAATATAAAACAGCTATAAAAGCTGTACAGAGCTAAACAACAAGATTTGCAGTGTTTAATTACACTAAAATCTATATTTATGAATTTTGGCAATTTATGCCCCTTTTATCGATAGTATCTTTAGCTGCCAGAATGGACTAAAGCCTGTGAAATTGGGCTTTTCGTAGTTATAAATAATAACTGCCACCCATTCCAGAGGCTTGTTTTGTAAAGCAACTTTATTTTTTTGTTTCTGTTGCTGCAAAATCTAATGGCGGCGGACTCGATTTAAGTTAAAACAGACAGGCAATTTCAAATCTGACAGACAACTGACTGGGGAGGTAATTGCACAGTTTTAACAAGACATTAGCCATGTCATGGCCAAATGCAAAACTATGAACATCTGTGATCAAATTCCAAGGAAAAAACTACTCATACTGAAACCCAAGGCTATTCGTATAAACTACCCTTAATTTGGTTACTGGGTTGAAGGTGGAACAGCTCTTCTGTAAATGTTATATATAGTCTAAGTTTAAAATTGTAAGGTCAGAAGTAAATGTGTGTGTGTTTTTTTTTTCTTTTGTTATTTACGTCCTCCAACGTTAAGTCATATCGGACGATGAATGGAATGGGTGAAATGATGCTCAAATGAGCTCAGGGTCCATAGAGCTTAGAGTTACCCGACATTCACCTTTCAGGATAAGGGAAAACCCTGGAAAAAACCTTATCCAGGTAACTCACCCTGACCGAGATTCGAACTCGTGACCTCTTGAACGTGAGGCAGACATGCTACCACCACGCTACCGAGGCGGGCTGTGTGTGTGTCTGTGTGTGTGTGTGTGTGTGTGTGTGTGTGTGTGTGCGTGTGTCGATCTATTAGGACCTATTGGATGTAGTGGCAGTCCTTGGCGATTAGAAAAGGTGTCCTGAAGAGACTGTGCAAGTCCGTAAACGGGACTCCAGGGGGAACAGCTGATGTTCCTTAGCAATGAAATGAAATGACAATTTTTCTGAGGGGCTCTTTATCAAACTTGAGGTTCTTTTACATGTCTTAAATCCAGTGGCTTTACTTCCCTTCCAAAGAAAGCCATCTTAAGCATTTTTACGTCCGAAAAAAGGGCATTGCTTTCTCCCAGATTTGAACTAGTGACCTCGGGAACTAAAGCAAAACGGCAAAACCACGCAAAACGGCATTCTTTTTTCTTAATTTGCTTCCTCCAACGTTAAGTCATATTGGACGATGAATGGAATGATGTTCAAATGAGTCCAGGGTACTTAGAGTTTAGAGTTACCAGACATTCATATTTCAAGATAAGGGTAAACCTTATCACACTGAACGAGATTAGAACTGGGGACCTCTTGAACGTGACACTACCACCACGCTACAAAGACGAGTGAATGTCCTCCAACGTTACATCGGACAATGAATGAAATGTTCAAATGAGCCCAGGGTATTTAGAGTTTAGAGTTATCAGATATTCATCTTTCAGGATAAGGGTAAACCTTATCACACTGACCGAGATTAGAGCTAGGGATCTTTTGAAGTCTTACCACCACGCTACAGAGACGGACCAATGTACTTCAAGGTTGTCTTATCAGACGATGAATGAAATGATGTTCAAATGAGCCCAGAGTCCATAGTGCTTAGAGTTACCAGACATTCATCTTTCAGGATAAGGGAGAACCTTATCACCCTGACCGAGATTAGAGCTAGGGACCTCTTGAAGTCTTGCCACCACGCTACATATTAGGAATCACATTTTTGTATTTTAGAGAACTGCATTTTATTCGCATAAGTGTATTTAAGCTGAGTATTACATTCTATAAGAGGGGTAAAGAGTTGGAGTATACAAATGAATTATTTATAGACTATAACCTGTGTTATTATTGGTCATACAACAAAAAGAAAAAATGCACCCCATATTAGGCAACTGTCCCCTATACATCGTGGCTTCACTGCATGCTGCATATTCTCCTAGAATGCCCTCATATTTTGCATCAGAAAATACATTGTAATGACGCGTGAATATCCATACAATTTCTTTTTATACTTTAACTTGAATTCCTATTCCAAATGCACATTTTGCTTCTTTAACGACGTTTTCAAAAAGTGGCAGGAAATAATTAAAAGCCATCATGCTATTATTAAAGCAAGTATTTTATAGAAAAAAGTTTTTTTGAGAAAATAACTCATAAAATTACTCGAAATATAAAAAATGTCGTAATTTCAAAAGTATCTATATTGTGATTTGTTTTATTTATTAAAATTTGTGCAGGAAGGCTGCAAATATTTTACGTGGGTTTCACTGCCATATGGTAGCAAACTGTACATGTTAGATTATACACAATTCAAAGCTAAAAGAGGACTTCACAGCCTATAATGATAAGGAAAATTGCACTTAGATTAAACACACTCATTACGTAAAAAAGATAAAACCTTCAAGTTTTATCCCTTGTGTGGGATAAAGTAATACCTGCTGCTCAGATAATGGACATCCCTCCACCCACACACAACCATTTCCAGACTCACGATTAAACAAGAATGTGACTTCTTTTCCTAATACCAAAATTATTTATTTCTGCTGAATAGTGAAATTTCTTAAGTATGAAAAGTTATCCTTATGTAAAATGTCAACATTATAAACGCATATACAGTTAATGTAAATGCAAGAAAATGACTAAGTAAAGACGTAAAACAGAAAACATGCCCTAAAATAGATTAATCAATGTATAACCTAATAAATATGTATTTGCGTTATTTGGCACTCGTGTAAAGGATTTATGTTTAGGTTAGCATTGCGTATGATGCAACAATTGAAAGATGGCATGTCATGAGAATCTGGACCCTGGATAGTTATTATAAGATCATGTTAGGCCCCAGATAAAAGTAGAAGAGACTAAATCAGCTTTTGAACATGCTGAAGATACAGGTTAAAGTGAGAGACATACACGTGCAGGACTTCGATGAAGTGTCTAAGGAATCTTTAGCAGCATCTCCGTATGGCATGCGAGATGAGTTGCGAGGTAAATAAACCCGCTCCACGTGTTGGGGTGCGGTTTACTGACCTCGAGTTTGTCCGGATGAAGGAATCGTACCACAGGACTCTGTCTCTCGGGCTCAAGAACGCCTTCTTCACACAGCAGCCTCAGTATCCTCGCCAATATCACGGCCGGCGAACTCGTCTTCGCCTCCTGCTCCATGTTCAACTGCAAGCACACCTTTGGCTATCGATCTCGTCGCCTATCTTCTGCTTTTGCACTGCGCAGCGATTCCTGCGTCGAAAATACAGACAGACTCCAAAAGGACCGATGTTCACATTTTGTTGGCGTTTTGTTTTTGTTTCAACGCCAACATGACGTTAAGAAATATTACTGCACTTCAGCAAATATTTTCCCATAAAGCATATGAAAAAACGGCTTATGTATTACGTTCACATGGCACTCTCTTTCCATTCTTCCACATACTACACCTGTAACCACTTTTTCTTGTATCTGTTTCATATTAATCGAGATAATCAGTTTTAGAAATGTTTCAGTATGTATTTTCTTGTAGTCACAAGGAGAAAAGGAGAATGGGGTTATCGTGTAAGGGATATTAAAATTTGCTAAGAAAGGGTCGATATATGATAGCCTTGAAATTGGGGCCCGCCTCGGTAGCGTAATGGTAGCATATCTGCCTCACTTTCAAGAGGTCCCGAGTTCGAATCTCGGTCAGGGTGAGTTACTTGGATAAAGTTTTTCCGGGGTTTTCCCTTATCCTGAAATACGAATGTTGGGTAACTCTAAGCTCTATAGACTCTGGGCTCATTTCAGCATCATTTCGCCCATTCCATTCATCGTCCGATATGACTTAACGTTGGAGGACGTAAATACAACAAAATTTGAAATTGGGATTTCTTGTATGGCTAAGAAACAAAATAGTTATTTGCAATTAAAAAAACATTAAGTAATTGACAATTCAAACCAACAGTAAAAAATAATTCGTAATAAAATTGCCAACTAACACATATTCTATGATTTAACAAGATCTATATTTTTGTGGAATGTTTTTCTTTACAGTTAGCAAGTTATAAATAATTCCTTCAAAATGAAAATTCCTGGATGCCCTGCATGCTATGGACACTCCTCCATTGTCTTCTGGAGTGTAGGAATGGAGCCACATATCCCGCCTCTGTGGCGAAAGCATAGTCTATTTCACATTCAAGAGTCTCCAAGTTCTAATCTCGGTCATGGTGATAAAGTTTTCCCTTATCCTAAAAGATAAAAGTCTGATAACTCTAAGCTCTATGTACCCTAGACTCATTTGAACATCATTTCATTCATGGTCCGGTATGACTTAACGATAATGTTAAATCTAAAACATAATCGGATACATACATGTTTGAACACAACTTGGAAGTTCTTCCATGACTGTCAAACCCCGCGTCCTGACTAGGAATCGAACCAGGTCTCTTTGCTCTGATCAATAGTTTATCTCTATAGTTTAAATGCTGATATAATTCCAGAAAATGATCCAAAATCTGCAAAATGCTATAACAAGCTTCACCTTATTTACATAATCAAATTTTCAATAATATTTATTTTTTCAAAATCATTTTTCTTGAACTGTACCTATTTATTTTGCATTGGAGGTCCGCTAAAACCGCTGTTACATACTATTTTGGGAGAAGCGTGATTAAAAAGAAAGTTTGAAATCAAATAAAAGGAAACAAAATTAAAGAATCTGATTTGTTGTACTCAAACAACATCTTTACTATGATACAAATTGTCCTTAAAAAAGATGAATGAGTTTAGCTGCCAAAATATAAAGTTGACATAAAAAGTGTGCTTTTAACGAGATCTACGTTTTTGTACAGTGAGGTTTTGCTTGCGGTTTATCAGTTATGCTTATGTCATCCAGAATGAGGAATTCGAGGCTATTCCCGTAATATTCAAATAAACATTTAATTTGTTATGAAAACATATTAAACATGCGATGATTTAATCAAAATCATAAAGGCATTTCTGAGAAAATCAAAATTGTCGAAAAGATCTCCACCTGTAAAGGGCAGTTTGGGATATTTTCTTGAAAATCTTTGTATTCCAGTCACTAAAGACGCTGAACTTTAAGTACCAGGTTTGATATTTAACGGGTTATTCTCTTTGAATTAATTAATACTCTTGGCAGACACATAGAATGTACTCTTAGACCTAATTTGTTTTCAAAGAGCCTTAAATCATGCATTGCAAATGAAATTCCGATATCGAATTTTCAGGTGGAATGCAACACCTTTTCTAACCACCATTATACACGACCGAAAAAGTAAAAGGCGTTTCGTGTTAATACAAACTCATATTTTTAAAATATTCAAACGTAAAATTAGCTCATGCAAGATCACGTGTTAGAATGCTTACGTCACTGACCTTTACGTTCCCGCGTGCGCCTGATTTAAAAATGGCGGCATATTGCAGCTGATACTTAAATTCCTGTTAAGGTTAGCTAATAAAGTTGCTCTATATTGCCAAGATTGATGGAATGGGGCTACAAGAAGTTTCCAGGTAAAAATATTTACCTATATTTTTTCATTGGATAGTAATTCAAAGGACAGGCTTTGTAAAAATAGCTTAACCCACAAACCACATTTACATGATGCAATCTTCTCTCACATGGACAAATCTTGAGAAACCTACATTCTCTGAAACACCAGTGTGTAGAATTTGCTTCTCTTGTTATATGACGCCTAAGACATTGCTTCTCTTGTTATATGACGCCTAAGTCAGAGTTTAATTAAAATAAAGAATGCTTTACACTTTATGTTAATTAGGCTGAAAATGGAAGAGCTTCTGCGTGGTCATCTGCGTTAAAAGTGTATGAAGGTGAAATGGAGGGGAGTTCTGAGCTACCGTAACTAGCTTGAAGAGATATTGACGGGTTTCGTGCCGTCTGTGTGTGATTCGAGTTCAGAAATGTTGGCTGTGTACAAGGTTATCTAACCAGGTGAGGTTAAGTTATCGTAGAATATTGCGAATTTATGTACAGTGTTATGAATTTTGTGATTTAAGGGTACATTTGCTGCAGACTGCAGGAGTGCTTCTACTGCTCTTGGTGTTCTGTGTACTAACCCGTGCAGCTGCAGAAAACAATAAAATAGCTAAATGCAAAAATGAAAGAAATATTCTTTATGAGTTAGTGTTAAATTTAAAAATTATCTCATTAAACATGAGTTAATTAACACTGGATTTTCTCTTTGTTTATGATAATGCGGATAGGGCACATTAATCGTTAAATGATGAAATAAATATAAAAATAACAGACTTCCATGTGACTTAGAAATGCACAAGGGCAGAGGTTGGTCACATTTGAATTTAGGAAGCACATAAGCTAACATTGCAAACTTAAAAAGTAAGCTACTATTGAATTTTAATGTTTACCTAGACATTTAAATATAAATAGGACTACTGAAATTCAAAATTCTATGAAGGCGCTAGAGAAATGTTAACAAACCTAATATGTAACAGATGTATAAAACTTCCTTTACTCGATGTTGGTAGTATTACTTGATTAGTTTACCGCTAGAGCGCTCTGAAGAGGAATTTGAATGTTGATCCAACATGATCCAACACAACACGTTGATCCTATGCTAAGTTCAACAGGCGCAGTTTATTACTTCACAAAGAGACAAGAATTGAATGAAATGATGACTCAGAATAAATCCCAGGCATTAATGTGAAACTGCAAAGCGTAACCATTAACAAGGAAATTGTCCGTATATATACTAGAATCAACACTATCGCCCAGTTAAAACGCGCGATAATCACTATTTTTTGCCGTCAATAAAGTATTTATTTCTATCCTGGGTCTGTAGCTCAATAGGTAGAGCGAGCGGCTGCAAGTTCGACTATCTGCTGGGGAGTGGGAATTTTTTCTCTTTCTAGCAAGATTATTCCCAATAGTCGCAGGCGTCTGGAAGTATGATACACACGCGCGTCTTTTAATGAACTAAAATTCCCAAAGACCCAGAACTCACATATGACGTAACACATTTCTCTATACAGTAGGCAATATGTTCCATAGGGCAGACTGCTGATATGATCATTTAAGTTATGAGGCATAAATGGAACATTAAAAATAAAAGCTAGTTTCACTCTTATTCATTCTGAATAATTTATTAATCCTTAAATTCCCAGCTTGATTAATTAGGAAGCCTAGAACTTCAAGTACTTACATACATTCTAAGTTAGTTCCACTGAGGTATGATCTTGAAATAAATTTATTAAGTTACACTCAGATGACTTTCTGCATGCTTGTTCAAACTATTTTTATAAATGCTCATTCCTCAATCTACTCTTGATGGTAACTGAGATAAACAATTTCTAATTGATAATTTTCTTGTAAGTGGAATAATATGGGAATACAGGAGGCTTTAAAGTCAAATCTTACAATGTGATACCTTTAAAATTTCATATATTTGCATGGCCAATCGATAAAATAACAAATAATCATTGAAATGGTTCAACCCAGAAAAAATATGTTTGAGTTATGCACAAGTTATTCAGAACTGAGGACATTTCCAGAAAATACAATATATACATTTCATTTGGAAAGAAAATATCTTCAATATTTGTATTTTAATTAAAAAATATGTTCTATATAAATGACAGTCTGAGGGCCCGCCTCGGTAGCATAGATGGTAGCGTGTATGCCTCACGTTCAAGAGGTCCCGAGTTCGAATCTCGGTCAGCGTGAGTTACCTGGGTGAGGTTTTTCCGGGTTTTTCCCTTGTCCTTCAAAATGAATGTCGGGTAACTCTAAGCTCCATGGACCCTGGACCCATCTGAGCATCATTTCACCCAGTTCATTCACCCATTCACCTATTCATTCCCTTGTCCTTCAAAATGAATGTCGGGTAACTCTAAGCTCCATGGGCCCTGGACCCATCTGAGCATCATTTCACCCAATTCATTCACCCATTCATTTCACCCAATTTATAAGTCCGATATGACTTAACGTTGGAGGGCATAAATTAAAAAAAAAAAAAAAACAGTCTGAGATGGACAGATTTTCTTAATAAATTTTGTGGTGCAACCTTTGGAGATGCTGAATTTAAATACCAAGTTTAATTATGTGTGTTTGGAGGAACTTAGAACATTGATGTCCAAATTAATTGAAAAACTATTTGTACTTGATTTTTAAGACTCCATCACTTATATTTTCATTTTTTGAGGGACTAGTTTCGGAAGCTCTTGCTTCCATTTTCAACCTCGGAGATCTGACTCAAGGTTGAAAATGGAAGCAATAGCTTCCAAAAATAGTCTGTCAAAAAATAAAAATGTAAGTGACGGAGTGTTAAAAATTGAGTACAAATAGTTTTTCAGTCTGATCTTATGTGTCCAACTTTGACTTACACATGGCAGGTGTAAAAGAACAATTAATTCTAAAACAAACAATTATTCAAATTTGAGAGTAGATATTGCGTTCAATTCTTCATGAAACAATGGTGTTTGTTAAAGGTGGCACAACAAAATTTTGCCAATGTGCCAGATGTGCAGAATACTACTTTCATACAGTGCATACCGTTAAGCCTGTAGCAGGGTGACATGTCAGTTTTGTAGACCTTAGTATCCAACAATGTTTTGAGCTGTGCATATCGCACTGAATGAGTAGATATATTATCAAGCAGATCTATTGTTTTGTGGTTTGATAGGTGAAATAAAAGTGAATCGAGAAGGTATAGACACATTGCTTCACTTACACTATTTTTCACAGGACATGTTTCAAGAGCTGTTGCTCCCATCTTCAGCTGAGTCTCAACTAGTGACTAGGGCTGTGGCCTTCAGTCAAGAGAAAGGCAACCCTACTTTGTCCGAGTAGTATTTGTATTTGTATTTATTTCATCCTTTGGAACATAATACATATGTTATAGGACACGTCAGTTCAAGATACAAAGATAAATATAAAAAGTTACATAAGACTAAAAACTGTAACAGATACAGGATCCAACAAAAGTCTAAAATAGAAAAGCAAATAAATATAAACTATATAAAGACCATAGAGAAATGATATATAAAAGTAATTTTTCACAAATGTGGAGTTCACTCTAATTCATGATTTAATTCAATTAAATTCAATTTATTTTCCAAGTTTTGTGCAGTTCAAGCTTACAACCTTTTATTGCATTACCCCTAGCCATACAATGCAGCATCAAGCAATGAAGTTAATGAGGGTAAAAACTAGGAGAAATTTAATTGAAATTAGGAACTTTTTGGGCAAAGTAAGAGCCAAATGGTTGAGGAAGATAAGTAAATATGACAAAATGAAGATGAAGTTATTTTAGATAAGATGCCAATTGGGACCCATTAGCTCAACAACCTCAGAGTTTGAGTCTATTGGGCCCAAGGGTAACCAGCAACTCAGTGTAGTAATTAGTATGTAAATGTATAATAATTTGTACTTGAAATGGAAATAAAGATTACTTACTTACAATGCAGCACTAACCTAAGCTAACATTTTACTGTCTATTTGCTTTTAAAGGTCCCATTATTAATGAAGCATTACAATATCCCAGCTTTTGATGTTACATCTAGAAATTTCACAAAATATAAGCAAAATTCTCAATGTATCCATATCCTGGAGCCCTTTTCATTTACAAACTGCATGAAGAGTTTGACCGACAGAATAAACAGCAAAAGTTTTGACATTGTTTAGTGTTGGATCACATCACTCATAGAAAATACATGTTATTTAAGCGGTTTATACCAGAATAGCGAAATGCAGGATATATTTCAGCTACAACTTGAATATCAGAGTCTGTACCTTATATTCTACATCAGATGCATCATATTCCATTTGACTCTAATTCATAAGTGATATGTGTGTTTGGAGGAATTTAGTAACAATGAGTCAAAATTAATCGTAAAATCTATTTGTAGTCGGTCTATTGACACTCGTCACTGACTTTTTATACAAGGTACGTCCAGAAAGTAAGTTCTGTTTGGTAATAAAATTAAATTGTGTACAGATACAGAAAAATTATTTACTGCACAAAATTCTACAACTCTTAAACTACTTTTCCACATAACTGTAAAAATTTTTCAGGCATTTGTCATAGCGACGCACAAGTTTTTGTATACCTTCTTCTTAGAAGTTTGCCACCTGTGTCTTCAACCAGTTGGAAACTTTCTTTCAGCTCTTTGTCATTGTTGAAGTGTTGACCGCCAAGGAAAGATTTGAGATGCAAAAACAGACGAAAGTCGCTAGGAGCGAGGTCAGGGCTGTATGGGGGTTGGTGTAACACATCTCAGCCAAATTCCTGTAGGATGTTTTTCGTCACATTTGCAGTGTGTGGTCGTGCGTTGTAGTGAAGAAACACAATACCTTTTGACATCACAAATTTGCTGATAAATTTCAATTGGTTTCACTTTCCTAGCATTCAGAAAATGAATCACAGATCTGATTTTGCAAGCGGCAGGATTCTCAATCAACACTGACATTGTAAACAAGCACAACAAAGCGTACGTGGCTGACAGTGATCTCACAATAGTGCACGTTTCTTCTCCTTGATACAGAGCATCTACTGCGCTTGTGCGAAACAGTGATTGCAGTGCTGCAGTGGAAATAAATTGAAACAGAACTTACTTTCCGGATGCCCCTTGTATTATTGAGGGACTAGTTTAAAAGGACATTGCCTCCATTTTCAACCTCGCTCCACCTAGCATCTGTTGCTGTCTGCTCTCCTCTCTCTGGTGGTGGAACTATGAACTTCTTTGTCAAATTATCTACTGGTGGGATTTCATAGTTCATTACGCGGCCCTTATTTTTTCACATGAATGTGTTCTCCGATGTTGTTAGTTTATTTTGGTTTATCACTCCTTTTAATAATTTTGGATCCAATAATTTGGATCAATGTCATGATTTTTGTTCCAAAAATGAAATGCTACTGCTGACTTTTCTTCTTGTTTCAATCTGATGTTTCTAAAGTGCTCTTTGACTCTGGTTTTTAGATTTCTTTTAGTTTGACTTATGTAGCATTTTTCACAATGTTTACAAAAGTCAGCAGCAGCATTTCATTTTTGGAACGAAAATCATGACATTGATCCAAATCCAAAATTATTAAAAGGAGTGATAAACCAAAATAAACTAACAACATGGGAGAACATATTCATATGGAAAAATAAGGACCAAGTAATGAACTTCGAAATCCCACCAGTAGATAATTAGACAAATAATGAGAGGAGAGCACCACCAGAGAGAGGAGAGCAGACAACAACAACAGATGCTAGTTGGAGAGAGGTTGAAAATGGAGTCAATGGCTTTTGAAACTAGTCCCTCAATAATATAAAAAAATAAGTGACGAGTGCCAATAGACCAACTACAAATAGTTTTTACGGTTCATAAGTGATAGCTACCATATTTTCAGTATTCTGTTCAGTTTCATTCACCATTACATTGATACAGCAGCTCAAATGCAGCAAACAAAAATCTGATAGGCTGACCCCGTAGCTCAGTCGGTAGAGCACCTGCATGCCATGCTAGGGGTTGTGAGTTTGATTCCTGGCTGTCGGGATGCGGATTTTTCTCTGACCAAGATAATTCCTCATCTTCCCCAGAGTCTGGAAGTATGAATGAGAGTGTAAATGTGTACATAATCTAATGATTGAAACCTAACAAATACGAGTTAACACTTTCGATATGTTCCAAAGGAGAACGGCCGCCAATATGACCATTGGAGTTAAAATCTGATGTATTGCTCTACTCACTGTTTTATAAAATAACTATTCTTACAAAACCCTATTCTTCTAGCTACTTTTTGTTAATTGAGTTGTTACACATTTACACATTTTATTAGAGATGTAAATCAATACATTTTGCAATAATTGGGCTTTAGAAACTATTTGATAGCATTTTAATTCCACTCTTTACAAGATTAGCAGAAAAAATGAATATTCCTTACCGCTTGAGAAAAGTACTGAATTTGAAAGTAATGAGTCGGTAATTCAAACACAAACATCACTCAAAATATCCTTACTTGAACATGTTTCAGAGAACGGTTTGTCCCCATCGTCAGCAGTTATCCAACTGGTTGTATCTGTGGTTTCCTGAAGTGAGCTCGTTGTCTGTGGTGGCATCTGTTGACTGTGAGATGAACTTCCAAAGAGAGTTTTCAGGAAATTCGAATTGCGGCTATCTTTGGAAGTTCATCTCACAGTCAACATAGGCCACCACAGACAACCAGCTTACTTCAGGAAACCACGGATCCAACCAGTCGGATAGCTTCTGACGATGGAGACAAACCGTTCTCCGAAACATGCCCAAGTAAGGATATTTTGAGTGATGTTTGTGTTTGAATTACTGACTCATTACTTTCAAACGTTAAATACATCACTGTTTCTAACCTTTTGCTTCAAATAATAAAGTACTGAATATTTGGAAATATAAATTGATAACAAAGGACATCTCAGAAATGGTTAATGCCACAAAAAATATGACATATTTGTGTGCTTTAATGAGATCTACGTTTTTGGTTGGTACGATATTCTATCTCTCTTGCTGTTTACATATTACTCAAGTCATTCAGATTAAATTGCACTTCAAAGGCTGGTTCCAGTAAATTCATGATATGCATTTTATTTGTCATGTAAATAGCTTTAATATGTGGTATTTTAATTAAATAATCAGACCTAATTTTTGAGAAAATAAAAAGTATAAAAAGCTTTCCATGTAAAATAATAATTGAAGACTTAAAGAATGCTCTAAGCGACAGTACAAGGAATTTTGAAGTATTATGTAAAATGGGATCTACATGCCAAGCCCAATAATGCATAAAGGGCTCTAAATAAAAGGAATGATTATGTAGTAGCAAATGCTATCAACAGATGACATGCAGTTTAACTGCTGCTGTTAATACATGAAAAGCTGCATGTACCGCGCGCTTACTTCTCATTGTTACATAAAATGGCAGAGCCAGCAGAAGTTTGTAACCTTTAACTGGAAATAAATGACGAAACAAAGAAGGTATTGTGGCTGCAATGAGAAAAACAGCTGAAAAATTGTGGGAATAAATACATAGGTTCAGTAATAAACGTATTCCTGCAAAGCATCATCTAGCACAGGACCTAAGTCTTATTAGTGATCACTAACCTAATTGAGCGGGATGGCTCAGGCGGTTTAATCTGCGGCCTGCATTCGAGAGGCCCCGGGCTCGATTCCCGTGGTCAACCTACCTGACCCATGGGTTTTTTCAGGGATTTTTCTGAGTCGCCATGCAAATGTAGGGTAGGATAATTACATTCTGCGAATTTCATCTCCATTATCATTTCACATCATCTCCCATTCAGTGGTCTCTTTCAGGGAAAAAGTGTTTGTGGGTGTCTCAGTGCCTTGTGTTAGCCACCCTGTATCTTCTCTCACTTCGTCCTTCCTCCCAGGGATGCCCCAGTTGGGGCTCAGGTAGAATAAACCACAGGTTTCGGTGCCAAATTTCCTCTGTAGTAATCCTAATCCTAACCTAACCATACCTGGCAGATGGTTTATTCTTTTTTTTTTCGTTCCATTTTCTATTGCCTTTAACTGCAATAGTCATATCAGCGGCGGTTCTCCTTTGGTACATATTGAAGGTGTTAACTCGTATTTATTGGGTTTTAAGCATTAGATAACACACACATTCACACTCTCATTCATACTTCCAGACTCTGAGGAAGATGAGGAATCATCTTGGTCGGAGAAAAATCCCCACCCCAGCCGGGAATTGAATCCAAGACCCCTCGCACAGCAGGCAGGCACTCTAGACTGAGCTTCGGGGCTAGCCATGGTTTGTTCTTGTTATTTTTGCATGAAGATCAAACTAAATTGTATTAAATTGTGACAAAAAGAATGAAAAACTTAGAGAAGTATAGTGCGCAACTACTTGCCCTGGATGTTACAAGCCACATAAGGTTTCCACTGAAATGATGAAGTACATAACAAACACAGTTTTACAAAAGCATTACAGTATGAACTTTTAATGTATGAACAAAAAACTTTGATTCATTTGTTTGTTATCTTTGCTATGTGTTTTGCTGAGTACTGAACTATGGAACTTAGAACCTTTCATTGAATTTCCACCTTCAGTAAGCCTTTCATACTGCTACTGCATAATGTTTTTTTTTTTAATATATCTCCTCCAACATTAAGTCATATCGGACGATGAATGGAATGGGTAAAATGATGCTCAAATGAGCCCAGGATCTACAGAGCTTAGAGTTACCCAACATTCGTCTTACAGGATAAGAGAAACCCCGGAAAAAGCCTTATCCAGGTAACTCATCCTGACCGAGATTCGAACTTGGGATCTCTTGAACGTGAGGCAGGCATGCTACCATCTGCGCTACTGAGGCGGGCTGTATAATGTTTATAAGCTGCTTTGGATGTTAGATGTATACTGTGCTAGACTTACATATTAAAACACTGCAATTGCCATTAATCGCCCAGTATATGTAAACTCATTTTCCTGAAATTCATGATTATGACACGTACATCCCTTTTTATTTCAAGTCTTCAATTTGAGGAGGGAGGATTTTATTGGCGATCTCCATGTCACATTGGTGGCCGATGCTGAACTTAAGCACCAAGTGTGGCATTTAACCAATTATTATCATTTTGGAGTTATACTGTTTACACACAAAATCTTTTACTAACTGTGCTTTTATAGAATTGAGGGAATGTCATAAACATTTATTTCCATTGAAAACTCAATATTGTATTTTTGTAGTGGGATACAGTACTTTTATTTACCATGGATAAGTAGGAAAGGAAGTAAAAATACACTTGGCTATGTGCCACAACTTGCAGTTCGGTGGGGAGGGAAGAGATATTGACAGATGTAATGACTCTCTAAATGTAACTGTTCTGTTTGCAGTTTACTGAGCATTGCAGTGATTATGCTGAACAAAGGATGTTATCTTTCATTGATAATAGCTTTACCATCATAAAATTAAGTATCGTGACCTTCTAGCGTGGGTGTTATCTAACAGTGAATGTTATCTGTCCCATTTATCTGTTAATGTATTGTTGCACTGGTAATTGGTTCCTATGTATTTAAGAAAAACAGAGTGGAACTTAGTGAGGCCTTATTGGGAAGAGCCTTGAAGTGTCAACACAACCATATTTGGCTTAGTGCACACTGGTAATGGGAAAATCATAAATGTGAATCGTGAAAGCTACAGGTAAGCTGTGTAATATCTAATATGTGAAAGTTCTATACTTATGATACAAAATGAAAACCTTTTAACTCCATTTATAAATTGTTATATATGATAAAACATTACAGAGACAGTTGCTGCATACTTAATAGCACAAGCTTTTAATCATTAGCTGCCCCTTTTTGCTATAATTGTTTGTTTCCTTAAACTGTTCTAATCGTGATGGTGTGGTGTTTTTACTCATTGAACACTCACATTTATCCTTTGAGACCACAGAGAGTAGAGAATGATCTAGGACTATTGCCAAATATTTGTCCAAGTAGTTATCTTATTAAAATAATTGAAAATATAATGCAGAAGAGCTTATGAACTCATCTCTGCTCCTGTCACATACGCATGTATTATTTAAGGTTTTCATATAACAGAAGTATACAAATTGAAAGAAGCGATTCACTTGTATTTTATTTTCCCTGTGTTCTTTAATCTCTGTGATTAAAATATTCCTGAATGGAATAAAATGATGCAACACTAACCATGCATGTACTTTGGATTTAAAATGCTTAATATGTAAGTGTTTTACACTATCAGGTAAATGATTATATAATTTAAAATCTCTATACATATACCAATTCTGAATTTTAGATAATCTCAAATAAGGCACATTTATATTGGCTTTACCCCTGATGTTGTACCCATGAAAGTCACTTCGTAAAATATGGTTAACTCCAGAGTCATGCATAAAAAGTAAAACATCCAAAATATACTGATTATAAATAGTTAAAATGTCTAGTTCAATAAATATGCTGGATTTCAGTTCAGCTCCTCTTGGAAACCGGCCTTAAAATGGAAATCTGTCGACTTAAGAAGCACAAATCAATACAGCTTGATAATCAAGTTAAGTAGTTACGTTTCTTTGACCCAATTAATTTTCTATACTCACACCATCTCCTGACTTAGCAGTTAATTTAATGAAACAGTCTTTTGTTCAGTTATGCGAATTTTGAATTTGTTTTGACTTTGTTTATATTTGTGTTATATCCAGTGATTCATTTGTGGTTATAACATTTAATAAATATCCTGATCATGGGAGAGAAGTACACTCCCAAAACATCAATTTCTAATCATCTTTTCACCTGGCTTGCTTCCCGAGCATCAATAAATATTGCTTTAAAAGTTAAAGATAAGGGTATCCTCATACTAGGCCATACGGCCTCTATCGGGGTGATGGATGGTTACAGCACCCAGCTATATAGACCTCGGCATACAAGGCCTGTGAGGTGGTCAGCCCCACGAGGCAGCCGCCTGGTACTCATTTGTGTTAGAGGCTGAGTGAACCCCAGGACCAGAGTGCGACCAGAAGGATTATACCAGGGAATAAATTCCAATGGTACCATTGGGAATCGAACCCGTAACCTCCTGGTTTGTACTGTGCCATAACCACTAGGTTACCGTGCACCCCAAACATTGTTTTAAAAGGAGCTAAATAAGAACAGTCTTTAATTATTTTAATAACTTTCTTCTGAAGGACCTTACTACTAAAACCATGATTAAGCAGTAACAGGATTTGGAAATAGCAGAAGAAAATGGCAATGGCTAAAGGTAAAATTGCATTAAAGCTATTAAAGCATGCCTAGATAAATTACCAGGAATGCAAATAAAACAGCTTGAGAGAATTTATACAGCCATAGCAGAAGCAAAAATGCTGTATGGGGTAGAGATATGGGGTTTGGAGGTGGTGGGGGGGGGTTGCAAATATGGATGTGATACATAGAAACTTCTGCAAACAAGTTTTGGACTTATCACGAGCTTCACCAAATGGAGTAGCACAAGAAATGGGAAATAGAGGGATAATGGTGGAAAGGATGTTACAATATTGGGCGAGAAGGAATTTAGATCAGCAGAATATTGTACGTCAATGCTTGATAGTACAGGAAAGACTAAATCAGAAAGATTTAAATAAGACAGAAAGAACTAAATAAGACAAAGAAAAATGCAAACTGGATTTTGGAAAGAACTAGAAAATATTGAAAGGCAAGAAATGATATGAACTTTTCAATTTGAAATGCTCACTGAAAGTTCATACAGAGATGAAAGTGATCTGGAACAAGGAAAAATACATTGATATTTGTCATAAAGCAAAAAGAGAAGGCTTTGCAAGGGCTAGAACAGGGGTGGTGAAACTGAAGGGTTTGGGAAGAGGGAAGGATGTGGAGAAATTCCCATCGTGTCACCAAAGGGATAAAGAATGGCATTTACTTTTACAATGTGAAGCAACTAGGTTGCATAGGGAGAAGATAGGTAAAAAGGAATGGGCAAGCTTACCAAAAGAAATCCAAGCAATGAAGTTAATGAGTGTAAAAACTAGGAAAAATTGAATTGAAATTGGGAATTTTTTTGGGCAAAGTAAGAGCCAAACGGTTGAAGAAGATCAGTAAACACAATAAAAATGAAGATTTAAGTTATTCTAGACAAGATACAAATAGGAACCCATTAGATTGATAGAGTCGACATGAAAAATTCAATGCCAAGACCGGGATTTGAACCACAGTTCTACTGGTTTCCATCCAGTTGCTCTTACCCATTGAGCTACCATTGCCAATTTGCCGTCATGACATTAAATTCTCCAAATGACTCATATATTTCCCCGGTAAACCATTAGGGGCTCTCGCATCCGAGATACACCATTTTTGGCAACTTACAATTGTAAGTCAATCAATACCTGTATATGGCTAGTAGGAAGAAATGAATAATTTCCATCAATTATCTTAAATAATAAGAGTTAAATGAGGAAGTCTGGGATTCAAGTACTTACAATTGTAAGTCGCCAAAAACAGTGTATCTTGAATGCGAGAGCCCCTAGTGGTTTACCGGGGAAATATATGAGTCAATTGGAGAATTTAATGTCATGATGGCAAATTGCCATGGTAACTCAATGGTTAAGAGCGACTGGATAGAAACCAGTAGAACCGTGGTTCAAATCCCAGCCTTGGCATTGAATTTTTCATGTCGACTATATCAATCCAATACCTTAACCTGTATAGGGCTGGTGTGAAGAAATGAATAATTTCCATCAATTGTCTTAAATAGGGACCCATTAGCTCGACAGCCTCAGATCAGTCTATTAGGCCCAAGGGTAATCAGCAACTCAGTGAAGTAATAAGTATGTAAATGTAAAATAATCTGTAAGTGAATGGAAATAAAGATTACTTACTTACTACCAAAACTCCATAAAATCAGGCCATATCTTATAATTGATTCAAAAAAAGAAAAATGCATAACTCTAACATATTCCAGAGGAATGCATTGTGTCAAATTTGTATTAAAAATATAATACTTGACAATCTGTTCTTCAAGTAGTCAATGAGCGAGGTTCAAGAGAGTTAGTTGTCAATAAAATTTTGTATAAATCTGATTTGAAGATTGAAAATCATTAGATAAAGTTTCAAGGTAAATAAAATAGAAGTTGTCTTAGATTTTAGTTAATTGATGGAAATTAATCACTTCTTCATACTAGCCATATATAGGCTAAGGTTTTTGATAGAGATTTATTTAAGAACATACTGTTGGCCCCAAACCATTCATTCACATTGTTTAGTCAATAAATTCATGGAAAGATAGAGTCAGACTGAAAAATTCAGTGCCATAGCTGGGATTTAAACCACGGATCCTCTGGTTGCCGTCCAGCCACTCTAACCATTGAGCTACTATGGCTAACATGCCAATATGACATTAAATTCTCCAACTGACTTGTGTTTTTCCCGGTAAACCACTTAGGAGTTCTCATAAACACATGAGACAACCCCCTTAATGGCGACTTACAACATGTAAGTACTTGCTGGATGACAACCAGAAGATCCGTGGTTCAAATCCCGGCTATGGCATTGAATTTTTGAGTCTGACTTTATCTTTCCATACTTTAGCCTGCACACGGCCAGTGTGAAAGAGCAATTATTTCTAATAAATTCATATTATCTCCACTACGTGTTATTTGCTGACGACACTAGTATATTCATAAAAGGTGATCAATTAAATAATGACTGTACAGTTACTAAGAGTGTGATACAAAAACTGTCCCACTAGTTTGAAGCTAACAGGCTTGTAATCAATAAGGAAAAAACAAATGTACTGTGTTTCCACCACCTACAGAATAAAAATATTGAGATTCCTGATATTGAATGTGATGGTACAAAACTGCAATATGCCCGCAGCGTTGAATTCCTAGGAATTACCATTACCCAACACATGAAGGGGAACATTCATATAGATGAGTTGATAAAAAAATTAAATAAAGTACCGTTTATGATAAGAGTAACTAGAAACACCTTAAAATTTGAATCCTTACGAATTGTATATTTTTCGTATTTCCACTCAGTTTTGAACTACGGAATCATATTCTTGGGTAGCTCACCGAATAGTATCTCGGTATTTAAATTACAGAAACAAGCGATACGATTGCTCTTTAGAGTACCCAGACAAGCAAGTTGTAGAACACTATTTAAACAGGCCTGTATTCTGCCATTACCTTGCCTATACATAAGAAATGTTCTAGTATATACCTATCAAAATATTAACTCATTCAAAACAAACTCGGATGTATATTCCTACAAAACCAGAAATAGACTCAACCTAAGCATGATATCTCACAATACTTCACTATTTGCAGACAGTTTTATCGTAACGGGGTTGAAATTATTCAACGCCTTACCAGACTCACTTAAGAGCATTACTAGTGTAGATCGTTTTAAATGTGAATTGACAAATCTTTTATTGGATCACTGTTTTCACAATATTGAAGAGTTTTACTCAAGCAACTGTAATAAGCACATTAATATATAATACTACTTGTAAAAGACAATTATTTTATCAGGTATACTGCTGCTATGTAAATGTAAATATGCATTTGTAAATATGTTAATATTGTTAAATTATGACAAAATCTATATCATGTATTCATGGTCTACAGATGCAAATAAAATAAATAAATAAATAAATAAATAAATAAATAAATAAATAAATAAATAAATAAATAAATAAATAAATAAATAAATAAATAAATAAATAAATAAATAAATAAATAAATAAATAAATAAATAAATAAATAAATAAATAAATAAATAAATAAATAAATAAATAAATAAATAAATAAATAAATAAATAAATAAATAAATAAATAAATAAATAAATAAATAAATAAATAAATAAATAAATAAATAAATAAATAAATAAATAAATAAATAAATAAATAAATAAATAAATAAATAAATATATAAATAAATAAATAACTATTAACAAAAGTGGTATCATCAGCAACCATTATTCAATTAAAAACAAGAAAGGACCTAAGACATTCCTGTGGGATATCATAGCAATAAGACACAGATGGAAAAAAGCAATATATTATCCAAAGGTTGAAAACACTGTGGTATAACTATATGGAATTTTTCACATCAGATGCAGTAACCAGGAAAGCAGCAATATATTAGACCTCTGGGTTAGAACACTAACAACTTGACTACAGAGGCAATTAGATTTAGAGCTCTAATGTTAAGAGTGGTAAACACAAAGGAGACAGTTTCATAGCTGTGCAGTTGGAAGTGATTAACATCAGAGCAACATCTGTAACGTATAATTTAAGAAGAAGGTTAACACTCAGTTAACTTTTATTGTATGGCATGGATCAAGGCTATTACATTATGTGTGTGGAGCTTGTGTACAATCTAAATACCAGGAGATTAACGTCTAGTCTAGTGCACATGTGTGTTTTAATTGTTGACAATCAGCCTTTGTGTAACAAGATTTGCTAGTTCAGTACCTGAAAGAAGATTTGTAACTTATGTTTCACTGATGTTAAGCCTGTCAGGTATTTACCTTAAAGCTTTTGCTATTATGTATAGTTATTCCTGTATAGATGACAAGGAAGGCAAAACATGCATTTCTTTTAGTCCCTACTAGGGTAAGGGGAAGTTTTGTACTTCACCCAATATATCAAGATTTCATTGGAAATAAATATTTTCAGGTCCATTCACCTGAATCCAAGTGTGTGCATATATGTATATGTGAGAGTGTGTGTTTTTCTTTCTTTTATTTTTTATTTATTTTTAAGTTTTAGAGTTCCTTCATTACATTTGTCAGTTTTAAGGACTAAGCAACACTTGAAGGAAACTCAAGTCAAGGGAGGGCAAACCTCCCATTCTGAGTCCTTGTATAGTTAAAATGAATTATGTTTTGAACTGTATGTCATGCTGGTTTAAAGCGAACAAATTATCTGTGAATCTAGACAAAACAAAAGTGGTCAATTACTAAAATTAGGCAAGTGAGTCAACCTTGTATATACTTTTCTCCACTTACAAGTTTTTTATGAAGACTAGTTTCTGGGGACTTCTCCCCTATCGTCAGTTCTGTGGTCAGTTCACAGAACTGACGATAGGGGAGAAGTCCCCAGAAACTAGTCTTCATAAAAAACTTGTAAGTGGAGAAAAGTATATACAAGGTTGACTCACTTGCCTAATTTTAGTAACAATGGCACTCCCTTTTTTTATTCTATATAAAAGTGGTCAAATTTATAACCTGTCGTACATCACATACTGAAATAGAAATCAGGATTAATGATATGTTATTAGAAGAAATTGACGGCATAAAATTTCTGGGCCTTCAAGTGGACAGATGTTTAGATTGGAAAGCTCACATAAATTATATCTTACCTAAACTCAGCTCTACCTGTTATGCTATCCGAGAGCTGGTTAATGTGAGTTCTATTGACACACTTAAATTAGTATATTATGCATACTTTAACTCTATTATGGAATATGGAATATTATTTTGGGGCAACTCAGTAGAAAGTAAAAAAATATTTCTTATGCAAAAGAGGGTTATAAGAATCATTACTAACACCCACAACAGATGCTCCTGTAAAGATCTTTTTACAAGATTGAAGATATTAACGCTTTCTTGCATGTATATATTCTCGATCCTAAAATTCTTTGTATGCAATCGTGCCTTATTTGCAACAAATAATGTAGTTCACAGAATAAACACTAGACAAAAGTATAATATCCACTGTCCCAGTGCTAAACTTTCTTGCTTCCAGAAAGGAGTGCATTATGAAACTATCAAAATATTTGGCGCACTTCCTAATGTTCTTAAAGAAAAAGTTGATAATTTTGGTGCTTTTAAAAAAGCTGTTAGAGAGTACCTTTGCTCAAAATCTTTTTATTCTGTACAAGATTATCTGAATGAAAAATTATCCTGATAATGCTTCTGTAGCTCTATAAGTAGTATCTAACCATTCCAATGACAAATCATTATTAATAAATATTTGATGCAAGTTGAAAGTTTATTTTTAATGTAAATGTATTTAATAAATAACAATGAATGGTATCCATTGCAAAAAGGTTGAGACGTACTGGCATAAGCCAAGTGAAAGCTGGTTTAAAAAGTGTTTCATTTTGTATCATATATAATCATCCCTGCTTTGTTTTCCATATTGTTGTTCATATTGCCTGTATACTATAATATGTGTCTTATGTTAACTTTTGTACATATATATGCTATTAAACTTTATACCTCTGGACATGTTCAATGTTCACAGCCTTTTCTGGCTACAAGTGAACCTACTGAATGCAAATCAATCTAATCTAATCTAATCTTGATCTTGGATAATTCTGTCTATATCAGTGGTGTCATTGAGGGGAAATAGGCTGGTTACCTTTTCCCCCCCTCCTACTTAACCTTTGCAGGTGATGTAATAGATATTGGGGTGAGGAAGAGCGTGCTAAAGATTCAGTGGTGGGGTGTTAAATTATTTGTTCTTATTTTTATATGCATAATGGTATTGAATACCATTGTGAATTATACTTTTATAGCTACGTGTTAATAATTATTAGTTCATCATTTAAGTGGAGTTCTTATTCTTCCTAGCTATCAATTTGTTGATGTTGGGCTCTGTAACGGGGCATGTTGACTGTCCGCCGCTTACTTGCATTTGTTTTGAAACACAAAGGGGTGTAGACGTACTGCAATAACCAATGACAATCAGCTGTTCCCTTGCACCTCCGTGACGCTAAGAAAAAAGTTGTAAAAATGATGTTAAAATGCGTTCAGGGTATATAGAGCACAGTATTACCCGACATTCATCTTTCAGGATAAGGGAAAACTCGGAAAAAAACCTTATCTAGATATCTCATCCTGACCAAGATTCAAACTTGGGACTTCTTGAACTTGAGAGACGTGCTATCACCTAAACTACAGGTGGACCATGTGTAAGTGTGAGACAGAGAGGAAAAACAGTATAATTCTGAAACAAAATATTTGTAAAATACCCAACATGGCATTTAAGTTCAGTGTCTTCACGCACAAAAATGTTCAAAGCTTCAGTCTAATTTACTCTATATGGAAACATGAATGTGTTCTTTTATTATTTTTCTCAATATCAACTCAATTTTAATTAAAGATTCATATTTTAATATATCTGGATGAAAATGAACTGTATATTTTAAATTTTCTGCATATAGGCTGTGAAGTCCTGTTCATTTGATATAATATAATTTGGAAAACTACATATATTTACAAAAAAAATGTAGTTCTCAATAAAGCTTATATTTAGAGTAAGTTTTGTGCATCTGTTATGGTTTCACAGCATACAAAAAAAAAAAAAAAAAAGATTATATAAAATGCAATCAGAATGATGGAGTTTTCATAGGCTCTGTTCATGATTACATATCTCAAATTTTTAGTTATAATGAATAAAGAGAAGTACATTATTGTGGTGATAATTTTATAAAAGCTCTGTTTCAATTTTTACAGACACACAGACACACGCACACGCACACGCGCACGCACACGCGCACGCACACGCATACATACATGCATGCACATGCATACACACACACACACACACACACACACACACACACACACACACACATACATGTGCCAGTTTTTCTTCAGAAAGCTCTTTTTTTCTGGGTGACCCCAAAACATGTATTTCTAGTGAAATCTCAATGCTGCAGTTCCATGTAGATACAGTGCTTCCTCCATCTACACAATAAATAACAAAGAAAGCAGGCCAAAACCTGTTAATAGACAGTAAGTCATATTAGTATGCAACTGTGAATTTTTCTTCAGACATAGGGCACCATACAATTAGTAGCTCATGTTAGTTCATCAGTTGAGATTGTGAAATATACTTCCTATTTTTGTAATGTTGCACCTTTATTTGTCAGTATTTAAGCATTGGTTAGTGCATTTTCATATGCAGTTGTTGTATTAAACTCATAGTGGATAATTTATTTACTGACAACAATAAGGAAGGTAATGAAATAGCTCAGATAGTTTGTTTTAAGTCTTTAGGAAACATACATTTTGATTAATTTAGATGCATGCATTTGCATGACATTGTTTACCATGTAATAACCTTACATGGACCCTTTTAGGTATATAAAGTGATTTGTCTATTCACCTTACATTATTAATGATAAACTTTTTATTAGAGATAATCTCAAAGTAAGAAATATGGACTTGGTTGCATGCTGATGCAGAAAACAAATCACAATTACTCACATACCATAAGTCAATTTTTGTTACTAATTAATTCATGTGGGAGAAATTACAATCAATGTAGATTAAAAAATTTAAAAATTGGCTAAAGTTACAGAAGAAGTAATTTAATACAAATTATATTTCAATGAGCTCTAAATTTTTTATGTAGTGAGATTTTGAGCATCTCATGAGGTAGTTATACACAAAGAATTTGGCTATTCTGATAAAACACAAGATAGAAATTTAAAAAACTATTTGTAGTCAGTTTTTTCATTAATTTTGACGTCACTGTACTAAATTCTTCCAATCACACACAAGATATAGATTTTATCAGCTGTGTAATTACCTTAAACACTATGGTATTTCAACCTCTTAGTACTGAATTAGTTTCCACTTGAAGGAAGAAACCAAAATTACGTATATTAAGCAAAGTATTGTATTCCAAACAGAAATCGTATTACAAGATTTCATTTAAAATATATGTTTTGAGGACCTCAGAACAATAAAAAAGCACTTTTAGAAAGAGTCTTGTGTAATGTCCTTTTTGTTTCTTTATTGTATTGTATTTATTTCATCCCTTGGAACATAATACATATGTTATAGGACACGTCAGTTCAAGATACAAAGATAAATATAAAAGGTTACATAAGACTAAAAACTGTAACAGATACAGGATCCAACAAAAATCTAAAGTAGAAAAAGCAAATAAATATAAACTATATAAAGACCACAGAGAAATGCTATATAAAAGTAATTGTTCACAAATGTGGAGTTTACTCTACTTTATGATTTAATTCAATTTAATTCAATTCAATTTATTTTGTCCTTTTGACTGATATCAGACACGTCATAGTATAAAAATTACATTAATATCCACTGTCATTATTTACAATCACTTAAAACTAATTAACATTTAAAAACTCTTTCACAGAATAAAAGGAATGTTGCAGTAAAAAGAGTTTTACTCCCTTTTTAAAATGTATAAGGCTCTTCATTTGTTTAGTATTTTCTGGTAGCCTGTTGTATAATCTTACACCTTATGCCCCTTTTTGTGAGCTCTCCCACTGTTTTTGCCATTTTTTCTGAGTTATTCTTTTCAGTTTGGAGGCTAATAATGTTACAGGTTATTTCTCTCTCTCTCCCTCCTGTTCCCCCCCCCCCCCCCTTCAGAAAAAACCAATATGGCCATTAGAGGCTTACAGGTTCTTTATACTTGTGGGTAGATCGCTGTCTTGGGCTGCTTCTTTGGCAAGGCTGTCTGCTTTCTCATTTCCTTTTATCCCTACATGCGCCTTTGCCCATCTGAAGTTTATCAACCAGCTTGTGTATATGTCTGTGTGTGTGACTATAAACTGTATAACTGAAAACAAAAAGTAAATTAAATACTAAACTTGATATTCAAGAAAATCTGTCTGCTCATACTGCTCTTTATATGGACAAGTGTTCAAAAGTTCTGATTCTCTTAAAAATAGCTGAAATAGTGTTTATTAAAATAGCACATATTTAAAAACTTTTATGAAAATAAAATGTATAGGTTACATTTTCTGGGAATAGCATTGAAAGTTTCTTCATTTTAAAGGACACAGTTTACGTAAAATGTACATTTTTATGGAGTTAACCATTCCCAAAGAGCTGTGCTGTGGCTGAGCAGTTAGACTGCTTGAGTCTCATTAAGGCAGCCCAGGTTCAATTCCAGGCAACCTCATGTGAGATTTGTCGTGGACAACATGGCACAGGGGTGAGTTTTCTCTGGGATGTCCAGTGCCCACCCCCGCCCATCATTCTACCAATTGTTCTATGATCAGCTTTCCTTTGATTCATTTCGCCCTCATTCTTTCATCTACTTCTCTCACTGTCATACCATGCATCAGGCTGATTGCCCATCCTGGATTCTCTGTCTGATCTAGGGCTTCTGTTCCTCAACCTGATGCCTAAAGGCATAAGGGATACAGGAAAAGAATCCCCTAACACCACAATAGTGGTACAACTAGGAAAGTTGAAGAAGAACCATTATCTCTCTCGGCCATGCAAAGAGAGCAAGTCCAAAGCCATTACGTAGCTACCTGCTCATAAAAATGATACTATCGCTTAAAGCCTTCTGCAATGTTTAATCTCAGTTCATATGAAGTAGGCATAAGAATAAGCATTTACAGAAAGTAAATGTATGAAAGTGAGTAAAGAAGGTCATGTGAATGGAACATAAGATTTTTAGAAATAATCATTTCTTCCACACTAGCTGTGTGTAGGC
Source organism: Mantis religiosa (assembly GCA_030765055.1). Lineage (NCBI taxonomy): Eukaryota > Metazoa > Arthropoda > Insecta > Mantodea > Mantidae > Mantis > Mantis religiosa. Next base: position 46,143,057 of record CM060959.1, on the reverse strand, counting down.
TAAGGTTTGAATGAGTAGAGCCAGACTGAAAAATTCAATGCCATAGCCGGGATTTGAACCATTGATCTCCCCCTCTCCGTGAGGTTGCTCTAAACCACTGAGCTACTTTGGCCGACATGACAGTAAAAACATAGTGGTTTAACTATGAAGCCTGGGACTTAAGTACTTACAACATAGTAAGTCACCACAAAAGGTGTGTGTCTCATAGCATATGAGAACCGCTAGTGGTCTACCGGGAAACATACGAATCAGTTGGAGAATTTAATGTCATATCGGCAGTTGAATTTTTCAGTCTGGCTCTACTCATTCATAAGCTTTTTAGTTCTGTAATAGTATTTTCAGAAAAAATTTGTCTCTCATTTGGTTTGCTGTGTTCTTTGTTGCCTACACATATTTTCTGCAATTCGGATTTGGATTAGTTCTTCTTATATACGAGGGCTGTTCAGTAAAGAATGATCACAATTTTTTTAACAACATACGTGTACTCATCCTCATAATTTTGATGATTCTTCTTAAAATAGTCTCCTCTGAATGCGATGCACTTGTCCCAGCGCTTGTGCCAGTCTTCAAAGGCATGCTGGAAACCAGTTTTTTTTAGAGATCCTTCAAAATTGCCTCCACAGCCTTCACTACTGCTTCTCATGATGGATAATGCCTCCCACAAAGGTGTTTCTTCAAGTTAAGGAATAGAAAAAAATCACATGGGGCTAAATCCGGACTTAGGGAGGGTGAGGGATGCACTTCATTTTGATTTTTGCAAGATATTCAGCAACAACATTGGCAATATGCGGCCGCACATTATTGTGGTGCAGCATCCAGTCTGCTTCATGGAAATGTGGCACCCAATGAAATGTTAGGTGTTTCAGAAAGTGATCTTAAGGTAATTCGTCGATCCTCTCTCACAATGGCAGCAGCAGTGTTGATGTTTTCTTCCGTAAGAGCAGTAACTGGAGCATCGGGTCAACCTTCCTTTGAAATTGGTTGTCTCCCCTCTTTAAACATTTTAAACCACCTTCGAGCTGTGCTGTAGGGAAGAACAGACACTCCATATGCCTCCTGTAACATTGTATAGGCCTCAACTGAAGATTTGTTGAGACAAAAACAGAATTTCAAAGCCACATATTGTTACTAAAATTAGGCAAGTGAGTCAACCTTGTATATACTTTTCTCCACTTACAAGTTTTTTATGAAGACTAGTTTCTGGGGACTTCTCCCCTTCTCCACATATTGTTTCTCGCGTGTTACCTCCATCGCTGTGGTAGGCGATACTGAATATGTCTGAACTTGTGGGAACCAGGAATACCAACAATGAAACTACTATGGCGTGTTTGTTTCACATTAAGCTAACAGAATATAATAAGATTGAATTTTAGAGTGAAAAATTATGACCGTAAAAAAATTATGGCATTCTTTATTGAACAGCCCTCGTAGATGGTATATGAGTCATTAAGGGAACTCCAAGGTGTAATTTTCTCTAGTGTGAATTCACTGTTAGGTATTACTTAATGAAAATCACTAAAACATTTTATATTGAAAAAAATATGGTGTGCGAAAGGCAGCTTGGGGTAGAGGGCTTTCCTTTGTGTCACATCCTTGGCTCAAAATGTCTATTTTGATAAATAACTTTAGGTTAGAATGCAAATATTTCATCTGTCTGTCCATAAGTAGTAGCTAAAGTAATAAAATGTAGTAACATTTGATATAGAAATCAAAACATGAGAAAAATTCAAGATTTAACTGTATTGGAACACCACAGTGAAGCGAAATAATTATTAATTTTTAGATGAGTCGTATTTATTACACATCTGCTTCACTTTCGTATTGACATGTTTCGCAAATCATCGTTTGCATCTTCTGCTCTTATGCGACTAAAGCTTGATCCAGTGGTGTGGTGGGTGTGGGTAATACGAAAGTGAAGCAGATGTGTAATAAATACGACTCATCTAAAAATTAATAATGAGAAAAGTTATTTTATTTTCTGATGTATAAAGTACAAGGAATTTATATTAGAGGCAAAAACACTTACATCAAAACCATGGACAGTGGATATTGTTTTACACCTCTGGCTTCAGTTTGAAATCTTTTGATGTAATCTGATGAGTAGAACTGAAGTTCAGAATATCATACTCTAATAGTAATATCCAAAAAGAGCAGCAAGAAATTAATTTTTCTAGAAGAGTGTGAAATCTAAGCTTCTCATGTGAAATCAGTTGTTGACAAAGCATTAAGGGTTAATTATAAAGGGCACAGAGCAGCACTTCTAGTCCAGTTCAACTTACCACTGAGTAAAAGCACTTGGAATTCCTCCATCTGCTTGTTAATCTTATACATAGGGTTCCCATAAAGTCCCAATAGATTTTCATGTTCATAGTATGTTACAACACAAAAAATATTATATTGGTATATAGGAGGACCTTATAAAGTCTAATGAAGTTGAGTATGTCCACCTCCATTATCAACATACTGTTCCAGCAACTTGTGGTTTCCCAGAACATGTGCTGTAAAGTGTGAGGGGATATGAGTAAGCATGATGCTATTATTTGTTGTTTCAGCTGATTCATAGCTGGCACCCTGGTAGTGTATGCGCACCTTGGTAGCGTAGATGGTAGCGTGTCTGCCTCAAGAGGTCCCGAGTTCGAATCTCGGTCGAGGGAGGGGGTGTTACCTGCATAAGGTTTTTTCCCGGGGTTTTCCCTTATCCTAAAAGACGAATGTTGGGTAACTCTAAGCTCAGTGGACCCCGGGCTCATTTGAGCATCATTTCACCCATTTCATTCATCGTCTGATATGACTTCACATTGGTACACTCAGTTCTTGATGAATCTCCAAGCAAAAAATCAAGGGAAGTGAGATCAGGGGAAGGGAGAGCCCACATGCAATCCACTGCTCGTCCATTTCACCAGTTATGAAAGATCTCATTCAGATAATCCTGCACAATGTTTTCATAGTGCCCCATCTTGTTGAAAAATGACAGAGGCAAAGATACCATCCTGCAGTAACTGTGGCACATTGCATGTGGGCTCCCCATTCTCCCGATCATTGCATGGAGATCCATCAAGAACTGAGTGTACGCTACCAGGGTGCCAGATATAATCAGCTGAAACAGTGAATAAGAGCATCATGGTTACTTATATCCCCTAACACTTTACAATGCATGTTCTGGGCAACCACAAGACACTGGAACAGTGTGTTCATAATGAAGGCGGACATGTTGAACTGTATTAGGCTTTATAAGGTCATACTCTATACTAATATAATATTTATTGTATTGTAACACACCAGGAACATGAAATGTATTGGGACTTTACAGACTTTACAATGGAGAATTTAATGTCATGATGGCAAGTTGACCATGGTAGCTCAATTGGTTAGAGCGACTGGTCAGAAACCAGTAGATCCATGGTTCAAATCCCGGCTATGGCATTGAATTTTTCATGTTGACTCTATAAAAAACATATAAGAGTTTGGTTAAATAATGTAGTGTTATTTGCTTCTATTCAAAGTGACTGACATTAAAATATTTAATAAATTTCTTTCAGTTCATAATGGAAACCTGGCTTCGAATTTCGCTGCTGCTCTGCTTTTTCGGAGCTATTAAAGAATTCCGTCCATCTGAGCCATTTGTTACACCTTATCTTGTGGGTCCATGGAAAAACTTCACTGGTGCACAGGTATAAATAGTAGTCAAACAATAATGGAATATTTCGCCAGATATGAGTTACTGTCATTCATAGATTAATATTGAGAAACAGCTATAGAACAATAAGTTAAATCTAATCAATTTACAAATTTATCTCAAGAAGCAAGATAGCTGTCTAATCTTCAGCCAACTGTCCAGTGAATATTGCCTGTACTGCAAGGTATTTTTTATGTTTTACTTTCCATCTCACACACTAAAAATTTTACTTACAACTTTCATTATTTTTTTCATCTATTTTTATACCTCTTCTACAAATTAATCTTTAAAAAGCTTTATTTCATCTCTTTAATGTTAGATAAGCTTCAGTACAATGTCTTGATTATACATTTTGTTTTAGCTACAAAGGAGTTAGAGAAGGCTGAATCAGATGTCACATTTGTTTAAGTCTACTGTATTCCCCTATGCCCATTGTACCTGCAATTTCTGCTAATGTTTATCTCGTTTATTATTAATATCTGATTAGTGTTTAACTTTTATTGTTGTAATTTTGCAGTCAAAGTTTTTACTGAAATAGGTTAAATATGCTTTTTTATTTTTGCAATTTATGTCCTCCAACGTTAAGTCACCTCGAACAATGAATTAAATGGGTGAAATTATGCTTAAATGGGGTCAATGGAGCTTAGGGTTACCCGACATTCGACTATCAGGATAAGGGAAAACCCTGGAGAAATCTCATGTTGCAAATATAATCAGAATAAATAAGTACATAAATACTGTGACTTTGTGGGTTCATAGAATTAAAAGGCCGAGTTGCAGAAATTAAAAATCTCCTTTATTTTCGTAGAAATACTCTTATAGATTACAGCAGCATTACGTTACGTACACCATCAGTCTACCAAGGTCGATGACAATAACAGTGACAGCAGATTACATCATTAGCTCTCGTTACCATAACACTTCCAGCTGTCTCTCATTTCACAACACTGTTTCACAATTCTCTAGCCTTGGCTTCGTTTTATATACTTATTCACGATTACCAGACTGTTCTGTCAATCACTAGATGTTTCTGGAAAACAGGGCATCTAATGACGTAATCCGAATACTCTATCACATTCTAGAAGCATAACTAAATCTATGCCGGCGAGGCCTTTACCTCAGTTATCTTGCTTGCCGGCGCTTGTTTACTCTATACCTTGTTTCACGTAAGCTTGCCCAGTATCTCTTAACGGTCACATGACCTAATCACCTCTCATTGGTTGCTGTTGTGGTGACTGTCGTGCGGTAAAAATTAGTTCGTTATTTAACATGGTGATATATCATTATATGTTGGAAGAGAATTGTCAAATTTATATTTTCGTAACTGTTTTAATTAAATATATTACGCAACAGAGTTTATTTATCTGAAATGCATGTTAATTCTTAAACGAAGAGGAGGTTCCTTTGCTCTCAAGCACATGGCACGATAGCACGTGATTTAGCGGTAGTGGTGACATTTGTTTATGACTTTTATCACTGACCTTGTTTTGAACTGGATTAGTCATGCATCGCCATTCGAGAGTGCGGGAGCTAAATTATTTTATTGATCGTTTATTGCGCATGTATTATATGTATAATGGCAGAGTCTACCGCCAGTTTTTCGTTTAAGTATCGCAAGGATAATTATTTACAAACAGGCGAAAAAAGAATTGTGTTGCATGTGTTTAATGCACTCACAGAGAAGAATCCATCTTTGTCAGTGAGAGAAGTCGAACAGCTGTGAGTGTTAGATCCGTAGGAACATCGCGACATGAAATTGAGGAAACAGGAGAACTTACCATTCCAGGCAAAAGCAGGAATAAACAAAAGTGTGTGCTCGGAGAAAATACGTGAAAAGTGTTGTGCGTCCTCATGTGTGTAGTTTTTCTTTAGAAACGAACTCCCTAACATAAGTAACATTTCGTCTGCTGTAAATGAGGATGCAGATTTACCAAATTTCAGCAGATTGCTTATATAGCTGGGATTTGTGAATGAAAAAAGAGGCAAGAAAAATGTGCTAAAAGACAGAGGCGATATTGCTGTGTGGCAAAGACGCTATTTAAGGACAACCACACTGCACCGAGATACAAATCGCTAAATATACACGAAGAACACACGAAAAGTAAAGTATGGTGTGACACGACTTTTAAGACTGAAAGACAAGCATTTTTGGAAGGTATGTGTGCTGGTTTAAAAAATCCCAGTGGAAAAGGCCAAATGCCTTTCATTATAAACTCTTTCAGTTTCATTGCTCAGTCATTCTGTTTCAATTTGCTCAGTTCATTATAAACTTGTATTTTTGCATGCCTTCATATCCTTATTTGTATGATTTTATTTATCTTCCTGGCAATTATTACATTTACTGCACGTTTAAATGTGACGGGAAGGCACCGCCTATGGCGTATGACGCGAAAGCATTAGCCAATTAGGGCGAGGGGGAGGGTTGTTGAACGCGGAGTGATACATTTCAGCCGGGCAAGGTTATATGAAACAGAGAATAAACGCACTATTGTTAACTGCTTAGCAAGGCTCTTTATTACCATGAAACTTTATCTGCCGACTGTTTTCTTATTTGTGCCGAAACTTTTATGCCTGTTGCCGTGACAATACATAGCTTGTATTGATATGTGCAGCAAACAGCTATAATTGTTAATTGGAACACTTAATCCCTATATTGATGCAGTAACTTTATGAACATTAATATAACAAAATGTACATATTCAAACATAATTATTACACTGAGAAGTGTAAGGTAAATTATTAATCTTGGCCATATTTTTAGGTGAATCAAGAAATTTTTCCAGTTGGGACATATGCATGCCTAGCAGAACTGATTGTCGTGTTCTTGGTGACAGATCTACTGCGCTACAAGCCAGTCATTATCTTAGAAGGATTTGCTGGTGTAGTAACATGGAGCCTTCTAATTTGGGGAAAAAGTGTTTTTACCATGCAGGTAATATAACGTTTCATTCAATTTCTCAGTGTTCAAAAAATTATACCAGATGATACTTTTCTTTATTTAATCCCAGATTTCTAATGCACAGATCATGTCATTTAGCTTTCTCATTAACTGCACTGTGAGTTTTAGAGTTTATCTCACGTAAATATGAAATGTATAGTGTTTAATGCCCACATTTACTGCATACAGCACTGCAGGCGTAACACTAATAAACATGAGATGAAGGTGGAGTAGTACCGGTGGAATGAAATGGCGGGAGAAACCAGATGTCACAGAGAAAACCTTTTCATTTCATTTCATTTTATTTCATCCATATGATCCAAAATACATAAGAATACTCAACAGGTTTAACAAATACAATGTGTACACAACAATATAAAAATAATAAAATAATCAGAGGGTACATATATAACTTGAGCTTTATTTAACCTTTTATGCTCATTTATAGAGTAGACTGGGTTTTTTACGAGGTACTTTTTAATTGCTTTAAGTTTAAATTTTTCTTCTGTTATCTGTTTTATTTGATTCGGTAAATGATTGTACAATTCCTACCCCAGCACCGTGTTGTCCACCATAAATCTCAATCTCACTTAGCTGAATGATGGAGATGACATGCTCTGAAATGAGTTCTAGTAACTTTTTGTTAAAGAAATAAAACAAGAGTGATTAAACATTAATTTTGAACATTTAATATTTGTAAAATATAGCAATTCTTACTTTCTCTTCCAGCTATCCTTAGTAAATAGAGGAACTATTGTATTCCTTCCAAAAATTTGATATAAAGATTTCACCAGAACTACGTGCTTTGAGGTGCTCTGAATACAAAGAATTCTTTGTGAAACAAGATCCATTTATCTGTATATGAACAACATAACTCAAAGACAAAATCTATATTGTTTAACTTTGTTATCAAAAACCTGAAAAAGATAGAATTTGCAACCTGATTACTTACAAGGGAACTATCGCTGTACTCACACTGCTACGCACCTGAAAATTTGATAGTATAATGCCTGCTGTATGTAAACCATGTGTGCCAAAAATCTGGAGAGAACTGCAACTCCCAAAACTGAAGCCTGGAAATTGCTGCATGCATCCACTTGCAAGTAGCTGCTGGACATCCCTAGTCAGCTCTGCACCAGTGTGGGGGACGGCACTCGTTACGTATGCCATGTGTAGACTGCTGCCTCCCACACAATGCTGTGTTATGCCTGTATGTTCTTACGTACTCTGGACTTATTTTCGGGTATTTCCAGCTATACTACACACAACCTTGCTCGGATGTGCGCGAGTGATGTCATGCGAATCAGTAGTGGATCTCCTTGTTTCTGTCGAGTAAGATCTCTACTTTCACCAGCAGACTACTGATAAAGCTAGTGGGTTAGATGGCAGATGAGTAATCTGACACCCCTTTTTCTTCCAAATTAACAAGTGGACTTGACCATAAACTACTGTGCCATTTTACATCATACACCACATTTAAAAAATGCATCTGTAACTGTACTCTGAATTCTTACTGGCAACCTTATACTAAAAGTGTAAATCTTGTTAGAACATACAATTTATACTTCACACAATTAGTTTTTACATTTTTTGGCATTAACTGTTTCTGATATATTTATCACTCTTGGTTTCAATTTTTCAATACTTTATATACATGCGCTTTGTCACCAGTAATTTGGTTCTCATCATGTCTACAATGACTGGAATTTGAAGGCCAGTACAGAGTGACCCACATTTTAAAGATTTGACAGTTGCTACAATCTCTGTTATCCATTTTATGCCTATAAGGAGGTCTGTAATGAAACACTATTTGCAAATGTTTATCTGAATTAAAAATAAATAGAAATGTAAGGTTTTGCAAAAATAATTTCCAGGTGAAAGTAAAAATAAATAGTACTGGAAAGAGAAAGTATTGTGACCTTTATTCACAATGTGATTTAGTTCAGTATTAACTGTCACTATCATTTTTGTGACAGTACATGCAGTGAAGTGAAATATACTGTTTCTTCCATCCGATGCTCTCATTAGGAATCAAATACAAGACCTCTTTTATCTCATGAATGTCACAACTGTTCATCAAAACTTCACTTCAAAATTGCTCTTGATATTATGAGGGATGTCCATAAAATAAGGTCTCCAAGGCGCTGGAGCCGTGAGGAATGCTATTACACGAGATCCAGCAACACTGACGTGTAGCTTGGTTTCACCCCTTCAAAAACCAACCACAACAAACCTGTTGCAACTATTAGTCTTCACTGGGCAGCCGTTTGCGATGGAGCTTCCTATCACTTCTGCCACCAAGTGCGAGTTCGTGCAGTGATCCGTTTTTTGAGTGCCAAGGGCACTACCCCCACTGAAATTCATCGTCAGTTATGCAAAGTTTATGGGCCACAGTGTATTGATGTCAACAACGTGCGAAAGTGGGTCAGGGAGTTCAAAGACAGACGTCCATGACGAACAGCGTTCTGTTCGGCCTTCAGTTTCAGCCAAAATAATTGCAAAAGTGGAGCAAGAAAGCTTAAAGATTGGCGTGTGACAATTCGCGAGCTGTGCAAACTTATCCCTGTAGTCAGTAAGGCTACGATTGACAAGATTTTGACCGAACATTTGCATTATCGCAAGGTGTGTGCAAGGTGGGTCTCCTGGCCCAGTTTGGATGGGACATCCTCACCCATCCCCCCTACAGTCCAGACTTAGCACCTAGTGATTATCATCTGTTTCTTGAGTTGAAGTCACACTTGGGTGGAATACATTTCCAGACCGACGATGATTTGAAAAACCTGCACAACTTGGCAGGAGAGTTCTATGACAAGGGTATACAAAAACTGCCACAGCACATGCAAAAGTGCATCGATCGCAATGGTGATTACATTGAAAAATAGCTGTCAGTTCCACCTTTCCATCAATGTAACATTCATTGACAATAAACACATTTTCTATATTAAATAAAATTGGAGACCTTATTTTACGGACATGCGTCGTATATCAGAAATACACTCTACAACCAACTGACTCACACACAACTGCCAAAGTTTCTGGAAAGTTCCTTTAGATAGGGAAAGAAACTTTCAGAGGAATCCTGTTACCTTCTGACAATGCCTTAGAAATTTCCATTGTGGGGAGAGCACACCTATGTCCCAAAGGATGAGCTGATATCCACATGATACTTTGGCACGTAGCTGTGTCGTAGTAGTGCAGATGTAACACATCAGATTATTTTGTAATTGTAGTAAGCAATTACGTCCTGTGCCATGACAGTGGGCTGGAGCATTAAGCTTTGGTTCTCAGCCATGGAATGCATCTGGGTTTGATGCAGATTTTAAATTCTGGGTGTAAGACTGGTGCCTACTCAATATCATGAGGAATTTGAGGAGCTATGATAGGTAGTGAATCCCAGTCAAGAAAGTTAACTTCCTGGTTGGGGTGTCTAGAAGCTAACCACATCTCCCCCCATATCAGTTGGAGTATCGCCCACCTCTGCCTTGCATATGTGAGCATGAGGCCGGCAGTTGGGTTGGCAGGAGCTGTCCCAACACAGGCTGTTCACCTTGTAAAGAAGAAGAAGTAAGCAATTACATTATGAATTTAAAATACAAAACAAGAGGATGAATAAGGTGACCAAAAAGATGAATGTGAAGCTCATTATGTCATAAAACAAGCTATGCAGTGTGATAATTTTTCAAGCCTTTAGTCATTAATACTGAATGGCAGATTTACTATATCAAAATACTTTTGCTAACATCTCAAATACATAATCTCCTTGAAACGCAAAGAATGAGAAAAAACTGATAACTAAAAACAGATATTTTTGTTTAATCTTTTCAAGAACTCTTACACAAAGGGTACATTATCATAACCTGATGTCTCTATGACTGTGTATATGTGTATTTCAGATAATGGAAGTGTATTATGGGCTCTTCATTGCAACAGAAGTGGCATACTACACTTATATCTATGCTCAAGTAGATCGAGAACACTACCAGAAGGTAACCAGCCACACGAGGGCAGCATACTTATGTGGTCGTTTCATGTCTGGTGTGGTATCTCAACTCCTGGTTTCCTATGATGTCATGGATTACTATCAATTAAATTACCTATCACTTGGAGGTAAGGAAATCTTTTAAGGCTGGTTCACAATAAGCTCGAATGCAAATCAAAAAGAGAACTTCAACATTAAAATACATGTATTATAATGTAAATGTTCACAATTAATGGAAAACTATCTCAAGGATAGTATGTTAGATATATATTATGGAAATTAAACTGATGTAGAAATTATTCAAGCTGGCAATAACATGAAACAACTGCTAGAGCATCCTATAGTTGCAACTTGGGAAAATTAAATCAAAAGAAATTCCAGCAAATGTGCATCCTACTCCCTTATATTCATTGAGCATTGTTTTTCTAGCAAATGTGTTGCTGATAACTAGCTATTGCCTTATAAAACAAAAATAGCAAACGTTACAGAGAACACTAAATGGTAGAAATTAACAGAGAAATATAAAACACTGCAAATTTACTGTGCACTATTAATAAAGAAATGCTGCTTGATAAGACTAAAGAAATAACAAATAGTAATGGATGTTCATTTAAAAAATGTGTATAGAATTTTGATTAGCTTGCATTATTTGGATATATCAAAAGCACAGTAAAAAGTATTGATCAATTACAAAAAAAAAAAAAAAAAATAATTGAGAGGCTGGCCCCTTAGCTCAGTCGGTAGAGCACCCGCCTGCCGTGCTAGGGGTCCCGGGTTCAATTTCTGGCAGTGGGTGTGGGGATTTTTCTTCAACCAAGATAATTCCTCACCTTCCCCAGAGTCTGGAAGTATGAATGAGAGGGGGAATGTGTGGATGATCTAATGATTAAAACCTAACAAATATGAGTTAACATCTTTGATATGCTCCAAAAGGAGAACGGCTGCCAATATGACAATTGCAGTTAAAGGTGGCATATAAATGGAACAAAAAAAAAAGAGAGAGAGAGAGAGAGAGAGAGAGAGAGAGAGAGAGAGAGAGAGAGAGAGAGAGAGAGAGAGAGAGAGAGAGAGAGAGAGAGAGAGAGAGAGAGAGAGAGAGAGAGAGAGAGAGAGAGAGAGAGAGAGAGAGAGAGAGAGAGAGAGAGAGAGAGAGAGAGAGAGAGATCCCATTCCAAAATTAACTTTTCTTTGCTATGATATGGTCATTGATAGCATTTGCATTCATGTTCATAATCTATTGTGGACCAAAATGTTGTATGCTTTTTTTGTTTGCCATTTCTGTTTCCATATTGATTTCCATTCTCGAGTTCCTTTTTCTTTGCTCTTTTCTTTTCACCCACCAAATATTTTAATGTTAAGTTTCATCATAAATCCTGTTTTGAAGTCCACTGGACCCAAAAATAACCTATTTAGAAAGGATTCTTGTGTGCCTAAACAGAAACAAAACTAAAGGGGAAAAAATCAACTCTCATCCCTTTTCCCCAGTAATCCCTTACATTGCAAACCTGTTGATTAGGTTCTCAACAAAATAAATTAACAATTTTTATTAAAATATTGTATGATTTATTGTGATGAAGGATGAAAGATATATACTTTATACTTGCTAGAGATATTTGGAATTTTCCTTTATTTGAGAAAATATTATATAGTGTTGTGTAATTACAAAAAACTTTAAAAAATAGTCAGAAACTTATTAGAAGATAATGCACAAATCACAGTTTGTGAGAGATAAATTTACTTGTTAGCTATTTCTGAAATATTTCATTCATTTGTAGTTGTATATTCCATGGCAATTCCTGCTATATCCCACCTATAGCAAAATGTATAACACCTCGCTTGAACTGAACTATGTAACAGAGGTTTATCTGAATTAGATTAAAGAATAAGCTCTTGTAAGAATAATTAGTAGAGAAAGTGCAACTATCATATCTTTTGTCTTTGTTAAAACTGGTTTTAGTAGAGGAACATAAACTAACATAAGCATCAAAATTTAACTGTATTGGAACACCACAGTGAAGCGAAACAATTATTAAATTATAGATGAGTCGCATTAGAGCTGATGATGCGAACAATGGTTTGCGAAACATGTCCTCAATATAGGAACATAAGTGAAGCTGATGTGTAATAAATATGACTCATCTATAATTTAATAACATAAGTATCTTTATGCTTTTATAATTTCAGACAACTGGTACACATAGTTAACATAAAAACTCTCAGAAGTGTGTATTTTGCATGTGCTCACTCCATTTTAAAATATGGCATAACATTATGGGATAACTCACCACATTGTAAATCATTATTCATAATGCAAAAACTGATTCTAAGAATACTTGGAGGAGTTAAATCAACATCTACGTGCAGACCATTATTTAAAAAATTTAAAATCTTACCTCTCCCATGTATTTTCATTTTTGAAATTTTAAAATTTACAAAGACAGTTCATAATCATAATACTAGATAGAGAATGGATATTCATGTGAATAGAAGTAACACAAGAGCTCATCAAAACAGTGTAATAAACCTAGAAATGACTTTTTTTAATAAACCGCCTATAGCCAATAAAACCACTTGCAATTTTTCAGCATTTAAAAAGGCAGTTTTGGCATACTTACTAGATCATTGGTTTTATTGTGTTAGTGAATTTATGGAAAGTTTATAATATTGTTACATTTCTGAATTAATTCTGTATATTATAAAATTCTTGAGATATCTTTATAAAACATTATTTTGTACAAACACTGACTTGTCCTTATTGGATGTGACTTGTTAATTTACAAGTATAGTTAATTGCACTGTAAATTCACAATTTGACGTGTCTTATATCATAGTACTCAGGTACAATGTATGATTTACAAGATGAATAAATTATCTATCTATAATTACAGCGGTGATAACAGCAACGTTTTGGGCTGTGTGTCTTCCCTCTGCAAAGCACAGTATATACTTTTACAGAGAAGAGCAAGTTGAAAACAATACTGATGGCATTGATAACATTGCAGGTAAGTCTCTCTTAATTATACTGATACTACAAAGAGAAAATTTATATATGTGTATATACAGCAGTCTAAAAAACCACCCAAACAGTTTTGATAATTATTTCATCTATATGGACATGGATAAAATGTCTTACAATTTAAATTCATAAAGTACTAAAATACTAAAACCAATTTACAAAACTTCTGTATTAGAATACAGACACATCGGAATTATAAAAAATATAGTTGTGAAGAAGACTTTGACCTGCATTGGAGGACGTTAAGTAAATATAACAAGTATAATAATTAAGATAGGTCAATTGTGATGACACTAACATTACTTACTTGATATTTATTACTTTAACTTAATTTTCTGCCACAGAAATCACAGTAACATGTTTCAGAGACTGTTTGCATTTATCATCAACATGGTTAGGATTTTTTTGGTATGCAACCTTTTTTTAGGGTAAATTTAAGCTCTTTGAAAAGCTACTACATGTGAAGATGTGTTTCTAGTTGCCAAAAGAGGCATTCTTTCATGCACCTTTTGCCCTTTTTGGGTCTCTTTATTGCTTTTTCCAACCATGCCCATAATCCCCTTTTCCCTCTTTTTTCTTTTAAGTTTCCATCCATTTTGCTCTATATGATTTTAATCAATATAAAATATTTAACTTTTAATTAAAATCTCCTCAGCTTGCTGATGTCAAGAGGAAGCCTAACTCTTTCAGTAAACACTGCGTGGGAGTTGAAAACACACCTACAACAATGGAAAATAATTGTGTATGACAAATCCTCTTTCTCTTGCTTTACCGCTATAAAGCAGCCTGCAATAATGTAACTGACAATGACTCATTGTCATTTTATATCATTCTATCCTTTAAATTTCACCAGAATCAGTAGCCTACTGTTCATGAATGTGAGTTTGTTACTGTGACAGATGTCATCTGTTTGTGCAGATTCCAAGATCACACAGAGACAGCAGTAACCGTACACCCGTAGTTCCAATAATTGACTCTGGGTTTCAGTTTTGACAAAATTAAATAGTTTGTGCCTTCTTTGGATCCAGCCAATGCAGGTGCAATTTCCAAGGCACAGTAACTTCTGTTACCACAGAAAATACATAATTTGCAGACAAAACTATATTGTGTCCATAGTTACAAGTACCTGTTGTAAAAGTATCAAGCTATTAGAAGAACAAGGTTTGGAAAAGGAGAAACAGTAGGATAATTTTACCTCCGTGAGGGATTAGTTTTCTCTCTTTGCCAAAGACAAACTTGAGTTTAGTCACTAAAATTAGGCAAATGAGTCAATCTTGTATATACTTTTCTCCACTTATAAGTTTTTTAATGAAGACTAGTTTCTGGGAACTTCTTCCCTATCCTCAGTTCTGTGGTTGACTGTGGTGGTCTGTCACTCACAGAACTGAGGATAGGGAAGAAGTTCCCAGAAACTAGTCTTCATTAAAAAACTTGTAGGTAGAGAGAAGTATATACAAGATTGACTCATTTGCCTAATTTTAGTAACAATGGCACTCCACTTTCTGAAATACTTCTTTTTATTCTATATATTGAGTTAAGTCTTCAGAAGAATCCAGACATTGAGGATTTCACCGCATCTGTAGAACTGCCATTCTGAGCGAATACAAGATTTGCCCCACTGGTTTCTTTGGATGTCGAAAGAAGCTTTAACATCTACAAACACATACTATCTCCTAATAGAAACAGACTGACTTTTAAAAATGTAGATATGCTTAATGTCTTTAAGTATAACAGCTTCATGTATTTTCCTTCTTCTAATGAGTGGTAATTTGATGTACTTGTTTTTAATTCTATAAATTAAAATAGAGGAAAGAGAAATTGTTAAGTTAGTTGAATAAACCAGTACCTTTCTGTCCCTTTTCTATCTTATTTGAACAACTTTTCCCTTATTAAACTATAGATGAGTCATATTTATTACACATCAGCTTCACTTACGTACTTACATTGAGGACATGTTTTGCGAACCATCGTTTGCATCATTGGCTCTTATGTGACTAAAGATTGATCCAGTGGTGTGGGTAGTTCTGGAGTTGCTGCTGCCATCTGTTGATTTTATGATGAATTTAAATGTGGGGTTGTCTTCTGGCGGGATATCGAAGTTCATTAGTTGGTTTTTATGTTTTTCTATGAATATTCTCTCCCATATGACGAGTTCACTATGCTTTTGTACATATTTTAGTAATTTGGTGCTATCTTCAATTTCATGATTTTCAGACCAGAAATGAGCTGCTATTGCGGACTCATCAATATTTTTGTATCTTAGGTGCCTAAAATATTCTTTCTTTCTAGTGCCTACGTTTCTTCTTGTCTTCCCTATGTAAATTGTTTCAAAGTCTTTACACTTAATCTTGTAAATGTCTGACTTTTCTTCTGGTTTTATCTTACCAGTATTGTTACTATTAAGTAGGTTTTTAATGTTTGTAATTGTTTTTTGGTGCCAATGTTTTATTGTATTTCTTGAATATTTTTTGGAACTTTTTTTTGGCCCAGGGGTGGTAAGTAAATTTAGCAAATCTAATTTCTTGTTTCATTGGTGAAAGAGCTGTTCTCTGTTTTAATCTTTTCTAAAGTTTGAATGATTTTATTTTTTTTTTTTTCTACAAGGCTTTTTCCATATCCATTTTTAATTGCACATTTTAAAATTTGATGGTATTCTTTTTGATATTCTTGGGGGGTAGGTTTACTAATCTGTGTGTGAGACTGTTGATGGTGGCATGTTTATGAGGAATTGGGTTGAAACTATTTGCTTTGATGTAATTATCTGTGTGCTTTTCTATGAATGCCAAATTCCAGTTTTTCATTGTTTTTTGAGAATTTAAGGTCCAAAAAAGGTAGAGTACAGTCCTCTTCAGTTTCTACTGTGAATTGTGTGCTGGGTTCTTGAAGGTTGAGTAGTTTCAAAGCATCATCTATATATGTGTTTCAAAAAATCTCATGTATAAATTGGCCAAAAATGGTGATAGCGGGCTTCCTATAGCCAGTCCTGAAATTTGTTTGTAATACTTTCCATTGAAGACAAAATAATTTTGGTGAATACATATTTCAGTCATTGCCAAATATTCTTTGATTGTATTGGCATCTAGGTTAATAGAAGTTAGCCATGTCTTATGCTGAATCAAAAGTTTGTCTATTGGGATGCTAGGGAAGAGGGAGCGGACATCAAAGGATACTAAAGTGTCTTGAGGCTTTAGTTTAAGATTTTGAATTTTTTCTACCAGGTCTAAAGAGTATTTTATGCTCAGAGTATTGAATTGTGGAAAGGACTGAAATTCTTCCACTCCTTTTTTCATCTGAAATTTGCACCTAAAAATCTGTACTCTGATCATCAGCCTTTATTCTCTGCTGCTTTTCCTCCTGTGACTTGTAGATGGTGTTTTTCATAGCTAAACATACTGCATAATAAGATCAAAGTTTAATAAGTTGTCCATTTTGGTATATGAATAGTTTCCAAAATGGTGAATTCTGACAGTTTTCATCTTGTGAATTGTGAACCAAAAATGTTTTGTAAATGCTGATTTTTCCAGTTGTTTATATTTCTCATTCATAATGGATAGATGGCCTGATGCCAAAAAAAAAGAAGACTAGTAGTTTTCTGTTGTCAAGACGAGCTGAGATGTCTCTGGTTTCATACACTTTATTAATATCAGAAATTATGCCAGTTTCTGGCCAAAACAAATAAGAACATTTAACTTAGAATAAAATTTCTCTTTACATACTATATGTACACACTTACATATTCTATGTTAAATTAATATTCTACAGTTAAATCTCGATATATTCTATGTATTTACTTAAGATGATTCAATTCTAGTAACACTAACATAACTTTTTTAAATCTCTGTTAACAAGTTTTTGGAACATGTATCCGTATCTTCAAAACATGTCCAACCAGTGTCAGACGTCTTCGAACGTGTCCGAAATTACATATTCTAAAGTATTTTTTAAGAAAAATGGTTGTAATTACACATGTTTATGGGCAGTTTGAAATAATTCTGTAATATTGCTTTTTTTAACAGCTGAACCATTGGCCTACAAGGAAAATGTATTGGATGCAGGAGAACCCAAAATAGAGAATGTAATGGGAAACAGAAAATTATCATTTGCTGAACGTTGGAAAAAAGCATACTATTATCTTTGGCAAGACTTCAAATTGGCTTATAGTAATTTATATGTTTTAAAGTGGTCCTTTTGGTGGGCCCTTGCTACATGCGGATATCTGCAAGTAAGTATCTTTTGTCTCATTAGTGCTTCTATAGTTGAGCTATAGTTAAGTTTGTTGCTTTAATTTGTAAAATCAGAGCTAAGTTGCAAGTCTGTTAGAATAAAAATACTCGTTATCACAGAAGTGGGTTTCTCTTGAATAATGAAACTGACAGCCCATCATTGCCATCACTCTTCCAAGAGGGCAGGCCAGAAAGTCCCAGATGTTTTGAAATAAACAATTCAAAAATTGAAAAACTCAAAATTTTATTATCTACATAATAAAATGTTTCGCCTCCACTTGAAGGTGATAAATCTGCGGTAGCAGCACATTTCTGGTATCATAACTACAACATAGAGCATAAAACCCAACTACTAAAGTTAGTTCACTTGAATCAAGAATTAAACTTCTGGGAAAACATTGATATTGTCGCAAGCCATTGTTGCGATGGGCACAGCCGGCGTGCACAAAGAGACAGATAGTGCAGAGCAGAAATAAAAGTTTGCCGAAACAGAGAAAGAAAAAGATAGATGCCCTCTTTATTGTTAGAGAACATTCCACAAATTTCTAGATCAATGAGGAGATATAAAAGAAGCCGCAAGCAGTTTGTTGGAAGACAGTTTGTAATTGGACTTGATAATCGTGTGTGTGCAGCAGTGATTTGAAAGTGAATTTCTTTTGTTTATTTAAGTGTGCAGAAGCCACGAGAGACTATGTTGGTGTATGTTATGCCATCTTGCTGCAAAGAGGTATACAAACAGTATCTTTCTACGGAAATAATGAGCAGTTTGAATTTCTGCAAACTTGACTTTTAATTTTACAAACCCACAAAGTCACAATATAAAGGAATTCGAAACACATTTAATGAAAATTTCTAATCGTCTTTTCACCTGGCTTGTTTCCCAAAAAGATCTTGAACACATTTAATGAATTTTGACATTCAATCGGAAGAAAATATTTTACTTAGCATCATTGGATCGTCACCAGATGTCTTGTCTCGAAAGAACCATGTTCAGCTAGAACACCAAGGTTCCAGCCAGTCTACAATTTCTTGATAATGCCCTCTAGTAGAAGTTAAATACCTTTAAAAGTAGTTTTAAAAATGTTGCATGGTTTCATTCATGCCTTTCTATGATAGATAGATAGATATGATAGCAGCAGAAGGCAATGAGTACCAAGGGCGCGGACAGCCGAAACACTGCGCTGCTTCGGATGTTTTTGGTCTCTCAGCACAAGTGAAGCTTTTACTAGAAGAACCCGTAATCAATGAACCTGAAAATGTTGTTGGAATTTCTTCCACTTTAATTTTCCTAAACAGCATTTGAGGGAGTTACTGCTGCTGTTTCATGTCACAGTGGCGTTGAATAATTTCTACAGCTGAAATTATTTAATATAAGGGTAATGTGCACAGTCTGCATCTAACATGCCATCTCCAAGAACAAGAAAATTAAAATTACACCTGGTCTTCTTAACTTATCCCAAGGACCTAGATAAGCTATACTCATATGATAATACATTAATTTTAAATTAGTTGTTCTCATTGTGGTTTCTGTTTTGATTTCTGCTCTGGATTCTAGAGATCCAGCCTTTGTTCCCTATTCTTCACAGAGATCAGAAAGCATGAATGTATGAAATGATAATCCAAATGATTTGAGTTTATTCATTTATTTATTTATTTATCTGCTGTAGGAATCAACCAGACTCATGGCATCGTCAAATATACAGTTTATGTACAATAATTTTCAAAAATATAAATATGAATTACAATATAGTTGAAAATGTTACAAATTAATATAAAGTCTAATACAATAGTACATTTTAAATATACATACAGTAAAATAAAATTTGTTATTACAATTTTATATTGAAAATTTAACATATGCTAAAAGGTAAAAGTTTTAATTTCCACTGATTGCCTAAACTTTCTGTATTTCCTTTTACACAAAATCTGTATAAAAATCAACAAAGTGAGTGAGTGAGCGAGTGAGTAAATGAGTGAGCGAGTGAATGAGCGAGTGAGTAAATAAGTGAGCGAGTGAGTGAGGAGTGAGCGAGGGAGCGAGCGAGGAATGCAGAGACTTTTAAGTGCTTATTGACAACCAGGTTGTTTGGACCTGTGCAAGAGGTAGCTAGCTATATAAATTAAATGTTTCAAACTATATGTACCTATTTTAGAAAAGTAAAACTCTATGAATATGCCATTAATCATGTCATTCTTCTCTTTAGACACTCAATTACATTCAGTTAATATGGGAGCAGATCATCAAAGACAACAACCTAAACAGTGCACAGTATAACCTTCAAAATGGAGCTGTAGAGGCAGTTTATACACTAATTGGTAGGTATGTGTCTAAACATCATGGTTTAGTTGTTTCATTAACCTAATTTTGTACATGTGTAGTATTCTTGACTATTTAGTTAGTTAGTTAGTTTTTATTCATCCTTTTGATCATATTACATGATATAGGACACGTCAAGTACTTAAGCTAAGTTGTTGTCTGCTCCCCTCTCTCTGGTGGTGGAACTATGAACTTCTTTGTCAAATTATCTACTGGTGGGATTTCAAAGTTCATTACATATTCATATGGAAAAATAAGGACTCTCAATCCAACACCTTAGCCTGTATATGGCTAGTGTGAAGAAATGAATAATTTCCATCAATTAACTTAAATATAATCCATTTTTTGCATAAAAAATGAAGCTACTTTAAAAATATTAAATTTCATTATACTGATAAATCAACTGTAGCAGATCTTTTTGGTCACTTAATCATAAAAGACAGCCACAGATAAAGTTATTAAAGCAGTTAAACGGACCAACTGATTTAGTGGTTCAGAAAAAAATATTTATTTTCAAAAATAGAGACCGCCAAATGAATTTTGAAATACAACCAATCCATTCGCTTGATAATTTATTTTTTACTTTCAGAGGTTGATAATAGAACAAAAAACAATCCGTCACCTAGCGACAGTAATGATAATAATAGATATAAATTATGCAATGATGTATTTGCAAAACTTGAACAGTTATTACATGTATATCATAATTTATTGAAGTTTAGTCACTAATATTATAGTTTAGCAAATTATATTTGCAAAATTTTCATCCATTCTTGATATACAAGGGTGGCTGTCATATATAATTTTCACACACTTCTCTTATTTGAATGTTTTGAATCAGTCAAAAGTTTTAGTGTCAGATACACACAGATCATCATAAATTATGTAGTAGATTTTCTAAGTTTTGTGAGGAATTTCACATTTATACTAAATAACTTTCTCCAACAGGACTCAAGTATACAAGGTTCTTACTAAGCAGAGATACTCAAGCAGATACTTGCTATTCCTATTTGGGAGGTGCCAATTCAATCCTTGGTGACCAATCAAGGGTCTTTTAATGACTTTCCTTAGTTATTAGACAAATGCTGACTTGGTTACTTTGCTTTCTGCAACTTCCTGCCTCTCCATTTCATCATAATTTCAATCCAGTCTTTCCCAAGGTAACCTCTGTAGGGGCGGCGCTGTGGTTGCCAGTCCCTGAATTTGGCACTAGTGCAACAATCCTGAGGCTGGCAGCTACAAGAAGAAACTTGGCACCAGAATAAAGAATCTTCAGCACACATTAGAGAGACCACACCAGTTCTGACACACCCGCTGGACACTCCCATGTCCTACTTACCTCGCACAGTTTGACATGCAACAGCCTGACTGTAGTCTCAGTCTGCAATACCCTCCATTTGTATTCTACTTCTACATTATGTTCTTAGAATGGCTGCTACATCGCTATGCAAAATCTGCCATGGCTCCCAGTAGTATCCATACTTGTCTTTTAGAATTTTTATCTGGTTTTAATGATTGAGTTTTAAACTCTACTGATGGCTCAAAGAGCTCAAATGGGATGGGGTGTGCTTTTGTCTATGGAACCGAACGCTATACATTCGGCTTCCATAGCAGCACCTCCATTTTTAGAGCCGAACTTTATGCGATATCTGAGCCTTTTTATATGTACGTCAACAAAACCTAGGTGACAGCATCATTTTAAGTGATTCCCTTAGTGCACTTCAGAGCCTATGGCAGCTGTACAGTTACCATCCTATTGTGCAGTGCATCCAGGATGCCCTCCACGTTTTACACATCTCTGGCATTAGCATGGTGTGTGCTTGGGTTCCTGGTCACGTGGGCCTGGCAGAGAATGAACTGGCAGATTCGGCAGCGAAGACAGCGACCATACAGCCGAAGGTTACTATACCATTTGTTACTATGGAAGACCTCAAGCTAGAATTTCAGAGCGATGTGCTGTCCTCTTGCCATGATGAGTGGTCAGATTGGGGTACAAACAAGCTGTGGTCTCTGAAAGATCTTCCGATTCCATGGGTAACCTCCTGCCATCGCTCCCACTGTGAGGAGGTGACTGGCTCGGTTGTACATTGGCCACTGCCTTTTTATACATCAATTTTTATTGAACGGGAACCTTGCTCCAGTATGCCCACTTTGCGGTGCAGCCGTCTTGGTCCGCCACGTACTTTTAGAGTGCTTTAGCACAGCGTGTCTTTGCAGATCTCTCAAGCTGCCGGCCAGCTTGGCAGAGGTACTGGGGGATGACGAGAAAGCGTTGGCCAAGGTTTTAAAGTTCCTTTTAACTGCTAATTTTAGAATTCAGTGCCTTCTATTTTATTCGTTTTAACATTTTTATGGTTTTAAGTAATTTTTATATATTTTGACATAACCGTATGTTTTATCTAGATTTTACTGAAGATGTATATCTTTTAGATCCTTTCTGTCCTGATTTTAACACCATTAGCTTTTTAAGGGCGCTGACAACTTCGCAGATGAGCGCCCTTAAACACAAATATCATCATCATGGCTGCTACATCAAGACTGTTTGTTCTATGTCAGTGTGAACTGTTTACCAAGATCACAGTTGAAAAATATATTACTGTAAATATTTTATAGCCATATACCTTGTAAATATTGAAAATTTAAATTGGCATTATAACCTTTTGATTTTCCCACACATATGTAACTAGAAAATTGCCCCATATTTGTTTTGCTGCAGGTGCAGGTACCTCTCTGGCTTGTGGATGGTTACGATTAAATTGGCAGCTCGTGGGTGAAGCATCACTGGCTATTTGTTCTGTTATTGAAGGCGCACTCCTAGTGGTGTCAACAGTTACAAGATCCATGCCGTTAGCTTATGTGTGCTATGTGCTCTTTGGAATCATATATTACACAATGATCACAGTTGCTAAGTAAGTTTATAGTAAGTAGGAAACCAGTACTTCTAACAGAAACAGACTATTAGACAGCTTCTAATTTCAACTCCTAGATTATTAAAAGACTAATAAGGTATGAGTATTTCAATATGAAAGGTTAGTTCCTGATAACAAAAGAACAGTAACCAAAATGGAAACTAAAACAGGAAGCAAGTAAATACATAAAATATGAAGCTATTTAACAGTGAAGCAAACAAATATATACAAATATAACAATTTTTAACTTTACATATCTTATAAGAAATGATGACACTTTTCTTATAAATTGTTCGGGATCACGATTTCATGGAAAATTCTTCCACGTTGTTAGCCGGAACCAACAAAACTTGTCATCATCGTTACAAATGCTAGATGTTAATATGCTCTTGTTAGTACTACCAAAATCTGAAAATGAAACAAATTTAAAAACAGAATCGACTGCCAGTATTTCAAAATTCATTACATGATAGAGTCAACATGAAAAGTTCAATGCCATGGCCAGGATTTGAACCACGGATCTCCTGGTTTTTCCGTCCATTCGCTCTAACTCATTGAGCTACCATGGCCAACGTGCCATCCTGACATTAAATTCTCCATTCAAATCCTGGCCATGGCATTGAACTTCACATGTTTACTCGATCTATCAAAGACCTTAGCTTATATATGACTAGTGTGGAGAAATGATTAATTTCCATCAATTAACTAAAATCATTACGCAATATAAAAATTATTTGTGGTTGGTTTATTGACACTCGTCACTTACTTTTTCATATATTTATGAGAGACTAGTTTCAAAGGCCCTGGCCTCCATTTTCAGGAGGCCAGGGCCTTTGAAACTAGTCTCTCATAAATATATGAAAAAGTAAGTGACGAGTGTCAATAAACCAACCACAAATAATTTTTATATTAATTTTGACGTCACTGTTACTAAATTCCTCCAAACACACATCATTACGCAATGTTTGTTTTTTTAAATAAATATCTTTTCCCAAACCATTAAATCTATCGGACCATTTAATTGTTTTAATAATTTAACTTCTGGATTTATTTCAATGATTAAATGATCAAAAATGATCTGCTATGGCAGATTTATCAGTCTGTTTATACTTAATGTTACGAAAATGTTCTATCGTTCTCGTTTCTAAATTACGTTTTGTCTTTCCAATATAAACCTGATCACAATCTAAACAATTAAATTGATGAATACCAGATATTTTATCATTAGGAATTTTATCTTGTTTAGAATAATGTAGTAAACTTTTAATACTATATTTATTTTGAGGAGCTAAAGTTATACCAAACTCTTTAAAAAAAATTTGAAAATGTTTATAACCCAAGGATGGTAAGCAAATTTTTTAAAATTATAATAAGGGTAGAAATATCATTAACAGTTTTTTTGATATTTTTCAATCTTCTTTTGTAGGAAGTCTTTATTAAAACCATTAACTAAAGTAATATTAATATGTTCATATTATTTATTAAAGAAATAAAAATAAAAGACAATTATAATTTTAAAATGTGTACTTACCCTCCTTGGGTTAATAAATATTTTCAAATTTTTTTTAAAGAGTTTGGTATAATTTTAGTTCCTCAAAATAAATATAGTATTAAAAATTCACTACACTTCTCTAAAAAAGATAAAATTCCTAATAATAAAAAATATGGTATTTATCAATTTAATTGTTTAGATTGTGATCAGGTTTATATTGGAGAGACAAAACATAATTTGCAAACCAGAAAGAAAGAACATTTTCGTAACATTAAGTATAAACAAACTGATAAATCGGACGTAACAGATCATTATTGGTCATATAACCACGAAAAAAATCCAGAAGTTAAATTACAAAAATGCCGATATTCACAAATACAATACACGTACGAAAGATGACTTTCACATTCAAAGTTGTAGAACGGAAATCTTCAGGTCTAGTGCTATCAATAAAGGTATAAGATTATACAACAGGCTACCAGAAAATATTAAACAAATGAACAGCCTTATACATTTTAAAAAGGGAGTAAAACTCTTGTTACTGCAACATTTATTTTATTCTGTAAATGAGTTTTTAAATGTTAATTAGTTTTAAGTGATTGTAAATAATGACAGTGGCCATTAATGTAATTTTTATACTATGATGTGCCTGATAAAATCAAAAGGACAAAATAAATTTAATTTAATTGAATTAAATCATGAATTAGAGTAAACTCCACATTTGTGAACAATTACTTTTATATAGCATTTCTCTATGGTCTTTATATAGTTTATATTTATTTGCTTTTCTATTTTAGACTTTTGTTGGATCCTGTATCTGTTACAGTTTTTAGTCTTGTGTAACTTTTTAAATTTATCTTTGTATCTTGAACTGACGTGTCCTATAACATATGTATTATGTTCCAAAGGATGAAATAAATGCAAATACAAATATTAAAACAATTCAATGCTCCAATAGATTTATTGGTTTGGGAAAAGATATTTTAAAAAAACAAATATCGCGTAATGAATTTTGAAATACTGGCAGTCGATTCTATTTTTAATATTGTTTAATTTTCAGATTTTGGTAGTACTAACAAGAAGATATTGACATCTAGTGTTTGTAATGATGACGACAGTTTTGTTGGTTCCAGCTAACAACGTGGAAGAATTTTCCATGAAATAGCGATCCTGAACAATTTATAAGAAAACTGTCATCATTTGTTATAAGATAAGTGAAGTTTTAAGTTACAAATTGTTATATTTGTATATAGAAAGTTTACAAGATTTATGGTTCACAATAACCTATTAACAAGAACTAGAATGCCTATTAATAATCATATCAAACACAAAGTAAAATTATGTGTTTGGAAGTTAAAGTTTCCCAAATTTCCTGTTCAGCAAATACGTGACTTTGATTTAATTTTACACAATACACCTGAATTGGTTATTTCTATAATTAATAGTTGAATTTGTTAATCCTTGATCAACTTATGCATAGCTTTTATGCAGCTATTAGTTTAGGTCTCATGAATACAATTGAACAGCTTAAAACAAAAGCACCCCATCCCTCATTACTAGCAGTAGCTGATAAACAAACAGACACATGGCAAACTGCTGTTCAAGCACTGGCCTAGTTTAGCCTTTCACCCACTGCAGGTATGAAACTGCTATGTGCCTGATCGCAAAACAAAACAAAAACATTCACTGGCTATTACACAAATATAACTATTTGTAAAAAAAACTTCACTTATCTTAAGAAAATGATGTCAATTTTTCTTATTAATTGAGATCGAGTTCACAAACAAAGTGCTTGCATCGTCAGTCAATCAACACACTTCGTTGTCAAGGATACCAGTTAGCATGTTATTATGTTTTTTTAGTATTACCCAAATCTGGAAACGAAACAAACCTAAAAACAGAATCAACTGCTGGTATTTTAAAATTCATTATTAATGTTTATTTTTTAAAATAAATATCTTTTCCCAAACCATTAAATCTATCAGATCATTTAATTGTTTTAATAATTTAACTTCTGGATTTATTTGATGGTTAAATGACTAAAAATGATCCGCTACGGCCGATTTATCAGTCTATTTATACTTAATGTTACGAAAATGTTCTTTCGTTCTGGTTTCTAAATTACATTTTGTCTTTCCAATATAAACTTTATCACAATCAAAACAATTAAATTAATAAATATCATATTTTTTTATTATTAGGAATTTTATCTTTTTTAGAGAAATGTAGTAAATTTGTAATACTATTGTGACTTTGTGGGTTCGTGAAATGAAAAGTCCAATTTCACCACTCAAAAATGTTCTTTATTTCCACCGACTTACAGTTTAACACTTGCCAATTACACAGAATTACGTGCTGCACACAATTACAATTCACCAGTTCGTCCGTTACAATTTCCTTGTACTCGCGATTACGTAAACTCCGATGCACGCACAGTCTTCTCGTTCATTAACACGTCCTTCGCTAGCACGTCAAACACTGACTGCCTGTCTCTCTGAAACCCTTTTTATAGGACTGTCACCGTGCTTCTAGAAGTCTCTGGTTTTTCCCACGAAAGATCCGGAGGGCAGAAGAAGGGGAGAGAAGCGCCTAGGGACAAGCGACCCTTCCCTAACCACCCCTCAGTCAGTGACAGAGACTAATGGGAGGCGTGGCTGGTTTCCCCACAGCTGTGGGCCTCATGCCTACCGCTAATTGGGTGACACTGCTCCCTCCTCAAAGCTGGTCGTCCCGAACAGCACCATCGTAGCGGGCTAGTCGATCCAGGTGTACCACCAACATCTTTCCTCGGGGAACCTTCTGGATGCGGTAGACCACGTCGTTGATCCTCTTCACAACCCGGTACGGTCCTTGCCAGGGCTGCTGGAGCTTCGGGCAGCGTCCCTTGGTCCGGGTAGGACGGTACAACCAGACCAGGTCACCTTGCTGGAACCCTTGGCTGTTGGCTTGCCTGTCATACCTGGTCTTCATGCGGTCGCTCGCCTTCTGGATGTTCTGGCGAGCCATCTCGTGCATGTTGTGGAGATGGTCCACCAAGTTCTCCACATACTCGGTCGCTGGCTGTTTCGCTTCCGGAGGGCTTCCAAAAGCCAGGTCACAAGGGAGGCGTAACTCTCGGCCGAACATTAAGCTGGCTGGCGTCATCCCAGTTGTGTCGTGTGTAGACGAGCGATAGGCCAGCAAGAACAGTGGCACCTTGACGTCCCAGTCTCGCTGATGGCTGGCCACGACTTTCCTCAGGTGTTCCTCTAAGGTCTTGATGTACCTTTCGACCATGCCGTCCGATTGGGGATGTAGAGGCGTAGTGCGAGTCTTGTTCACCCCAAGCCTTTGTAATGCCTCCTTCATTAGGTTGGACTCAAAGTTGGTACCCTGGTCACTGTGTAGCTCTAACGGCACCCCAAATCGACAGAACACTTGCTCCACGAGGCAGTCTGTGATTGTCTTTGCCTCTTGGTTTGGGATGGCATACACCTCCGGCCACTTGGTGAAGTAGTCCACGACCACCATTAGGTACTTGTTGCCTCGGTCGGAAACTGGGAACGGTCCAGCAATGTCAACGGCGAGCCGTTCGAATGGCGCTCCGACGTTGTACTGCTGCATGCGACCCCGGCTCCTAGTCTGGGGGCCACGACTCGCCGCGCACACGTGACACTGACGGCACCATCTCTCAGCATCTGCTCGGAGTCTCAGCCAGTAGTAGCGCTGCCGTAGTTTGTCAATCGTTCGGTTCGCTCCCAGGTGTCCTCCCGAAGTACCGGCGTGCACTTCCTCCAGGACTTCCGGGACCTTACTCCGAGGGAGTACCAACTGCTCTCTCTGCGTCTTCCCATCGGGTGATTCCCATACCCGGAACAGCACGCCCTCTCTGGTCTTCAACGAGTCCCATTGGGCCCAGTACGACTTGTAGGTGGCGCTCCTCGGTGCGATGTCCTCCCAGGTTGGTCTCATCCCTGCCTCCACTTCCCTCAAGAGTGGCCCCAAGTCTGCGTCCGCCAGCTGCTCCCTCCTCCGGCCTGCGCTATCCCAGCCTTCAGCAGGCACTGCCACAACTACTCGGACTGCTGCGGCACGCTCCTTCTCTTCCACTCTTGTGCACTGGCCGCACTCTTCTGGACAGGGTCTTCGGGACATGGCGTCTGCGTTACCGTGGCTCTTCCCTCTACGATGTTCCGAGGTGAAGTCGTACTCCTGCAGCCTCTGGACCCAACGTGCTGTCTGGCCTTCCAGGTTCTTAAAGGTCAATAGCCAGGTTAGGGCGGAATGGTCAGTCCTCAGGTGGAATGGCTGACCGTACAGGTACTTGTGGAAGTGCTCCAATGTCTTTACTACCGCCAGTAACTCCCGTCGGGTGACGCAGTAGTTCTTCTCTGCCTTGGATAGCGTCTTGCTGTAATAGGCTATTACCCGCTCATGGCCGTCCTGGATCTGCGACAGGACACCTCCAATGCAATGGTCGCTGGCGTCGGTATCCACAATGAAGGCGCCACCCGGTTGTGGGAAACCCAAAATTGGAGCACAGCACAGGGTCTCCTTTAGGTGCTGGAAAGCGTTTTCGGCGTCCTCTGTCCACACATAAGGCCGGTGTTCCTCCGTCAGGCGGGTGAGGGGTTTTGCGATGTTGGAGAACCCCTTTATGAAGCGGCGGTAATAACTGCACAACCCCAGGAAACTGCGCAACTCTTTCCTATCCTTTGGGCGAGGCCAATCTCTCACAGCCTGTGTCTTCTCCGGGTCTGTGGCCACTCCGGTTGCCGAGACTATGTGGCCCAAGTAGTTAACTTCCTTGCGGAAGAGCTGGCACTTCTTCGCGTTCAGCTTCAAGTTGGTCGCTTGCAGTCTCTATAGCACCTTACTCAGATTCTCGAGGTGATCTTCAAAAGTCCTCCCGATGATGATGATGTCGTCCAGGTATAGCAGGCAGGCATCGTAAGTCAGCCCTCTCATCACTGACTCCATAAGGCGCTGGAAGGTAGCTGGTGCGTTGCAGAGGCCAAAGGGCATAACCGTGAACTGCCAGAGCCCTTGGCCCGTCGAGAATGCAGTCTTCTCCTTGTCTCTCGGGTCTAGAGCTACCTGCCAGTAGCCCGACTTCAGGTCCAGGGTCGAGAACCACTGTGCACCAGCTAGCGTGTCCAGGGTGTCGTCAATCCGGGGTAAGGGAAAACAGTCCTTCCGGGTGACGGCGTTCAGCTTTCTGTAGTCTACGCAGAAGCGCAGCTCGCCGTTCTTCTTCGTCACCAAGACTACAGGGGAACACCAAGGGCTGTCGGACTCTTCAATCACTCCCCTGGATCTCATGTCCTCCAGCATGTCTCGTACCGCCCCTTGCTTCGCCAGCGGAACGCGTCTATGTGGTTGCCGAATAGGCCGGGCGTCTCCGGTGTCGATGCGGTGAAGCACTTTGTCCGTGCGGCCGTAGTCACTATCGCCTTGGCTGAAGACGCGCTCGTATCGCCCCAGTAGTTGTCGAACCTGCTCCAGCTGTTCTGCGGTCAGGTGGTCGGCCGCCCTCTCCAGTAAGCCTTCTAGCCGGGGCCCCAGGTGTTGCTTCTTCGCCGGCTCCTGTGTCTTGTCGATTGCTGTTACGCTCACTACGGGCTCGCACGTTCCCAACTCCTTCCCGGCCTGGACGTCGTGATCGGTGTCCGTTGGATTTAGCAGTCTCACTGGCACCTCCTCTCGGCACGGCAGCAATGCCCTGGCTACACACAGTCCGTGTACAGGCGTCTTCTGGTCCAGCATCATGTTCCTGGTTCTCTGGCCCTCAAGTCGCGCCGTCACCACCACCTCGCTCCTCGCGGGAACAACCACGTCTTCGTCCAAGACGACCCTGCACATTCCAAGGCGCTCTTCGGGTTGACGGAGTATAACCTCTTCTCCGTTAAGCCGCAGGACCTTCTTGCCGACGTCGACCGTCGCCTCATGGCTCCTGAGGGCATCCAGTCCCAGGATCACCTCCTCAGCCACCTTCGCGACGAACACCCACAGACGAACGGCACTCCGTCCCAAGTTCAGCTCCAGCAGGGCCTCCTTCTCCACAGGCAAGGTGTCACCCGATGCCGTGACAAGCTGGTATGGCCGGCTTGGCTTCCTTGTCGGCAAACCCTTCGCCACGTCAGGTCTGATGATGGTCACGGCCGCCCCGGTGTCCACCAGCACGCGGCACGGCTTTCCTCTTATCCAACCGTCCGCGATGAGGCTGTCATCCATACGCCGGCTGACGGCGCGCAGTGTCACTCGAGGGGATGGTGGTGATGGCGCCGACGTGCCCCTCTCCACGACGGCCCTTACTCGTTTCCCGGCTGCTCTTCCCGGTGTGGGCAGTCTCTCTGCAAGTGTCCGGGCTGTCCACACCCCCAACACAGGCCACTAGGTGTTCGCCGGCGTCCCTCAGCTGGTCTTCTGTCTCCGGCGTAGCGGACACTCCTCGTTCTCGACGTCGGGATAGATGTTACTTTGGCCGCCTCCATCCTTAATGCCGCTGTCAGCGCCTCGT
Organism: Mantis religiosa; assembly: GCA_030765055.1. Classification (NCBI taxonomy): domain Eukaryota; kingdom Metazoa; phylum Arthropoda; class Insecta; order Mantodea; family Mantidae; genus Mantis; species Mantis religiosa. The sequence continues at coordinate 46,112,008 of CM060959.1, read as the reverse complement.
GGATGGTTTTATATTCCCCGAGCATTAGGCGCTGACGAATCTCCGTGTCCCGTACTCCGTCGACAAAATTGTAGGCGGCTTCCCGGGATACGAACTCCAGTGGCAGGTCAACCAAGGCCTTGCTAGCCAGCTGCTCGATCGCAATGGCGAACTCCTGCAGCGTCTCCCCCGGCTGCTGTGACCTTGCCTTTAGCTGGCTGCGGTATGCTGCGGCTAAGCGGTGGTTCCCGAAGCGATCCTCCAGGGCTTCCCAGATGTCCTTGGGCGCCGCCGTCGACTGCACCGCGTTTAGGACTTCCGCGGCTCTTCCCTGGAGGCTGGCTATTAACTGTGTGGCCTCCTCCTCCAGTGACCATCCGTTGTGCCTGGCCACTGTGTCGAACTGGCGGCGGAAGACCTCAAACGTTGACGCGCCGTCATACTTGGGAGGTTTGACGCGCGGCGATGTTATGTCGCGTCCCGGTGCGTCGGTCTTCAAATCCTTCAACCTCCTGCCGACGACGTCCTCCACCATGGCGCTCAGGGACTTGGCGCTGTTGTCGGCCTTTCCTTCCAGCTCATTAACGCGGCTCGCGAGGTCTCCGACGCGTTCGTCCACCTGGCCGATCCGCCTGCCGAGTCCCGTGACGTCCTCCCTCACGCCGGCCAACTGTTCCTCAAATTTCGCGGCGAGGGCCTCGTTCGCAACCTTCATTTCTTCCATCTTCTCCGTGAGGTTATCGTTAGCCGTCTTCATTTCTTCCAGCTTTGCGGCCAGGTTGTCATTTGCCGCTTCTGTTTTTGTTGTTAACTCGTTCATCTTCGCGGCCAAGCTGTTATTTGCCGCTTCCGTCTTCTCTGTTAATTCGGCCTTCATTTCCATCATCTTCTCCAAAATTTTTTCCAATGCCGCGTCCATGGTTGGAATGTTCGGTGATGTTATCTTCCCGCTTCCTGACACCAGTGTGACTTTGTGGGTTCGTGAAATGAAAAGTCCAATTTCACCACTCAAAAATGTTCTTTATTTCCACCGACTTACAGTTTAACACTTGCCAATTACACAGAATTACGTGCTGCACACAATTACAATTCACCAGTTCGTCCGTTACAATTTCCTTGTACTCGCGATTACGTAAACTCCGATGCACGCACAGTCTTCTCGTTCATTAACACGTCCTTCGCTAGCACGTCAAACACTGACTGCCTGTCTCTCTGAAACCCTTTTTATAGGACTGTCACCGTGCTTCTAGAAGTCTCTGGTTTTTCCCACGAAAGATCCGGAGGGCAGAAGAAGGGGAGAGAAGCGCCTAGGGACAAGCGACCCTTCCCTAACCACCCCTCAGTCAGTGACAGAGACTAATGGGAGGCGTGGCTGGTTTCCCCACAGCTGTGGGCCTCATGCCTACCGCTAATTGGGTGACACTATATTTATTTTGATGAACTAAAGTTATACCAAACTCTTTAAAAATGATTTGAAAATGTAAGGATGGTAAGTAAATTTTTTAAAATTATAATCGTCTTTTATTTGTTTAAGGGTAGAAATATCATTAACAGTTTTTTGATACTTAAATTTTTCAATCTTCTTTTGTATGAAGTCTTTATTAAAACCATTAATTAAAGCAGTATTAATAATATGTTTATATTCTTGATTAAAAAATAAAAATAAAAGATGATTATAATTTTAAAAAATTTACTACATTTCTCTAAAAAAGAAAAAATTCCTGGTATTTATCAATTTAATTGTTTAGATTGTAATCAGGTTTAAATTGGAAAGACAAAACGTAATTTAGAAACCAGAACGAAAGAACATTTTTGTAACATTAAGTATAAACAAACTGATACATTGGCCATAGCAGATCATTTTTGGTCATTTAACCATGAAATAAATCCTAAAGTTAAATTATTAAAACAATTAAATGGTCCGACAGATTTAATGGTTTGGGAAAATATATTTATTTTAAAAAAATAAACATTGCGTAATGAATTTTGAAATACCAGCAGTTGGTTCAGTTTTTAGGTTTGTTTCATTTTCAGATTTTGGTAATACTGAAAAAACATAATAATATGGTAACTGGTATCCTTGACGACAAAGTGTGTTGACTGACTGAAGATGCAAGCAATTTGTGAACTCGATCTCAGTTAATAAGAAAAATTGACATCATTTTCTTAAGATAAGTGAAGTTTTTGTTACAAATAGTTATATTTGTGTAATATTCATTGCTTCACTGTAGCTAGCTTCATTTACTATGTAATTCACTGGCTATTTGTTATGTTTTTGAAGGTGCACTCCTAGTGGTGTCAACAGTTACAAGATCTATGCCATTAGCTTACGTGTGCTATGTGCTCTTTGGAATCATATTACACACTTGCTCCTCGAATGCCAGAAATGGCTGAATAGCAATAGCACTTACAAAATCACAAAAGTATTGAAAAATGCAAACAGATTTTATGTACATTATTAATGCCACAAAGAGTTATTCAAAATAAAAACTGCCTTTTAGAGTTTTATTTCTTTTTTCAATACAAGTTTTTGTCTATATTTTGTTTACATCTACAAAATTTCTTCCAAATGGAGATAATTCTATAAATAAATTTTAAAACTCTGTTGTCCGATTTCACCAACAGATGTTAACATGAGTTTAGCAATAGTTAAAACAAAAATTGCATCAAAAAACTTTTTTAAACCGCTTCTCGAACTGTAAAAACACTTAAGCTCCACTTACTTTTGAAATTAGGACATGTTTCAAGGACTCCGTGTCCCCATCGTCAGCTGATGTGTTTTTACAGTTTGAGATGTGATTTAAAAAAGTTTTTGATTGATGAATGAATACTTCATAAATACTTCTATTTATAGTTTTACTAAAAATTGCATTTCACCAACAAGTGGTAGCTTAACACTCGTGTTAAATCTCTTGTTAAACGAACAAGCCAAATTTCTGTTGTTAAGTCCTTAACAATTGTAAACAGTCAAGATGGCAGGCATGAACTCAGCTGTTGATGTCGATTTGCTATATTTAAGACCATCTAAATGGCATTTGTAATAGAGTACGGTCTATGAGGAGAAATGATTTTGAGGAGCTATCAGAAGAAAATTTTCTACAGAGGTATAGACTGTCAAAACAAGTTGACTGTGGAAGTAAAAGAGAAATTAGAACATGCATCGAAAGGAATATGCTGATCTCGCCATTGCTTCAAGTATTAATAACTTTGCGATTTTATAATTCACTGAATTATATGGATAATACACTGTCCACCTCCCGTCTTGAAACGTTCAAGTCACTTGTGCTTCTTCGCTCCTCATTTTAAATTTACATAATATTGAGTTAAAATATGCATTGAAAGGAATATGCCTATCTCGCTTTTGCTTCAAGTATTAATAACTTTGCGATTTTATAATTCACTGAATTATGTGGATAAAACACTGTCCACCTCCCGTCTTGAAACGTTCAAGTCACTTGTCCTTCTTTGCACCTCGTTTTAAATTTACGTAATACTGACGAAGTTGTTTCGTGCTTGCATTTGAATTAAATTTGTTTCCAATCTTTTCTTACGTGACATCTTTCTCTTTTACATTCACTGCATCCGTCCTCTTATTTTCCACGATGTCCTTACACTTCATCACCAATTCAATTAACAATTCATTCTCCATCGATGATAAATTTGTCTCATGGCTTTATTTTATGATTTTGTTCACCCACCATTTTTTCAGCTGTGTGCATCACAGTACATTCAGAAAATAATACGACACATCAATAGCCTTCTATAACTGTAATATTTACAAGTTTCTTGGCATTAACGCATGTTTGTTAGCATTTTCAGAAAACAGGTTTGTGAAATGCAAGAAATTTAACAACTTTGTTAGTGCTGTGACAATTGTTACGTTACATTTGTTAATGTCGATTTTAACATCTGTTGGTGAAATCGGGCATGTAAGTAGTTCAGTTCTGTCACTTATGATAGATAACCTTCATTACAGTTCTGAGGTGGCTAAACACTTAAAAGAGGACAGCTATGGCCTGATTTTCGGTGTAAACACATTTATTGCTCTGGCACTCCAGTCATTGCTAACTGTCATTGCAGTAACAGCCATGGATCTGGATATACGCACACAGGTAAGTTTCTTTTTCAAAATTTAAATGTTTTGCTTCATATTTTCATTTAATTTCAATCAGTCTAGTCTTCTAACATTAATTACAGTGGAAGCTGTACATAATGAAGGAAAGGATCATTTTAAAGAACATGTTTCACAGACATATTTCCATTCCTCAGCTATGATTGTTGGAAATATTGGTTTGTGGGAATTTTTCTGTTGCATCACTGATGAATAGAGCATGTTGTTACAGTGAATTTCAAAATTCATAAAATCTGCTTCGTGTTTCTTTATGAATATCTTCTCTCATCGTTATGGCATTGATATGTTTCAAAAGATAAATAATATTTTCTATTTAACTCTCAGTTAACACTTTATGTATTGGACTTTGTTTCACTGATTTGTCTAATCAGTTCAATTAATTAATGAAAACCTTTTTTTACAGCTAATTTGGTACATTCCTAGTTGTTCTGTACCAAGTTAACTATAGTAAAAAAAAATAAAAATAAACATGAAAATAGGAATATAAAACAAAACCAGGGAAACAAATCACAGTAGCTTGTCATTTTTTTCGAGACCAACATGCCATAATGGAAATCCAGTAATACTAAAATAGCATTTCAGGAAAAACAGAACCCACAGTAATCCTGTCAAGCAACGAACATGTAGAAATTCATCTATCACCAGAGGCAAGGCCAATTACCACAATGAATGACACAAGCAGTCGACTAGGACCAATGAACTCCTGAAACTTTTGTTATTAAATAAGTAATGTAGTGTCAAAGTTGACTCAGTAATTAACTAAAATATTTTCTGTGTTGTAAATATGCCCTCAAGGAAGTACATACTGACCATGATATTTGCCCAACTGAAAATGTATTTAACAAGTGTTGAAAACAGAGTTGTTATGATAAATTAAATTTAAAAACATGACTAAGCAACAGAAAACCAAGCGGGATAGCTAAGACAGTTTTGTCTGTGATCCGCATTCAGGAGGTCCAGATTTGATTCCTGTGGCCAATGTACCTGACCCATGGATTTGTTCAGGGTTTTTCCCAGGTTCGCTAAGCAAATGCTGGGTAGGTTAATTATGAGGGGCAATCAAATATTAACAGGCCTTTGTTTACTGTGAACGTATAGAGTGCCATATGGAATCGAGGTTTTTACAGTACATGCAGTGAGATCCCTGGAAAGGGACAGTGGCCTTGGATAATCATTTAGCTCTGTCCCTCAGTTACTGCCGAGATATCTGAGTGAGAGGTGCATCCAGCTGTTGCGCAACGAGTAATAATCAAGTTTCTTGTCAATCAAAATGTCTGTGCAGCTGAAATTCGCCATCGGTTACTCCCACAGTTTGGGGAAAGAACCCTTTCATGGTCCAGAGTTAAACATTAGTGCCATGAGTTTAATGAAGGACGTGAACGTGTTGGAAACCCTGCCCACCCTCGCCGCCCATGCACCAGCATCAATCCAGAAAACCTCCAAACTGTTCAAGACAGTGAAGGGGATCGCCACATCACAGTGCTTGAGATTTGTTGACAACTTCTCATAAGCTATGGCAGTGTCCAATCAATCATTCAAAGGGAGCTGAAATTGAGAAAAGTGTCAGCTCGTTGGGTTCTGCAATATCTCACTGCAGAACAGAAAGCAGTGCAAGTTCAAATGTGTTGCATGCTTCTCACGCTCTACGAAGAGGAAGGTGATGCTTTTCTGGACAGAATCATCACTTATGATGAGACATGGGTGCATTATTAGACACCCATATCAAAGAGGGCCAGTCTGGAGTGGAGGAGAAATGGAGAGCAACCGCCAGTGAAAGCCAAGTCACGACTGTCAGCAGGAAAAGTTTGGCCACAGTGTTCTGGGACTCAAAAGGAGTCCTCATTGATTTCCTTGAACAACAAGGACAATTACAATGTACCATTAATGCTGCCTATTACTGTGACCTTCTCAGTCAAGTTCAAGTTGCTTTTCGGTCAAAACGTTGCACTAGTCCAACCAGAAATGTGTTGATTCTGCAGGATAATGCCACATGCACACGCACGCACGCATGCACGCCGCAGCAGCAACACAGCAAAAATTGGTCCAAATGCACTGGACTACCCTTCCACATCCACCCTACAGCCCAGATCTCTCACCATGTGACTTCTTCATGTTTTGTTAACTCAAAGAAGCTCTTGGAAAACATTGTTTTACAACCAATGAGGAGTTGAAAGACTTCGTGCGCAACTGGCTCCGCACCCGTCCTCATACTTTCTTTGAAACTGGCATTAAAAAACTGCCTGTCCATTGGAACAAATGTATAGAAAAGTTGGGTGAATATGTAGAAAAGTAAGAAAAATGTTAATTTCAATTATTCTTCATGAATAAATTTTCTAGAATGAAAGGCCTGTTCATATTTGATTGCCCCTCAATTTCCTGTCCATCCATTTCATATGCGCTATCATTTCACATCATCTTTCATTTGGTGGCTTCTTTCAGGGTAAAAGTGTCGACGGAAGTCTTGGCGCTGCATAGCAGGATGATATGCTCTTGTAAAACTTCCTCCTTCAGTAGAATGGTCTCCAGTCTGTGGGCCAGCCTAGTGGGCCATTTCAGGAACATGGTGGGAGGAATGTCGGCTATACTGGCCTGTAAGGGAGTTTTCAACTGGTCAGTAGTACAGATCCTGCCCTAGGCACTGTCGTGACTTCTTGAACGACCACTCTCTGTCTCCTCTCGCCTTATCCTTCCTCCCAGGGATGTCCCACTTGGAGCATAGGCATAATAGATCAAGACTGGTCACAGTGCCAAATCCCTTCCTCAGGAACAGAAAATTTGGTTCAAATGCTGTTCTGTGAGGGACAATTTTAAAAGTTTCAAAAAGCAGGACTGTTTGTGAAGGTTGTTACCCTAGATATGCACACATGTTATTTATTTGTTTTGTACATTTTGAATCTATTACTATGTTATCATTATTTTGTAAATAATGTACTTGATGTGTCCATTATCTTGTAGAAGATACAAAGGATCAATAAATTGAATCTTAAACAGCATGATGCTAAAAAACGACACAATATAATTAAACCTGGAATGTTACAATATGTCTAAAGTGTCCAAATAAGATATGATTTAGAAGTTGAGAAGCTGGATTAATGGATGTGATTGTGTTAAATTTCAGTTCCATGTGTATGGAGGCTATTTTGCTGCTCTTGGAGTCATATTTGCATGTATGGCTGTGTATACGCTCTGTACAAAAGGAGTCAACAAGCAGCAACTGTGGTTACCCAAAGAACCACAGAAACAAAACTCATCTTAGTCACTTGAACTGTAGAAATGGTGCTTTTAAAACACTGATATGCATTCAGTATTGTTTTGTTGAGATTTTTATTTATATATGGATCATAGATTTTATTTTTGATGCAGAACCTTACCAACAGTATTTTTAAAGTGTATAAGGTTTTTAGAGTAAAGTTGAATAGTGTATAACTAACCCAAAAACTCTGTTTAACAATTAATATGCAGCTATGCATCGAAACATAAATATATGTGAAACGTTTGCAGTTATTTTTATTCATTAATGCTAGAAAATGTGAGCCAATTCAGTCCAAAAGTAATTTAGTTTTAACATAGACAACTTAAACAGATTTTAAACATGGAAACAAATAGAGAATGCATCAAGCGGTGCTTTGGCTTATCAGACACAACCTGTTGATGGAGTTCAGAGAATCACATCTGTTGAGCAAGTGTGTATGTTCGTACGTGCATGTTTGTGTGTGTGTGTGTGTGTGTGTGTGTGTGTGTGTGTGTGTGTGTGTGTGTGTGTGTGTGTGTGTGTGTGTGTGTGTGTGTGTGTGGGGAGGGCATGTCCTATGCATTCCATAGGCCTTTACACATAAGGAAGGATTGCCTATATTATAGTAAAATGTTTGTAATGTAATAAATGCAAAAAAAAAGCTATAAAAGCCTCCCAAGAACTTTTAGTCTTTGTGTAGTTGATAAATCACATCCAAGAACCAGAGTCTGCTGATGTAGAATACTGTCATGAACCCATTATTATGATAGCGCGATTTGTGCGCACAAAGGACAGATAGAGTGGCACACAGATAAGCGACAGATAGTGCAATGCGGAGATAAAAGGGCTCGAGAAAAAGAGGATAGATAACTGAAAACTTCTAGTGACATCTTGATTGATAAAGAACATTCCACAAACGTCTGGAATCATAAATGGTTGTATAAAAGGAAACCGTGGTTAGTTAGAGGACAGTCGTAATGAGAGAGTCGAAATGGAAATTGATAATGGAACGCGTGCAGCTGTCAACTCTGTTTATGGTCAACGACCTTGGAAGATTGTATTTGTGTATGTTATATAATTCTGCTACTGTAAGGGTTGACCAAAGTGTATTTTTGCGGAAATAAAGAGCATTTTGAATTTCTGCAAATTGGACTTTTAATTCTACGAACCCACAAAGTCACAATACTAATTATTGCTTGTATTTGATAGTGATCTTGAAACACTGTATCAGCCAACATAAGTATGTAAAGTTATGAACTGTGATCTGTGATGAATTGTACTGTGAATAAAAGCTGAATCACCAAGTCATCACCATATTAATATGAGATGCTGATCGAAGAATGTTCTAATCTTTACAGACAAGGAAAAGAAACCCAAGTTATTTTCGGAATATTTTAGAGCATTTGTAAGGAGATTTCTTTCTCCTCTAGAAGCTTATGCAAACTCTCATATGGAGCAAATACTTAAGTGAATATTTTATGTTAAAAGAAATATTTTTTACCCCTATTTCCTATTTACTCTCCTTATTGAAGGATTTATAAATACCCAGGACTCACATGGGATGTCTTGGGTTCAAATGCCTGTTGAGGAGTGGAAGAATGCTGGATTTGAGAGAGCACCAGGATGGAGAATCAGCCTGATACCTGGTGTGAGAATGATGAAGTAAAATGTTGGTGTACTGTATGAAAAGAAAGGTGATTATGACGTAGTTGGTGGAATGAATGACAGGGTATACCAAGAACCTGGAGAAAACGGGCACAGATACTGCTTCATTCACTGGAAATCCCATAAGCAATCTCCTGGGATCGAACCCAGTTTGCATAGCTGAAAGCCAAGAGGTCTAACCAGTTGGCCATGGCACCATAATCTTAGTTATTAGAAAACAGTAATTTTATACAAAGAATAAATTAAGTGATATTATTTGAAATCACTTCATGATAAAGGACTTAAATAACCAAATGTAACAAGTATAGCATTAAAATAAATGTTATGATTTCTTCATTATTAACTCATTTAACTTAAGAATGTTCTGAACAGTATGTGCTAAAGAAGCATCAAACAGTTAGGCTTGATAGATCTTTTTATGTTAGAATATTAATAAATTTAAAAGGAATTAAGTAATTGAATGGGAATATTGAGAAACTCTACATGTCCATTTGTAGACAAAATTCAGTTACTTATAATTTTGTGCTGTAACATAAGGCTGAATATGATATAAACAAAAAACCATGTGTTCATTATTTTTTCTATGTTATGCAATCATTGTACCTCCCAAACTGAAGAGATGTATAAAAGATACAGCATTCTCAAAAGTTTTAAGTTGTCATCACTGTACTAAACAGAGAGAATAATTGATATTGCCTCTTACTCTTCGATTTAGTTGATTCTATTGCTGTATCCAGTAAGGTAAGTGATTGTATAGATCTTTCGTACTGCTTTCACTATACAGGGTTAAGCAAGTAAAACTGGTTCGACTAGTCTCATCTCATAGGATTTAGTAAGAAATTATTTATCTAGGATATTGTTCTCTTTCTTTTCTTAAATGTAATAATATTGGCTATACTTATTCCACGTAATTTGTATCACTGTTGCTTATAAACTGTTCACATGCACATATTCTGGTTGCTGTTGTAAAAAGTCATACATTCTAAACACCTGTAAAGAGTTATTTTTTAAATAAACATGACTTATACAATACCAGAGCGAATATTCATGTTAGAGGGGTACGTAAAGACCAGCTCTATGAAGATAACATAACATTATTCAGAGAAAAATATCCACTTCGCACAGACACATGAACCTATTAAGACGTGCACAGAAGTGTCTAGATACAGATAGAGGGCACTTCCATTTGTTATGAAAGTTCATTCATTTTATTCCATTGAAATTTCTTTAAAATCGTGAGAAGTTTGTTTAAAATCAATCTCATAACAAAGGCCGGTTTTATCTGCCCAACCCTGTATTTAGTTTATAGGGAGTCTTAATCTATCTTTAAATTCTACAACAGTTGGCCAGCATGTATCAAGGAATGAACTAAGTGCGTGATGATGCCAAAGAGAATGATAAGTAGGCATAATTTGTTTGATTTTTGTCCATGTTATTATAGAGTATGAGTTAAATAATAACTTAAGCTTATTACAAATATTGAGGAAGCCTGTATGTTCACTGAGTAAATTTTAACTTAATATCAAGAAAATGTATCAAGATTGTGTACAGTGCATTCTTTCCCCTACATTCATTTTAACAAAATTTGAGAAGAAAAACAGAATATCAACTTAATTTAAGACCTGATATGTTTTTTTTTTTTTTTTTTTTTTTTTTTTTTTTTTTTTTTTTTTCCTGAAAGTGTTATTTTTGGACATGTGGGGTTTCTCAATATCCCCATTCAGTTGATATTTAGATTGTCAAAAGCAGTAGATGCTAATTTTTTTGTCATAGAAAATATCTCCTACATTACATATTTTATAAATAAATTATTTGCAAAATATTTGCAGATAATTCATTTGTCCAACCCTAGTTCAAGTGTATTACAAATTTGTACTTATTAAGGAGGTGAGAGGAGTTTTGATAGAAAGTTTATTAGGTTCTGTAATTTATAAACTTTTATTCTCTATACCTTTTTCTGTTTACATGAACAAGCAGCTTTAGCACTAACTACTGTAAATGTCATTTCTGTAATTTTACTGTCCTAATAATAATCTAAATGATTTCTTTTCTTACTTGAATTTCTTTTGTATTTTTAACTTAGCCCTTATTATATTATGAATCTTAATGTATGTTTTCATCCACTAGATGAAAAGAGAAAGCTTTAATAAAAGATAAATAAAATGAAAACTTACAAAATATGTGCTGCATTTATTTAAAGCAAATTAAACAAAGCTTTTATACTATGAAATAAAATTAGAGCTTATAATTTCTCAAGCTCATTTTTGCACCTATTCTTGAAATGTGTTTAATCAGATCAATATATGCTTTGCCCTCTTTTGATCTTTATTTGAATTTCATGTACTCTCTAAATGCTGACTGACAATAACCTGAGAATGGAAAGTAAGAACATTTTGATTCACTATACCCTTGGAATGCATATAAACAACTATATTAATAACAAACTAGAAAGATTACTTTGCACGTTAGGATATCACACTGATTATTCTCGAAAGAGTGAGAGGGGTACTGGTGCACTTCTTGGAAGTGTGCTAAGCACCAATAAATGCATCACTTCAGCCAATGGAATTCATAGGAATCACAAATGACAGATGTTATGTCCACGTGGAGTAGTCAGTGCGTTATCTGAGAGGTTTCTATAAACAAAGATAAAGCCAGGGTAACCTTTTGAGCTGCACAATAATACATTACTCAGAAGAAACTGTATAACATTGAACATGCACTGAAAAAGTCTCCCGTAAAATCTGTTAAGATGTCTTTCATAGCAAATGAGAATTTCCTATGGCTTTATTTCAACAGCTATGAACTTACTGAAGCTAAAGCCATGTAAAATTACTGTAGCGCATAAACTTAAACCAGGTGATCCTACAAAAAGTTTATGGTTTTTGTGAATGAATTCTAAATTGAAATACATGACTGAAAAATTGGTGCTAATCTAATTTTCTTTTACGATGAATCATAGCTCTAGGTAAGTAGTATGTTAATTCACAAAATAGCTGTACTGAAAAGTCTAATATAATATACAAAGAACTTGCCCATGATCAAAAAATAGTGTGGTTTACTATTAATGCTGAAAGCATAACAGCCCTTATTTTTTTTCAGTGAGAGATATGTGCAAAACATTTTGCAGCCTTTTCATAACCAATTAAGGGGAGAGATCATGCATTTGTGACATTTCAGCAGGACTCTGCAATGGCACATATACCCACCCAACTTCTCAATATAGGGAATTTATATGTTTTCAAAATAGAGTAATCCCTAACAACGTATGGTCCCTTCATTCCCTGAGTTAACCTCCTCCAATTTTTATCTCTGGGGGATACTAAAAGAAAAAGTTTGCAAAACTAATCCACACACTTTGAATGAAATTAAAAATAACAATCAACAAATTGCCATTTCTCAGAGAGAAATATTCCAGCATCTCCTTCTTTAATATTCCCAAATAATTTACTCATTTGAAATGCAGTGAATATCTTGAATTTTCTGGGAATGTCCTCAGAAGTCTTTATTCTGAAATAACTTTAGTATAACTGGTAAACTAAGAGATAGACAAAATCATAATACACAAAAATGTTGATCTCGTTAAAATACACAATGTATGTTAAATATATTTCTTTGGTGAAAGAGAACCATTCCTGGATATTCTTTTTATTTGATTGAATTTTCCAATACTTATACCTCTCTCAAATAGGAATACATGATTGGTTCTGAGTTATAATAAAGGAAGCAGATCTTAAAACATTTGACTGTCGCTTAAAACCTACTGTATTCCCATTAATTTACAAGAACAGTAACAATAAAATAATTTCTGAAAATGTTAACTTTGACATGAAGTAGGTAGAGGAATAAGTATAGTTCCTTATTTCCTTTAGAAATTTCGTACAATTTTATGCTAAAAGGCAAGGTCTAAAATGAATAATTTCAGAAGAAAGATTTATTTGTGGAGAGAGAAAACTTTGCAGATATTTGTATGTTAAGAAAGAGAAGTTTCTGTTGTACCTCTCTGGGAAAAAGTTCAACTACCAGTTGAATATGATTGAATATTGCAATATCAAATGTTTGCAAATCAAAGCACAATTTAAAGAATAAAAATATCTTAAATTTGACTTGGAGATTAAAGGAATAAGTTCACATTTTGGGCTTTCTGGGGGTAATTACCCCCAGTACTTAGTTTACTTCCTGGGACAGCTTTAAGGATCTCCATTTTTTTGGAAGACTATAGTGTTGCTTTTCTGTACTATGATTATGTTAACAAATATAAAGCCATTTCTCAGGTTTTTAAAATGACTGCTGCTTTGACTGGCATTCTCTACATTAATATTTTTGTCCTAATTAATAAGAGTTTCATTGCTCAGTAATCCTAACCTCAACACCGAGATAACAAGGCCTTTCACGGTCGAAAGCCGCTTGACCTGATGTTTTATGTACAGCAAAATTATGCATTCAGCATAGCAGTTTACAATGCGTGTGTTAAACACAAAGCAATGCTAACACGTATTGTATATACCAAGCCAACCAGTCACAAAGGGGAATCGAACCGGAACACAGCACGCCGTCCTCGGACGCTATTTTCAGGTACGTATAGTTCGTCGACGAGATTCAAATTACATCAGCATTGTCTAAGTATACTCCTTTTCCGTCTTCTCAATCTTGCTTAGATTTTGAGTTCTGAATACAATACGGCACATCTAGTGTTTTCTGGTGACTTTTTTTCTAAAGCTAGTGAGTTTTAACGTTTACGTTTGCAGAATAAAAGGTGTTGTAAAGAAAACACGATAAGAGGAAAATTCTTCAGGATTAGGTGACACAACTAAAGTAAATATACACGTTCTAACATTATACCTGGTTTTAGTACATTTTAATAGGTATTCACAGTTTTCATTAGGTTAAGGTCACCGCATCTTACAAGTGCTGAAAGCCAGGCGCTCGGCCTTCAAATTAAACCAGGATCAAGACCACGTGGGTTTGTAGGAGCCAGATAAGCATTTAAAGCAAAATATTTTGTTAATGAACTAGACGATCCGCAAGGCTGCGGCGTACAACATTTACCGCTTATGTTCAAACTTATGTTCAAATTAATTCAAATAAGTCTGACGTAATATGTAAATGGTTGCATCATCTGTTTGAATGCATGCTTTAAATAAATGACCTACAAAATAATCATATACGCAGGCTTTTGCTTATGCCACTCTGCTGCCCGTAGTGTATAAATAATGTAAAAAAATTTTTTTAAGTGTTCCACTTACACTAGTTTATTTAATGGAAGTTAATTACCAGTCTTTTCACCACTAGCAATTTAATTGCAATAATTTATTAAAAGCATGAGAAACTTGAAATTTTCGAAAGCACATAGTTTTTATAAAAATAGAGAGCAGTATTTCTTTTAAATTTAAATAAAATAAGTAACAGGCCACTGTTTTAAATTTTTCTATGCTAAGGAATATAGCTGTTAATTTTTAATCAACAAGGAACTGTACATGTGATAATAATTCTAAATTCTTCACTAATGGAGTGTTTTCCAACTAAAAACAAGTTGGACATAAAATTTGTATTTTTCTCCTAAATGGTAGTCTTATTCAATCTAAAATTAGCCATAAACAGCAAAGGTACCTGAAACTTTTAAGTGTGATTGGCGATTGTAATCGATTTGAATAATAATTTGTCTCAGATATTTTAAATGAAAATTATACAATTTTAAATTAAATATGTTGGCTGTAGTAAGGCACTTTCACATTTATCATTTTTTTTTTTCTTTTGGCAGGTATTTTTATTTTTTGGTGCAAGCCAGTAGCATATCAAGATGTCGACTACTCCAATGCTAAATTCACCTACCTCAGTAACTACTGCAGATGAAGTTTTTAGTGTGGCTGAGAAAGAAGAAGGTGAAAAGGTTCGAATGAAAAAGCAGCTTGGCCTTTTAGAAGGTGTAGCCATTATTCTCGGAATTATCTTTGGTTCAGGTATGTTGTTTTTACTTCCAAAATACCCGTCTTACGCCAAGTTACTTCAACAATGGATTGTGAATATATTTTAGGAATAAAAAATTAAATAATGGTTGGAAATGATACTAGGTTCATTATTAAATGTTTTTGAGTGGTACATGAATCCACTAATTATGTTCTAGCCTTCTTTTTCTTTAATAATAATTTAATAAATTTAAAAATATTTTTAAAAAACAAAATATCATCTAGGCAACCACAAATAGATACTCAATATTAAAATTGTGAAATTCAAAAACAAAAGATGAAAATCCACCAATCAATAGATCTGGAATATACCAAATAAGTTGTAAGAATTATGAGAAATGCAACATAGCATAATTGTATGTTTTTCTTTCCTTTCTTTATACAGGAATTTTCGTCTCTCCAAAAGGCGTAATAAAGGAAGTTGGATCCGTGGGTTTCTCCATTATTGTGTGGGTGCTATGTGGTTTGCTCTCCATGATAGGAGCACTATGTTATGCTGAACTTGGTACATCAATACCCAAATCTGGTGGAGATTACGCTTATATCTTTGAGGCTTTTGGTGCACTTCCAGCATTCCTGTATCTTTGGGATGCAATGCTCATATTTGTGTAAGGAAGGTTTCATAATATTGGTTACTTATTCCTAGTATGTATCACTATGGTACAGCGAAGCACAAAATTAATATGGTAGAAAAATTAATTTCCATCAATTAACCTAATAATAATGGTTTAACAATGAAGCCTGGGATTTAAGTACTTACAATAGTAAGTCGCCACAAACGGCGCTTATCCCGTATATGGTTTATTGGTAAAAATACGGGTCAGTTGGAGAATGAAGCCTGGGATTTAAGTACTTACAATAGTAAGTCACCACAAACGGCGCTTATCCCGTATATGGTTTATTGGGAAAAATACGGGTCAGTTGGAGAATGAAGCCTGGGATTTAAGTACTTACAATAGTAAGTCGCCACAAACGGCGCTTATCCCGTATATGGTTTATTCGGAAAAATATGAGTCAGTTGGAGAATGAAGCCTGGGATTTAAGTACTTACAATAGTAAGTTGCCACAAACGGCGCTTATCCCGCATATGGTTTATTGGGAAAAATATGAGTCAGTTGGAGAATTTACTGTCATGTTGGCATGTTGATGGAAACCAGGAGATTTGTTTCAAATCCCAGCCATGGCATTGAATTTTTCAGTTCAACTCTTAAGAAAAAAAAGAGAGAGATATTGAATCTTTTCAGTTTGCCTCTAATTGAGGTCATTTTTATTCAATGCTCACAGTTTCATACAATCTTATTACACTCTGGTTTCCTTGGAATAAGTACAATGTTGACATTATTTTAATTTTGTCTTCCTAGGCCAACAACAAATGCCATAATGGGGTTGACATTTGCAAGTTACGTGGTGCAGCCATTCTTTCCAAATTGTGACTTGCCAGACGATGCAGTTAGGATGCTTGCAGCTGCAACTATTTGTAAGTTTCATATAAAGTATAACGTACACCCTAAGCAACTAAATGAATATATGATGACTAAAATATGATTGTTTTTGTTGAAGGTTTTTTAACGTTCATGAACTGCTATGATGTGAAGCTCACAACTCGGATGCAGAATCTCTTCATGTTTACCAAAATCACTGCCCTTCTGATTATAATTATTGCTGGACTGGCATATCTGGGCATGGGTAAGCAAAAGCATATTGTAAACAAAAGCACTATTAACTGCGAAATTATTTTTACTTGAATTTTATTTTAAGGTTACAAACTTGTGCCGTAGATATTAAGGTAACAGAACACAGCTGTGATCTATTTGACATTTTTTTCTGGATGTTTGCTATATCACTTTGTTTTTAATGTTATGTTGAAGATGGTTGGTATGGATGGTGAATGAAATGGGTGAAATGATGCTCAAATGAGTCCAGGGTGCATGGAGCTTAGAGTTACCCAACATTCGTCTTTCAGGATAAGACAAAACCCCAGAAAAAACCTTATCCAGGTAACTCGCCCTGATTGAGGTTCGAACTCGGGACCTCTTGAATGTGAGACAAACATGCTACCATCTACGCTACCGATGCGAGCGATGATTGCTTAATTAGTAGTTTGTTGAGTGCATCCATTAATTAACTGTTTGGTGTACCAGATGTTCAATGAATGGAACTTTGTAGCTCAAATGTGAATTTAATTGCTAAATTCATGTTTCTTAGTTTATGAAATTATTGCACAATGTTCTAAAAGATTTTTATGATGAATGTTACTCCCATTTACTCTTTATAATTATTATTTTATAACGTCTGACCTCTGTTGTCATCTCTGTCCAGTCCAACCACCCTTAATAATGACATTTTGAATTTAGAAACAGTTACTGTTTACTGAAACATTAGAAAAGAAAGTCTGAAATTATCTTACTCATTGTTACAACCTGTCATGGCAATTGTTTGAAACTACATGTGGTTGTGGTGGAATGAATGATGTTTATGGGCGCTCAGCGGCACGGGTAGGTTGTGGTGGAGTTCTGTAATGCACAGTTGCCTACTGTATGTTGTTTATCTCACTAATCCCTTGCTATCAGCAAACACCATCAAATCCCAAGTACCAGGGTTTGTTGTCGGAGAGGAATTGTGACATGCCAACTGCCAAAATAAAAGTTACACCAACTACCTGGGCTAGTTTCCAAGGTCTTGGGAGTAATTGTGCTGCCCTGCATGATGAATACTGCAAATAGTGACACTTATATTGCCACACCAGCTTTGACGAAAAATCCTCAGTCAGGGAGGACTTTTGTGGCAAGGTTTTAACTGCAAACATCTTGTGTAGGAGACTATATCTTAAAGTGAAGTATTCTATGTCAGTATTGTAATTAAACTCCGTAGGCTTTCATGGCTGGTGTCATTACATAGAAAATGATTACCTGGGCTTTGTCCATGATCCAGTAGAGGCTCTCCTTCTAGACATTTCGTTTGAAGCTGCATCAAACTCTTTAAGTGGCATGGCCATAGTCTTCTCTTGTAGATCTCGGCGACAACTGATAAAATAATTCCTTTCATGGAAGTGTTGAAAAGTGTTATTGTAATAAATTAAATTTAAAGGGAGTCGATTAATGACACTAAACAACACTTATTAAATTTTCCCAGAACATGTTTCAGAGGCTATTTGCCTCCATTGTCAACCGGACATCGACTGGTTCTCAGTGGTGTAGCTGGCGATATTTTGTCATAAGTCTCCTCTGGTGGTGGTTCAGGAACTTGCTGAGCAAATCCTTCTGGGGGATGTTGAAATTGAATACTTTGTTCCTATTTTTTGAAATGAAGATTTGTTCCCATATGGACAGTTCTTGTTTTCCTGATGTATGTTTTAGTAGTTTTGGTTCTGGGTTTATGTTGTGGTTTTTCCCCCCAAAATGCGTGGCAACTGCTGAATTTTCTAATTGTTTGTATTTTATGTTCCTAAAGTGTTCCTTTGCTATTGTTTCTAAATTTCCTTTGGTTCTTCCAATATAAATTTGACTACAGTCACAGCATTCAATTTTATATTTTTCCATCAGGAAAACAAGAACTGTCCATATGGAAACAAATCTTCATTTCAAAAATTAGGAACAAAGTATTCAATTTCTACATCCCCCAGAAAGATTTGTTCAGCAAGTTCCTCAAACCGTCACCAGAGGAGACCTATGACAAAATATTGCCAGCTACAGATCAAACAAAAAGTGGAACTTGAGTTTGATTTATATAAATAGGCTTTATGTTAATTATGGTTGAGAACCATAATAGAGAACCAGTCGATGTCCAGTTGACAATGGAGGCAAATAGTCTCTGAAACATGTTCCGGGAAAATTTTAAAGTAAGTGTTGTTTAGTGTCATTAATCGACTCCATTTAAATTTAATTTAACTGATACAATGTCTTCGGATTTCACAGACTTTATATACACATTTATGTGTAGGTGGAGAAAACTCCAAATTGGTGTACTTCTTCATGATAATTTGGCTGTTGCATGGGTTGGTTTATGGTGGGGGCTGCTTCCAAAATTTATGGCTGAAGCCACTGACAATGCACTATCCAGGATGTATCTCTGATCTGGATTATTGTGTATATGTCTTAATGCTAGATGCTATGCTTTATTTAAAGCGTGTTTTTTTCCTTCCTGTTGAAGTTGTCTTTATGTTTGAAAATATCAATGGCTCCACGACTTAAACATGCATAAAAGTGGACAGTGGAAGACAGGTTAGCTGTATTCTCAAACTGTATAATATGTTCCCGTGGCGCTAGTAAAGCATGCTCTGCAACTGCTGATTTTTCTGGTTGTCCCAGATGGCAGCACCTCTTTATGTTCCTTAATACAAGGGCAGATCAAATATAAATGGGAATTTTAATATAATGCTGCTGTTGGTAATAATTTTGAGGAGACACTTTTTCAGTATGTTGTACACATGCACCGCAGAGAATGGGGCAGCATCAGTACGCCATGAGTGAGTAAGAGGTGCACAAATCTGTTGTGCAGTGCATCATCAGAATTCTTGCAAAACAGGGTACCAAACCATTGGAAAATTTGAGCTCCGCACACACTTTGGGGAAGAAACACTTTTGCAGACTGGAGTGTATGAGTGGGCTAAAATTTTTGTGGCGGTAAGAGAAGCTGTAGAAAATGAACCTCATAGGAGGAGATCACAGACAAGCCAGACAACATTGTTGCTATTTGTGACATTATTGAAGAAGATGGGCGCATAAAAATATCCAAAATTATTTTTCCCTAGGAATATGTTACGGAAGTGTTCAAACAATCATCCAAGATGAACTCCATTACAGAGAATTGTCTGCCAGGAAGGTTCCTCATCCCTCAACCAGGAACAAAAAACATTACGCCAGGAAGTTTGTCAGAGACACCTGAATTGCTACGAGGAGGAGGAAGATGATTTCTTGAATCACATTGACTTATGATGAAGCATGGGTGCATCATTACACCTCAGAGTCAAAGCAAGCAAGCATGGAGTGGTGGCAAGGAGACGAAGCAGGTCCGATCAAGTTCAGAACACACCCATCGAATGCAAGAGTGCTTGTAACCCATTTTCTGGGACTCTGCGGGCATTTTGTTGGTGGATTTTCTTCACGAAAAAAGAACAATTAATACAGCATATTACTGTCACATTTTGGATGAAGCAAAAGCTGCATATCGCAACAAGCATCGCCGACAACCAATCCGAAGTGCCATTCTTCTCCATGACAACGCGAGACCAGGTACTGCCACTTTAACGCTGGAAAAACTGGAGAAAATGCATTGGATACCTCTGGAACACACTCCTTACAGTCCAGATTTATCGTCCTGCGACTACCATTTGTTTGGACAACTCAAAAAAGACCTAGGAGGACAGTGCTTTGATGATGACACAAGTGGAGAAGAGTTCTTGCACAACTGACTCCACAGGCATCCTTTTTTCTATAAGAATGGTATCAAAAACTTGCCAATCCAATGGAGAAATGTGTATCAAAGACAGGACACTATGCAGAACAGTAATCTGTATATAAGCAATTTTGTTTGTTTATAAAATAAATTTAAAAAAATAATTCCCATTTATATTTGATCTACGCTTGTATGTATATTTTTTCTTTGTTGAGCATCAGTCGTCGCCAAAATCTACAAAAGAAGACTAAATCCATGTCACTGAAGATGTCCGATGAAGCTTCAAACAAAACATCTGGAAGGAGGGACAATGGCCAGCAAGCCCAGATTATCATTTTCTATGTAGTGTTGTAATCATCTACACAACTGCTGGCATTTTTTATTTTTTTTTTTTCCCAATGGAGATTATAAATACCACCATAAAAAATGAATACTATTTCCATAATGCAAATCCCACTACTTTTGGAATTTCATTGCTGCTTCTGTTGTGAGACAGACATGATTAATGCTCCACGGTGTGAATTCTTACTCACCTGCACAGTTGTCAAATTTCTCCTCTTTATAAAAGTTTAAGAAATATAGAAATAAAGCAATCATAAATATTTTTAAAGTATATAGTTTGACAAGCTACTGTTACCACTCTAAGAAGGACAGTCCCAGTTTAATATAGTAATGCTATTGTTCTTTCGATTTGTTCAGGAAATACACAAAATATGAAGGACCCATTCCAAGGCACAGTAACAGATCCTGGAAGAATAGCTGTATCTTTCTACTCTGGTATTTTTTCATATTCTGGCTGGAACTATTTGAATTTCATGACAGAAGAGCTCAAGAATCCTTATGTGTAAGAGATACAAATATATATTTTCATAAGAATAGGATATAAAAACACTTATGCAGCCGTAAAAGCAGTTTTACTTTCAGTACTACTTATAATTACATATGGCAAGTAGACAACATTTTGCATTTCTCCAAAAATTTGATATTAAGATTTCACAAGAAATAAATGATTTAGGACTCCTTGAATCGGGGGAGGGGCAGAAAAATAGGATGTCTGCGTACATAAATAGCATAACAAGAACAAACAGTTTCATATCAAAATTAGTGTTTAGCATTTTCCAAAAATTCAACATGTTTTCCAAAAGGATCCTCCCACCATTCTAATGGTGTATAGAATGGTATCTTAAATTTTCTGGGAATTGCATCATGTTTAATTAATTTGAGATTCTACTAACTGGAGAAATGAAATCACTTCTTTGAAATATTTTTATGATACTGCTGTAGGGAACTCAAAAAGACATTTGTTTTTTTAAGATAAGAACATTAATAAAATCTTAGAATGGAAAGTATAAAAACTGAAAGAAGCTAAGAGATAATGAAGCACAGGTTAAAATAAAAGTGAATCTAGAAGATATTGACACATTGCTTCGCTCACACTGTTTTCCACAGGACATGTTTCAAGAGCTCTTGCTCCCATCATCAGCTGAGTCTCGTTGGTGCAGGTTGTAGTGTTTTCCTGCTTCTCCATGTTGTCGGTAGATGGCATGATGTATTTGTCAAAAATATCTGGTGGTGGAGTTTCGAAATTTGTGATTCTATGACGATTTTTATTAATGAAAATTTTTTCTCATATGGAAAGATCTATGGGATGATCAACCTGTTTTATTAAAGCTGTCTCCAAGTTAATACCATGTTTTTTTTTTAAAATACCAGACAAGATATTAACTTGGAGACAGCTTTAATAAAACAGATTAATCATTTCATAGATTTTTCATATGGGAAAAGATATTCATTAATAAAAATTGTCATAGAATCATGAATTTTGGAACTCCACCATCAGACATTTTTGACAAATACATCATGCCATCTACTGACAACACGGAGAAGGAGGAAAACACTACAATTTGCACCAGTCGAGACTCAGCTGATGATGGGAACAACTAGCTCTTGAAATATATCCTGTGGAAAACAGTGTGAGTGAAGCAATGTCTCAATATTTTCTAGATTAACTTTTATTTTATCTTAGAATGAATTTTCGTTATAGTGTGTAATGTTTAAAAATTACAGGAATCTTCCTCGTGCGATCTACATCTCACTGCCATTGGTTACTCTGATTTATGTACTGGCAAATGTTGCCTATCTAGCTGTCCTCTCACCAACAGCTATGATAGCCAGTAAGGCTATTGCTGTGGTAAGCATTGTTTCTATTGAAAATAATACTATGTAAATTGCCACTAATGTACTTTTAGATTGTATCTTTACTTAACTCTTTATTTGACTGATAGTGCAGAGTACATAAATTGCTACAGTGTCTTCTTTATTTAATTTGGTATGCACTTCCAACAGACTTTTGGAGACCATGTTTTGGGTGTCATGTCTTGGGTGATGCCTGTAATGGTAGCACTGTCTGCATTTGGTGGTCTGAGTGTTCACATTATGACATCTTCCAGGTAATCATAAGCTCATAACAGTATTTTAATGCAAATGCTATTTCTTTTAAATTTTAAACAATTTTTATCAATATTTTATGTAGCATATATTTTACCTGTTTAATTAATAAGTATAATATTTTAACAGTTGGTAAATTATGCCTTTTTGTTTGTTTAATAGGTATATTTCATAAATAAAGTTTTATTATTATTTTACCTAGAAATGTGACATATTAATAATTTATAAAGATGAGTTGGATTAGAAACCTGAACATCTTCTAGGACTAAGGATTGTCCCTATCCACTACTGTCTGAAATTCAAATTTTATGTTTAGATGTTGAAAGAAACCCTGTAATGCATGAACTATTTTGCTGCTTATGCCACTCTTGCTGTAATTTGTAAACTGGTTTTCATATCACTCTGTAGTGTTTCGGTGCATTCAATTCGAATAGCCACAGTCATTAAAGTGATATGTAATGGATAGGCCATCCATTCAAAGCCAAATGTCATAAGTTTGAGTCTTGGCAACTGCCTGTGGTAAAGGATAGAGAAGGCCCATGTAAAATAATTGATGTAATGCCATGCATGGATGTTGACAGGGTATCGTTTGACTGCAGTTGCTTAGATGTTGCCCTTTTTCACTAAAAAGCACTACAATGTAATTGTAAAAATAATATAATATTTACAGTTCAATAGACTCAAAATTTTGAGTGTATAACTAAGGCCAGTACAATATTATAATAACAAAAAAACTGCACTAAAATATTTCTTAAACTGAATACAAACTAATATTGCCATACGATAGCATCATGCATTAAAGGATTAAATGCTATTTGTATGTTTACAGTCCTCTTTTACTGTATAAGGTGCATTCAAAAATAAACAAGCCAGAGACATAATTACAGAAACAGTATCTGTATGTTAGAAGTATTGGGCTGTTGAGACACTTGTCCCACTGTGAAACAAGGCAGTGAATGGCTGTACCATAAAAGTCCCGGGGCTACAATGTGAGCCAGTTCCGCAAATTCAGCTGGACGTCGTCTTCCAAGGTGAATCGTTTGCCCCTCAGAGCCTTTTTAAGGGAACCAAAAATGACGTAATCACAGGGAGAGAGGTTTGGACTGTACAGAGGTTGGCCGAGAACCTCCCATTTGAATTTTTGCAGGAGTACCATGACTGTGTTGACCGTATGAGGCTTTGCATTGTTGTGGAGCAGAATGACCCCACAGGTGAAATTGCCTGGTCATTTTGATTTGATCACTTGGCGAAGGTTGGTCAAGAATTGCAAGTAATGCTGGGCATTAACTGTTGTCCCATGTTGCAGGAAGTGTATCAGAGGGGGGCCATCTTGGTCAAAGAAGAACGTCAGCATAACCTTTCCTGCACTTGTGTGGACGGCCTTGACTTTTTTTGGCGATGTTGACCCTGGATGCTTCCATTGGAGACTTTGTTGTTTTGATTCTGGTTTGAAGTGATGACACCATGGCTCATCTCCAGCCACCAAGGAACTCATTCCCTTCCCTAGCATAGTGCTACAGATGACCAAGACATTGGGCCATTTGACGTGCTTCCTGGTGTGGTTGAAGACTGCGGGGCACCCACTGGGCACACACTTTGCGCAAGAGCAGTCATTCCTACATATGGTGTCAACACTTCCAAAGCTCAATCTGACCTCAGCGGCTATGGCTTTCACTGTCACTCGGCGGTCCTGGGTAATGAGTGCATCAACCAGCTGGACGATATCATGGGTAATGCAGTGTGGTGCTCCAGACAGTGCATCATCAGCTAACGACACCCGTCCTCCCCTGAAGCACTTGTGCCATGCCCTGACCCTTGTAAGGGACATCCAGTGTTTGCCGTACACTTGTGACATTTATCGATGAATGTCCATTTCCTGTACTCCTGCTGTCAGAAAATGAACAACACCTCTTTGCTCTTATTTTGACGTCTCTATTTCACTGTTTGCAGTGTGACTGGCAGTGTTGAATGATTGATGCATGCTGCTGCTACCTTTGTATAGTCACCTGAAGTGCATGTGTGTCTATCGACGGGCTGTGAACTTCCACGCTCTCGTTGGAACAACACTTCATTACACATGCCATGATATTATCATCCTGTCACCAGTTTGCACATACCAGACTCCGTCTTGTTTCTTTTTGAATGCCCCTTATATTATTTCTAACTTTAAGTCAAGGATTATCATAATAATAATCATCATCATTGATTTCTGTGTAACGTCTTGTTTTATGTTCTCTAGAATGTGCTTTGTTGGTGCACGGTATGGTCACTTCCCTGCTATGCTGTCACATATCAATATCAAGAGATACACACCAACACCATCACTTGTTTTCTTGGTATGTATGCAACACAGTATATGAAGAAAACCAAATGTATCTTCCTAATTATTTAAAGTAAAACTAGATTGTAATCCTTCATACAACACCAGAGTGAATGACTGTATTTCTGAATAATTTAAATAATTACATAAACAACAATGTTTCTTTTCCTTTTCAGAATGCACTTTCATTAATAATGTTATGTACAAGTGATGTCTATGTCCTTATCAATTACTCCAGTTTTGTGGAGTCGGTTTTCATTACACTGTCCGTCGCAGGCATCCTTTGGCTCAGGTGGAAGCAACCAGACATGGTGCGACCAATCAAGGTAAGCATAGCAATCCATACGTGGGTTACCTTTTATTGCTGTCTCATTTGCATAACTTTCTTTAACTCCAGTATTTGAGAAATAATTGCAGGTATTATTACTAGAGCCTGAATTTCTAAGCAAAATGCTTATAAATGCTTTCATGCTGAAATACCGCGTTTGCTTAATTATTTTATGCTTTATAATTAAAATAGCTTATTTCACCCCAGTTATGTAAATTCAAAAGAAAATTTTCACTCCACCATTACTTTATTATTCAGACTGTTCAAACTTTCTCGCTGAAACAGTTAGGAGCCGATATAAAGATGGGATCTTGTTACATCCTATATGAGCAGGGTTATATTTATCTTAAATTCCTAGACATTTTGTATCAGTAACAGAATATAAGTGAAACTTGAAAGTGTCATTAACTGAATTCAAATATTTTTTGTTTAATATAAAACTTTCACTATTTATATCAGTTCTCATGTATACAAAATGTGTGTTGCTTGGATAGTGTTTGAGTAATGTATCTTATTAAATTGATTGGGAGTCGATTAATAGCACAAAACAACACTCACTTTTAAATTTTCCCGGAACCGGTTTCTGAGGCCTTCCCTCTATCTTCAGCCGGACATCGACGGAAGGCCTCAGAAACCGGTTCCGGGAAAATTTAAAAGTGGGTGTTGTTTTGTGTTATTAATCGACTCCCAATTAATTTAATTTATACAACAACACTGTTTTCAACACTTCCATGAAAGGATTTTAATGTATCTTATTCTCTATTATTGCTTTATTTTTCAGGTTTCCAAGTGGATTCCCATAGTGTTTGTGGTGATCTGTCTATTCTTGGTTATAATTCCCTGTTACACTGTACCATATGAAGTTGGAATGGGTGTTTTAATCACATTAACAGGAGTGCCAGCATATTTTGCTGGTGTAGTGTGGCAACAGAAACCAGAATGGTTCCGAAGCTGGTTTTGTAAGTTGCTTTTTACTAATGAACATTTTTAAAAAATTACTAAATGGAACAAAACTCTTGTATTTAAAGATAAAAATAAAATATTTACTAAAATGTACCAAATGAAATAAATAGGAGAATTTTGAATTTGAAAACATAGAAGTAATTAGAAAGTATTTTATCCCGCTCCACATAGAGATGTCATATGTAGCCGAAATGTTTTCCTGGTTCCTGGTTGGGATAATCCTATGTTGCCAAAGTTTGATGGTGAAGATGGTGGGATGATAGTCTTCTCTTAACCGCTTCGCCGATGGCCATTTAAACGCTTCAGTGGCCGGAAACGGATACCCAATAAACAGAACAGGACATTTAAATTGTTAAATGCTGTAAAAATGCATCATAAATACAATTCCGTATCTTCCGTATTTATTAAGTTATTTAAACGAAACAAAAACTGGTTTAAAGCTCATTAAAGGCAGTATAAATATACAGTAACAATAAAGTAGAGACTACATTAATAAATTGTTGAAATTTCACTACTTTGTTTCGCTGTAGCAAAAGCCATTCTTTGTGCCGAACGCGCCTAATATGTGAATCATTTTGTTTTGTGTATACGAGCCATAGTATGTATGTATAGCTACGCAAGCGTCTTCTCAGGTTCAAGTTTAGTTTATTTATGCTATGCCAAGCGATAATATGACGAGAATATGTTGCGTCACACACTCACACACTGGAATGAAAACTCTGTCAGCATCTGTTATTACAGTGTTTCTCAACCAAGGTTTCTAGTAGCCTTATGCAGCAGTTTTCGCTCTGTATTTCAGCTATTTATACTCTCTCTGTGTTCAGAGAGATTTCTTGTAGCTATCAAGAACTAAATGAACGGCACATTTGAAATTGTTAAATTTCAATGTTAACCATGGCTTATCCCGGTAATGTAGCAAATAAATTAGCTTGGGTATGATGTGTACAGGCTTCTGATATTACTGTAGAAAATCTGGAAGATTTGTTGTACGATTATGAAGGAGATCTTTAGGACATACGTAGCAGTGACGTGTACTGGTCTACAGCTGGCATGTTAGCTACTCTGTTTGGGGAAATGGCGGGTCAAATATGGGTGATACGGATCAGCTATTACCAGCTATCCCTCTTTACGGAAAACAGTTAAATGGTAAAAAAAAAGTAGTTTTATACCACTGGATGTAACTATGCACAGTTGTTTAGTAATTATCAGAGCTGTAAAAGACATTCATCTACCTGTACTTGCGCGTATAAAGAGCTCGTAACCTAATTGAGCATTATAATACTCAGAGGCCTCTTTATACTAGGGGGTAGCAAAATTCACCACATCATCCCTTATACTTGAGAAAAAACACTTTCCTAAAAGTATACCACCCACACCCAAAAACTTGTAACCATTTCGAAAATGTGTAGTGTGTTGCGAAAAAGAAGTTCGCAAGGAAACCAATATTATTTGGTGTGAATCTGCAGATGTGCCCTTGGGTGTTTATCCAGGTTTGGAGGTGTACAATTCAAAAAGAAACCTTTAAGGATACGTTTACATTCCTTATAGAACTAATTTAAATTGATTGTAAAACAGCAAGATTAAAATAATTGGCGTTAACTGAGCATTAAATGCATGTATGCGCCTGGACGTCTATACACGTCCATATCGGTTTGGGGCACTTTAACTTGGACGTCATATGACGTCCATATCGGTGAAAGGGTTAAATCTGAATGTTTTATTCAGATTTGTTGCTCTGTTCCCTGCGCTGCTCCAATCGGTGCATAAGAACTCAGTAGATTGGTCTTGAGCGAGGGAATTAACTTTTTAAATAAATTCCAAAATAAATCAATGTTGTTGAATTTTAAATTTCCAAACTATTTTTTTTTTTTTTTTTTTTTTTTTTTTTTTTTTTTTTTTTTTTTTTTTTTGTAATTTATGTCCTTTAACTTCTTAAAGTCATATCGGACGGTGAATGGAATGGGTGAAATGATGCTCAAATGTGCCCAGGGTCCATGGAGCTTAGAGTTACCCGACATTCATCTTTTAGGATAAGCGAAAACCTTGGAAGAAACCTTATCCAGGTAACACCCTGACCGAGATTCGAACTCGGGACCTCTTGAACGTGAGGCAGACAAGCTACGATATACGCTACCGAGCGGGCTCCAAACTTTTGATTCAATTTAAATACTTTATACCATTCATCATACAAAACTTTACAAAGGAGTTGTATTACTTTGTTACAATTTTCAGGAAATCAATTTTAAATCTTTTTATATTATGTCCCGACACTGAATTGTGCGTCCGTTCCCTTCAATGTTCCCAAGTAAAAAGACACTATCTTTGCTAGCCACTTATCCAAGATAATTGATTTTTCTCCTTTCATCGTTATAACTACCAAACAACTTCTTTCTCACTGGTTCATGTCAATTATAACAACCAACACCAACACATTGCATCATATCATTTACACAATCATTCGTTTCATGACCCACTGAATTTCACACTTTCATTTCCTATGCATATTAACGTTTTTTGTACCGATCTTTAAACTATTATTAAACACATTTAAATATTAACTTTAAAGAGAGTCGATTAAAGACACTAGACAACACTTACTTTTAAATTTTTCCGGAATTTGTTTCTGAGGCTTTGCCTCTATCATCGGCCGGCTCTCGACTGGTTCTCGTTGGTGTAGCTGACGATATTTTGTCACCGGTCTCCTCTGGTGGCGGTTCAAGGAACTTGCTGAACAAATCTTTCTGGGGGATGTCGAAATTGAATACTTTGTTTCTATTTTTTGAAATGAAGATTTGTTCCCATGTGGATAGTTCTTGTTTTCCTGATGTATGTTTTAGTAGTTTTGGTTCTGGATTTATGTTGTGGTTTTTTTCCCAAAAATGTGTGGCAACTGCTGATTTTTCTAATTGTTTATATTTTATGTTTCTAAAGTGTTCCTTTGCTCTTGTTTATAAATTTCTTTTTGTTTTTCCAATATAAATTTGACTACAGTCATTGCATTCAATTTGATATATACAGATTTTTTGTTAGATGGAATGGCATCTTTGATGTTTGAGCAAATTAGGTTTTTAAGGAGAAATGGTTGACTGGTGCTAGTTGAATATTTTGTTTTTTGAAGACTTTTTTGAATTTATCATAGGCCCATGGATGGTAAGTGAATTTTTTGAAAATCATATTAGTTCCTGTAGCTGAGAGAGTTGTGGTTTCCTTTAGTAGCTTCTTCTTTTTTGCTAAGCTCACTTTTTTGTCCACTAATGATTTGGGAAAGTTATTTTTTTGTGCTATTTTAATTATTTTGTTGTATTCTGTTTTGTATTCTTCTGCTGTGAGAGGGATGATGAGCTTAGCAAAAAAGAAGAAGCTACTAAAGGAAACCACAACTCTCTCAGCTACAGGAACTAATATGATTTTCAAAAAATTCACTTACCATCCATGGGCCTATGATAAATTCAAAAAAGTCTTCAAAAAACAAAATATTCAACTAGCACCAGTCAACCATTTCTCCTTAAAAAACCTAATTTGCTCAAACATCAAAGATGCCATTCCATCAAACAAAAAATCTGGTATATATCAAATTGAATGCAATGACTGTAGTCAAATTTATATTGGAAAAACAAAAAGAAATTTATAAACAAGAGCAAAGGAACACTTTAGAAACATAAAATATAAACAATTAGAAAAATCAGCAGTTGCCACACATTTTTGGGAAAAAAACCACAACATAAATCCAGAACCAAAACTACTAAAACATACATCAGGAAAACAAGAACTATCCACATGGGAACAAATCTTCATTTCAAAAAATAGAAACAAAGTATTCAATTTCGACATCCCCCAGAAAGATTTGTTCAGCAAGTTCCTTGAACCGCCACCAGAGGAGACCGGTGACAAAATATCGTCA
Organism: Mantis religiosa; assembly: GCA_030765055.1. Taxonomy (NCBI): domain Eukaryota; kingdom Metazoa; phylum Arthropoda; class Insecta; order Mantodea; family Mantidae; genus Mantis; species Mantis religiosa. The sequence goes on along the minus strand of CM060959.1, from coordinate 46,081,680 downwards.
GCTACACCGAGAACCAGTCGAGAGCCGGCCGATGATAGAGGCAAAGCCTCAGAAACATGTTCCGGAAAAATTTAAAAGTAAGTGTTGTCTAGTGTCTTTAATCGACTCTCTTTAAAGTTAATTTATCATAACAACACTGTTTTCAACACTTCCAAGAAAGGAATTACATTTAAATATTTTTAATTCTCAAGGCCTAAACTAAAACAACTGTTACACATCTGATTGGCTTGGGTGGAATTGTTGACTTTGACTTTTGTCAGTGCTTTTTACTATACTCTGTTCAGTTTAAGACCCTCCTCTTTGCGATTAAAATTGTTTTTATGCTTCCGTATTTCAATGGTTTCATGGAATAAGTACAAATAGTAATGAGATGTTGATGAGAGAAAGTCTGTATTTTCATATTGGATGATATGTTCTCCTTCTTCGAGTATGGCATGTTTGACAATTGCTGATCTTTACATCTGACCCACATGACAATTTCTTCTGTGCTTGTTAATACAAACTTTTATGCTTCGTTATGTGGTTCCAGTGTACACTTTTCCACATGTGCATGGTATCCTGTATACTCCCACTGTAGATAGAGGATCTCTGGAGTCTTTGGCTGATCAGAGTATCAGCTCTGTCTACCAGAATTTTGATCATGACGTGGTTTTGTTTCGGAAGGTGATTGGAGTTCTTATGAAGGTAGTGGTTCATATGGGTCGGTTTTTAATATACTTTGTGACTTAGTGTGCCATTCTTCTTCCTGTTTACCATGACTGCAGTCCACAAGCCTGGGTTATACTGTATCTATATTGACACTGGCCATAAAAGCCTTAGAACTTTGAAAAATATTAGTACTTATTTTCAAAATATTCATTCATAATTAAACTCAACTTTTTTTTTTTCAGATAAGGTGACCTGCAATGTTCAAAAGCTGTTTTTATCTGCAAAGGAAGAATAGTGAAACATATGAAAATAGAACAATTCTGGCCATGTTGTACAACCAGATCTGAAATGAAACAATAGATGGTGCATTGCAAGAGAGCAGAATTTTTATATTAGGAGCTGGGATCCCACCGTTAATGTGAATTGGTTATCACTGAAGTTGTGCATGAAGAAATTTTAGGCAAGTTTACCAAGTTCGGTAAATTATATATTAGAATATGTTGGAAACTGTCTTTTGTACTGTGCTTACAGTATTTTAGTTCATTTTACATGTGACTAAATATTATTGTATGTGTTAGGGTTTTTGCCAGTCGTTTGACATCCTGAGTTTTAGATGAACATGTTGTAAAGTATTTTATTTGAGAGACATAAGTATTTTCCTTGTTGTAAATTATTTAATTTTTTGAGACAAATTTTATATGCATCTCTTTATTTTAATGAATGACTATGGAAGACAATATTGCCTTTCTTATTGCCAATGTATGATATCAACTGTGATAATACGTATTTAAATAAAATTATTTAAAATTGAGAAGTTGAAGTTTATGATGGGGTATCTGGAACTAAAAGAGGATGCGTACAGATCTCCAGTTTGACAAGTTTCCATTGCTTTAATTTGAAAACACTAATGGAAAAGTATGCCAATAATAATCATAATAATATGAAGGGATATTCTGATCTAAATGCAAAAACAGTAACTAAAGAATGATTTAAGGTAGACACAATGTTGCAAAGATGGTGTTTAGTGTTAAACAGTGTTTAAAGTCGATGTTTAAACACCAGTTAGAACATGCATTTGTGATGGCAGTTTTGAAGAATAATGATGATTTTACAAACACAGGGGTAGCAACAATGCAACAAAATACAGCAGAACTTCTTGCGAAACAGAAACAAGTGAAAGTGAAAATAGTTTGTTACTAAATTGCATGTTTATTACGTCATTTATTTTATACACTCAAGTAATAAATGGGGTGAATTCAACTTCCAGAACACTTAAACATAATTAAATTATAGAGGAGTCATATTTTTTATACATAAGCTTCACTTACGTAAGTCTAAAAAATGTGACTCATCTATAATTTAATTATGTTTCGCTACAGTAAAATTTTGATATACTTAAACATGAGTTGCAGTAAAAGATATGACTTTTGCAATAAGAATGAATGAATTCCTGTAATTCCTTAAGGGGAGCATAGGGCCTTCTGAACCGTGCAACCTCAAAGCCCATAGGCAACGGGTTGAGAATCAGAGTTTTCCTGAGCAGAGAGATTCCGGTATGAGTGATCAGCCCAATGATGATGATGTAAATAAAATAAGAAGCAAATTATTATTCATAGAATCTCACCAGTAGCAGTAGCAGTGCAAAATTTACATTCAAAGTAGCCATTGTGAACGGAGTGATATTGTTGTGGACCAGGATTGTAAGGGGGGTGAAAGACTTACAAACCTAATCTGCAACTGAGGGTTTAGCTACTGAAAGGGTAGAGCGAAAGAAACATCTAAGTCAAAATGAATTGAGTAACTATATTTCAAAGATACCTAGTATTTCTACAGGGCACTCCCTGGATCTGGATGAGATTCAGGGGCGCTTTGGTAACATTTAAATACATAATAACATAATGCAACTTTACCTTTAGCGATGGCTAAAGGTTTGTATGGCTTGAACCTTGTGCGACTGTCAAAAGGTGTATGACCTGGTACGCCCTGCTGGCGATCTCACTCATGGTAGCACTTGTGAAATAAACTCTTGTTGATTCTTACAGAGACCATCAGCAAGTCCCCTCTCAAATCTATGTGAAGTCTCTCCCCCGGGGGCTAACTCAACCAAGCTTAAATAGGGGTCCTACCAAAAAGTCAACTCAGCGATTCCCATGCTAACTGTTAATTTGCACCATATTGTGCAATCATTGTTTACATCATTGAGAACATATTTAAACCTGTTACTGACCAACTAAGCATTATTTCCCTTGATCAGCAGGATGTGTGATTCATTGTTTAAAACATGGAGAACAAGTTGAGGCCTGTTACAGGCCACCTGTGAATTATTTCCCTAAGCCAGCAGAATGTATGATTCACCAGTCTAAAGTACATGTTTTGCCAGTCAGCAGAATTTACGCTTAATCATACAGCTTTTACATACAGCTGTGCCCAGACTCAAGGCATCAGAAATAAATGTTACAGAATAATGATTACAGAAATTTCCAAATCTTGCTCAGCCTATACACGCAACAATATATTGACTTCAGCTCTTTATAAAGATCAACTTGTGGAAAAGCAAACACGTTTGGAAGAAAGAAAGAGAAAAGAACAAACAGCCAAAACTGAAGACTGGTGAGACAGCAAAGTCGAAAATTGTAAAGAGAACACTGAAATTTATCCAGAATGAAGTAGGTGAAAATGAAAATACCAAATGTATCATTAGTGGAGAACAGTAGGATGAATACTGAATTAATGTTGTATATTCAACAAAAATTATTCCAATCTTGAAGGAAATGTCCTATTCTACAAGTGTAGTCATTGGAAAGAAAAGTAAACATAAACTTCAAAACAAAAATGTATTATATGATAAAATAATTACTCTCCGATACTGCACTCCTATTTTAAAAATTCAGAAAATGCAGATACCCTTACATTAAATATATATTTTATTTCAAAAGTATAAGTGTTCTAATATAGAATTAAAGGTTTCTTAAAGTGATACTTTTTTTTTCCCCAGTGTCATAAATCACTAATTTAAGAAAACCTAAATTGTTGATACCATATAACCTAGGTAGAGTCCCACTGAGTAATTCATTGCCATTACTGGGATTTAAACCATGGATCTCCCAGTCTCCAACCAGTATGAAATAACAATTAAATTTACATCATATAACCTTCCCCTATTCCACCTCTAGGTATAAGTAACTGGTACAGAAGTCTCACTTAAATTCTAAGGCTTTTACAGCTGGCTTTGTTAACACCTACCTAAAACAGAGCCCTTATATGACAGAAACCTGGAAAAAAAGAAAATAAATTTTGGAATAGAGCTATTTCCCATGTAAAATTATACTCTAAGCCTGAAAACTGCCTAACACAGGAATGGAAATATTTTTTGGGAAATGTTAGCATTAAACTTGACGTTTAAACGTGCCTGTGCTTGCACCAAAGTTCCATGAACCATAATGTTATAGTAAGTAAGTAAACTGTAATCCTTCAAAGAAAAGGGAAAACAAACCATTAACTCTCTTAACCTTCTTCCAATACATGGTAAGGGTACAACTGTTTTGTAGTGTGTTCATTCTCAGATTCATTGTTACAAGTGATCAGGTAAGAGTGGCAGAAAACTGTGAACTTTGGTGATTTTTAAAAACAAAGTTTGTGTGCAGAGATTCTGTGAAATAAGTTCTATACATAAGATATCACTGGAGGAAAAGAATAAGGTTATATTAAGAATACAAAAAGTATAATCGTCCAGTTAAAGAATTAATTGTGCTGTTTAAAGTGGGGAAAACTCAGATTTATGAGATTTTGAAAAAATAAAGCTTAAAAGACAAGTGGTTAAAGGGAACAGCAGGGCATGTGAAATGTATCACAAAACCTACAGAGTATGATGAGCTAAATTGTGCTGCGTTCGAGTGATTTGTCAGTGTGCTCATGCTAAAGGAATTCCCATTTCTGGACCATTGCTTGAGAATCAAGTTCTAGAGACAGCAAGAAAATTAAGCAAGGACAATTTCATAGCTTCCAAGCATGCCTCGAGAGTTTCAAATATCGCCATAACACTGTTTTGAATGCTCTATGTGGTGAAGCAAATGATGTTGATATGCAGACAGTTGCAGGTTAGGAAGGGAAAATTGAAAACAGACAAGAGAACTAGGCGATAAACTACAATTATTGTACTTAAGTTGAAAATATAGTACATAATACACATCAGCCTATAGTTATACTTCATTCTACATTATTCCTTCACTGTAAACTGTGTGACTATTTCGTAATTTCTTTGCATTCAAACACAACCCACTGTACGATGGAAACCTGTGTAAACGAGAAATAAATGCCGGAACGATCGTGTTCCATTTCAGAAAGGTTTCACTGTATATTATTTCCAACTGAACCATGGCCTGCAAGCCCAGAAAACATATAATATCTTCAGTGTCTCAAATTACTTGAGCCCTCTATAAAATATGTACAGTTCGGCCACTCTATCTCCGGCTCTGACATTTCTCGAGAGGGGGAAGCGGGCTGTTGCCAGTTCTTTAGCAGGAATTTCAAGCAGAGGAACAATGCGTAATTTAAATATTTCACGTATTTGCATATTTCATGAACCAGTAGCCATATTATTATAATAGCGATAATAATAGGACTTTTGAACACTAAAAATCGAAATTCTCGCATGCAAAATATACCAAAGAAAGTTCACCAGCGCAAGCAGCTAAAGCCATGTGGCTCAAACAAATTTAACCTGGCAACACGCTGTTGGATTCAGGAGCCACTCCTAGCAGCGACAGTGCTGATCAGCGCTAGCAGTTTTAACTTCCTGACCACAACACCGGAAGTAGAGACCCCCAGTACTACCAACAGATGCAGTTAGTGTGTGTGAAAGGTGTGAACGAAATATTCGAATAGAGTAGTGTTGTAATAAATATATTGCATGATAATGAAATTGTAAGTTCTATTTCAGTGTTTTAAACTCATATAGTCCTATATTTTTATTCTAAAGATAATTTTGAGAATATGTTTTCAATTGCTCATTACAGTATGTTGGTACTATTAACTTTCCCCCTCCACTTCCTGCAATGACAAAACGTCAAAGCTGGAGATAAAACGGCCGGACTGTAGATACATATATCTGCATGGTGACTGAAAACTTCATTTATTAAGAGCAATGGAAATCAAAGCATAAAACATTTTCCTGGATTATTTCCAGTTTTATAAAACATTGCATTCCTGTTGTATTTCCAGAATACCCTACATTTTTTTATACTAACAAAAGTAACAACATGTGTTTGTATTATTTTAGTCAAATAAATTGGTCTCTCTATGAAGCTTTGAGCAACAGATATATAAGAATCTTAGAGTATTAAAGATACAATTAATCAAAATAGAAAATTAAGAACAGTGAAATGTTACCAAGTGGCAACTATGGGATGATTGGGAATGTTTTCAAAGTTCACAACATTCACTTTCATCCTCAGCTAGAATCTCACAGTATTTTTTTCAAGTTTTGTAATTTTGAATTTTGTATGCAGTGGTATGAAAAAAGGCAACTGGCAAATTAGACAAAGATATAGCTGTAGTTATTGTATAATTTTTGTATTGTTTGCTAATAATATTTTTGTTACTTTCTTAGGCCTTAATTATTTATTGAAATAGATAACAAAAAATCACAGATACTAGAAGAAAAACATTGTAGAGATCATGCATCACAAATACAATATCAGGCGAATGGGTGATTTGTTCTGTAACCGCTATCAGTGAGTATTTATGAGCTGTCCATCTCCGTAAATCATTAGGTCCAATGTGAACATTTTTCACCAAAATGAATAATATGAGGTGCATCCATAAGGTAAGATTTTCTGGAGGTTTACAGAAACTAACACAATTTAATGTAAAAATCTATTGGAACAAAAACAGGAAGAATTGAGCTAATTTTCAATATATTCATTATCATACCGTAGGACCAAGGTCTGTCGCAACATTTGCTGCCTGGGGTTGGAGGAACTGTTTGACAACTGCCTCCACCATTCTGTTATTCTGAAAATACTGATGCTTACCGGACAGGAATTTCTTAAGATATAAGAAAAGATGGAAATCATTAGAAGCAACAGACTATAGGATAGTTGTTTGTCAAGCAGTGTACGATAATAGTTTGATAACTACCCATGTTAGGAATGAAGATGCCAGTTTTTTCAAACACAAAATTATTTGATAGAGTCAACATGAAAAATTCAATGCCATGGCTGGGATATGAACCACGGATCTCCTGGTTTCCATCCAGTCGCTCTAACCCATTGAGCTCATGGTTTACTGGGGAAATATACGAATCAAATGGAGAATTTAATGTCATGGCCGGCCGATGATAGAGGCAAAGCCTCAGAAACATGTTCTGGAAAAATTTAAAAGTGTTGTCTAGTGTCTTTAATCGACTCTCTTTAAAGTTAATTTATCATAACAACACTGTTTTCAACACTTCCAAGAAAGGAACCCCAAATAATTTCCCACATTCAACATTTGGAAAAAAATGAAATATAGAATGTCATATCTATGTGCTTTGAAATGATCTTCAAAGATAGCATTTGGCATTTCCTCTACACATCAATCAAAAGAGCACATTGTGTAAAACATATATGCATACAAAATTAATACTGTATCAATTTTGAAACTCAAGACAAACTTCAAATGCCTTTTAATGTAAACTGGTAAAACTGTTTCAGATAGCAAAAAACTTCTACAATTTGGCACCCATTTGAAGTTAAACTTAATAGGTTTTGGAAATGGATGACTCTTATGCTCTGCTTACTATCACTGATTATGTAATTATGTTTAAATCTATTATGGAAGAAGGTAGGATATTCTGTGTGTGTACAATGATTAAATTATTGTTGACTGTTAAATGTTTCTAAAATTGTATCTGTTAAAATTGTATCTATATGAAGTGTTTTCTATTAAGGAAATGTAATGTATTGTTTTGCAACCAAATGTATTTTAAAGATCTGTGCTCTCTGTTGTCAGTATTCTTTTGAGTACAAACTACCTGTTTTATAATGGTGCTGTTGTCAAAAGCTGTATGTAATTTTGGAATGAATGTTAAATCCACTCTGAGTAATTTGGAAATGGATTAAGGATCCTTTTTTCTTACCCAGGATTTTGTACACCAGAATTATAAGCATCATTCACCGGCAAACTGCTCTACGATTACTTTGTAGCTGGACTCCCAAAAACTACAATGGTTATTAAAGAAATAACTTATATTATTTCAAATCGGAACATAACATGTCTGTGGAAAACTAAACATCCATACTTTTCTACTAATTAATTTGAAAGGTTTATTATACAAGGACAAATTAATTATATTAAACAGTTCATCAAAATTTTCTTGAAAAACCTATTTCTAGTCGGTTTTTAACACTTTTGTCACTTTTATATTTTTGAGGGACTTATTTCAGAAGCTGTTGCTGCTGTTTTCATTCTCAAAGGTCCGACTATTGTCTGTTGTTGTCTGCCCTCTTCTCTCTGGTGCTGGAACTATGAACTTCTTTATCAAATTATCCACTGGTGGGATTTCAAAGTTTATTACTCGGTCCTTATTTTTTCATATGAATATGTTCTCACAAGTCAGTTTGTTTTGGATTATCAGCCCTTTTAGTAATTTTGGATTTGGGTCAGTCATGGTTTTTGTTTTCCAAAAATTAAATGCTACTGCTGACTTTTCTTCTTTCAATTTGATGTTTCTAAAATGCTCTTTGACTCTGGCTTTTAGTTAAGTTAATTGATGGGAATTAATCATTCCTTCACACTAGCCATGTATAGGTTAAGGTTTTGAATAGATAGCATCAAACTTAATTAACTTAAATAATAAGAGTTTAATTATGATGCCTGGGACTCAAGTACTTACGATAGTAAGTCGCCACAAACAATGTATCTCAAATATGAGAACCCCTAGTGGTTTACCGGGAAAATATATGAGTCAGTTGGAGAATTTAATGTCAGAAGGGCACATTGGCCATGGTAGCTGAATGGTAAGAGTGACTGGATGGAAACCAGGAGATTCGTGGTTCAAATCCCGGCCATGGCATTGAATTTTTCAGTTTGACTATCTATTTGACTTTTAGGTTTCTTTTACTTTGACCTATATAGCAATTTTCACAAAATGGACACAACAGCTTCTGAAACTAGTCCTTCAAATGTGACAGAGTGTTAAAAGCTGACTACAAATAGTTTTTTTCCAATTAATTCCTCCAATCACGAATAACATAAATGCATATTCTATTGGCAGTAAAAGTAATACAAATCATACAATATACTAAATATTTTCTAACAAAACTTCATTTTTCTTTTTTTAATTAACATCATTAGTATTAACTCAGGCCGGACTGTGACCGAGCGTTAGACCGCTTGACTCTCACCAAGGCATTCCGAGTCAATCCCAGGCAACAGCATCTAAGATTTGTGGTGGACAACACAACATTGGGGCAGGTTTTCGTCAGGACTTCCAATTTCTCCTGCCATTGTTCCACCAATTGCTCCATTATATCTTTCCTTTCATCCACTTTGCCCTTATTCCATTCATCTATTTCGGTATATCTCATACTATGCATGAACATCCATTCTGAGTTTCTGTGTCTGATCCAGAGTTGTGGTTCAACCCAACACCTAAAGGCATAAGGACTAGAGGAAGAAGAATCCCCTAACACCACAATAGTGGTATAACAGGGAAGTTAAAGAAGAAGATATTAACTTTCAGTAAAGTCCTTTTTGGAGGCTACAGGACTTGAATAAGCACTCCAATAAAGGGCCACAATGGGCCCAACATTTGGCCTCTGCGTGAGGGACTGAAAGGGCCCAACCCATTTACTTTTATTCATGCATTCAACCTTCAGTAAAGCTGACAATGCAAGTGAATGAACTGTGAAGCATTTCCAATGATGTGTATATTTAAAAAAAGAAGATAAGTGAAGTTTTGTTACAACTTATACATACATTCTAATATGAACATTAGAATATTTATGAATTTTGAATATCAAGTCATTTTTGACATGTTAACACTTATAATAACTTTTGATTTGGTAATGATAAATGTTCTTTGTATCAAATAGTTCATTGCAAGTGTTTATTTTACCCTCACTGATATCTGATGATCGGTACAATGTATTGTAAGAATAATTGAGCATTTTGTGATAAAGAATTCTGCACAAAATTGTGGCACTTATGTTAAAGGTTGAAGCAAAAAGTCAAAGTGAAAAAATTATTACTACTGTTAAAATATGTTAAATTAATGAAGTGGTGATACAGAAACTATTTTGCCCATTTCACCAACAGATGTTAATATCGACGTTCACAAATGTAACCTAACAATTGCCACAGCGCTAACACTACTGTTAAATGTCTTGCATTTCACCAACCTGTTTTCCGAAAATGTTAACGAACACATATTAATGCCAAGAGACTTGTAAATATTACAGCTATAGAAGGCATTGGATGAGTCGTATTATTTTCTGAACAAACTGTGATGCACTTTTGTTTTCATTTTCGTCTACACACAGCTGAAAAAATGTCAGGTGAACAAAATTGTGAACAAAAACCATGAGACAAATTTCTCATTGATGGAGAATAAATTGCTAATTGAATTGGTGACGAAGTGTAAGGATATGATGGAAAATAAGAGGACAGATGCGGTGAATGTAAAAGAGAAAGATGTCACGTGGGAAAATATTGGAAACAAATTTAATTCAAATACATGTGTCACTACGAGAAGCATGAAACAACTTCATCAGTATTACATAAATTTAAAACGAGGTGTGAAGAAGGAGAAGTGGCTTGAACGTTTCAAGACGGGAGGTGGATAGTGTATTATCCATATAATTCAGTGAATTATAAAATCGCAAAATTATTAATACTTGAAGCAAAGGCGAGATCGGCATATTCCTTTCGATGCATGTTCTAATCTCTCTTGTACTTCTGCAGTAACCTTAATAGCAGCTTGTTTCGACAGTCTATACCTCTATAGAAAATTTTCTTCTGATATCTCCTCAAAATAATTTCTCCTCATAGGCTGTACTCTATTACGAATGCCATTTAGATGGTCTTAAATATAGCAAATTGACATCAACAGCTGCATTCACGCCTGCCATCTTGACTATTTACAATTGTTAAGGACTTAACAACAGAAATTTGGCTGGTTAGTTTAACAAGAGATTTAACACGAGTGTTAAGCTAACACTTGTTGGTGAAATGCAATTTTTGTTATAACTATTGCTAAACTCCTGCTAAGTCTTAACATCTGTTGATGAAATCGGGCATTAGTGTTTATGTTTAATCGAAGAACTTTGTACAGGAAAAATGTTAATGATTGAGAAATCTTGCCAAACTGCAATGACATTTAGGACCATGTCACTTTTCCCTTGAATAAGGTTTCAGTGTATTATTTTAATACAATTACATAAATACAATGGAAAACTACTTTAAAATTCATTTTATGTTCCATTTGATTACTTTTCTCCTTCCTCAAAGCTGAATCTAAGTTATACCTATGTGTGCACTGCAGGCTTAAGAAGTGTTTTATGTACCTAAAAGTAGTTACCATTTTGTGTTGGGCCCACATTGTTGTTATTTTCTTTGAGGGCTCTGAAAGACTATTTTTGTAATTTATATCCAATTTACATTTTACTTTGTGTTGTAGTTACCTCTGATTGCTAGCTTTATAATCCTAAGGAAATTATACAGGAAATTGGTGTGATTGTGATTAAAACTTTTTGTTTATTTAGATATTGATCAAAGATATACTTTTCTACAATGTATGTGTTTTCATTTTTTGTCACTGCTATTTCAGCACTTATTTTGATGCATTGTTGAGATATTTACCATATTGTAGTAATGCTATTATTAATGTGCCTCAAGTGATCACTGTATTAACTATTTGGTGGAGGTTCTGACAAAGATTTTACAACAATTTTAATAAACTCTTTAAGAGAATTAATCATTGTAGTTGATATTATTTGTGTAATGCAGTCACAATTGATGTCCCTCATTTTGACTCCTGTACCACCTAGCAGAAATATTGTTCCACCTAAGAACTCAATATTGAGGTTATTTTGAGGTCTCTGAAAAACAAAAAGGAATTTTTAGAGGAAGATCCACAAGTGCATGTGCATGTGTGTGTGTGTGTGTGTGTGTGTGTGTGGGGGGGGGGGGGGGGGGTGTGTGTGTGTTGAGAGAAATGTGATAAATCTCAAACAATATATCTAAATTAAACATCTTCTAAGTATGCAATACAAAAATTATCAAGAAAAATTCTACACTCCTATTTATTCTTTGCATGGAAAATTTATTGGTATTTTTATTTTTTCAGCAGCGGTCTTACCAAGTTTTGCTATAATACTGCGTAATGTAAATTGTCAGAAATTGTTCTTCTATACTAGCCGTATGTAGACAAAGGTTTGCATAGGTAGAGTCAGATTGAAAAAACCAAACCTACTCAAACCTTGTCTTACACATGACTAGTGTGTGGGAACAATAAATTTCAATGAATTATTCGTGATTGAAGGAATTTAGTAACAGTGACATCAAAATGAATCAGAAAATCTATTTGTAGTCAGTTTATTGACACTTCATCACTTATGTTTTTATATTATTGAAGGACTAGTTGCCATATTCATATGGAAAAATAAGGACTGCGTAATGAACTTCGAAATCCCACCAGTAGATAATTTGACAAGGAAGTTCATAGTTCACTCCCAAAGAGAGGAGAGCAGATGACAACAGATGCTAGTTGGAGGGAGCTCGAAAATGGAGGCAAAGGCTTCTGAAACTAGTCCCTCGATAATATAAAAAGGTAGGTGACAAAGTGTCAATAAACCGACTAAAAATAGCTTTTCTGTTCAATGAATTAACCTTATATGGTTTAGCTATGAAGCCTGGGATTTAAGCACTTACAGCATAGTAAGTTGCCACAAAGCCCTGCACCGTGGCATAGTGGGCTAAGGTGTTCTTCTTTGCTTCCCTGCCACGGAAGGCGCTGGGATTGATCCCACCCCTGGAGGGTACGGATTTTAAGTCCTGGGTATAGGACCAGTGCGCCCACTCAGCATCATGAGGAAATTGAGAAGCTATAATAGGTAGCAAACCCTGGTCTAGAAAGCCAACTTTCTGGCTGGGGGTGCCAAGATGCTGTCCCCATCTCCTCCTCGTATTGGATGATCGCCCACTTGTGCCTTACATATGTGGGCATGAGGCCAGCAGACGGGTTGACAGGCCTTGGCCTAGTAGGGCTGTTGTGTCATAGCTTAACGTTGCCACAAAAGGTATGTATCTCATTGTGTATGAGATCTCCTAGTAGTTTGCTGAAAAAATATGAGTCAATTGGTGAACTTAATGTCATGCTGTCACGTTGGCTCAATTGTTAAGGGCAACCGGATGGAGACTGGGAAACCCGTGGTTCAAATCCCTCCTATGGCATTGAATTTTTCAGTCTGACTCTACCTAAACTGCATAATATATCTTACTAAATATTATTTCAAATATGTGCATGGCAATGAATGCATATTTGCATTTTCATATCCCAAGAAGATCTCTTTATTCTCTTATAACTGGTAAAATATAAGAACACAAGAATTTACTAGCAATATCACATTCGTATTTAACTCTAGCATCCTGCAAGATAAGATATGTGAGTTCCAAGAAAATCCTCTGTACCCTGGACTACCTTTTACATTGAAAATCTTCTAAAAGGTTTTATATTCTTAAAAGTGCTCTAATGATTTTAATACATCATACATTTAAAATATTTTCATGGCATGTGAAACACTTGGATTAAATTTTCTAGGAATAGTCTCAGAAGTCTTTATTCCAAATGGCTTTCGTAAACCATAAGAGATAGAAACAGAAAACGTGTGCATTTTATGCCAAATAAAATTTCTCATACCATTAACCATTTCCAAAATATTCATTGTTTTTAGTTTGAATGTTCAAATATTAATAGTTTTCTCAGTATGACATTTGCTGTTCATTTTTTGCTCTTGGCCATGCAAAGAAAATTGTAAGACCATGACCTACTTTTAAAAGATTTGATGTCACATATAACCTACCTAACCCCTTGTACTTATCAGAAAACATGGAACAAGATAATTTTTGAAAATGCTTATCTTGATTCATGAGTATAAATAATAATAAATCATACTTGGGAGAGGAAAATTAAAGACAGAATGCCTAGAGTATGCAGATGATCTAGCCATCTTAACACATGACATCATAACTCATAAACAGATAGCATTATTAAAAGAAACTACAGAGAAAGTTGGTCTTCAAATATATATCATAAAAACTGAATATATTTTGTGAAATCAACAAGCATCAAAATACATGGAAAACAAATACGGAAAAATTAAACCAGTTTCACAATTTAAATATCTTGGAAAATAATTCAAGAAAATGGGAGCAAAACTAAAGCAAACCAAAGCAGGTGGGGAGAAATGGAAACAGCGTGTTGCCTTGCTGAAAACATATATAATAAAAAAATTTATGTCTAAATATACAAAAATAAGACACTATAACACTAATTAAACTAGAGTGCCTTTATGGAAAAGAAATATAATTTTGAATAGAAAAGCAGATATGGAAAGTATAGAAAAATAAATTTATTAGAACAATTTTAGGTCCATAAGTCATAAGTGCAAAATTCAGTTTTAGAAGTAAAAATAAAATTAATATATATATATATATATATATATATATATATATATATATATATATACATCCATAGTGATATTAGGAAAGGAAGGTTAAAATTTCATGGACGTATTAAACAATTAACTTCAAACAGGCTCACAAAACAAATTATGGAATTTTACGAAAATAGAAGTAAAGCAAAAGTAGACACCATGAAATGCATTGAAGTAAAAATTGATTTAAAATTGGCAGGAATCACTCAAGACGATGTCCTAGAGAGGGATGCCTTTGGAATGAAGGTGCAAGTTGATCAAGAGGACAAACCGAACAACGTGGACAGACGAGACAGAGAAAGCCCACAGTCAAAGAATTATAGGACTTTGGATTTATAGAATAGCTAAGAAACGTCCTTAAGTATATTGTGTAGTCCTATATGGGCTCATTTGCACTCCCCTAAAATAAATAATAAGCTGAACAACAGAGAAAGTCATGTGAATGTTACACATAATGGGAGTTTTCCCTTTTATTATTCGAAGGCTTCTAGGTATAATGTTGGTAGTATTTGTTTGTTGCAGGTAAGCATAGAACCACAATAGCCTCCTGTTTACAGGCAAGGAAACTGCACCACAGGAAGCTGATTATCTCGGCAAAGTAAAGCCAGAAGGTTTTCCAGAGAGGGTTTTGTTATCTACGGGAAGCAATTTTTCTGTACGTGCCGGATGATACATGAGATTTGGTTTTTGTGCACCTGCTAATGACTGGAAATCCCAACTTATGTGTTCGTTTAGCAGAAAAAAAACGAAAATGAATTTTAAATTACGGATGTATAGGTGAAATTAGTACCTACCACGCATGTTATGACATCCACTGAAAAGTAATGAACATCTGCGCCCGCCCGCGGGTGTGTGAAGCATAACTAAACAAATAAGTTACAGTCACATGTCCTTTTTTCACTCACTATCGTTTATGTTTACGTAGGACGATACTGTAGTTTTAGAATGCCATATTCCTAAAAAACAAATGAAAGTTGTTTATATTTCACAGCTACTGTCTTATGTTTTACGTATTGACTGCCCTGCAGTTTGCTCGAATTACTCTAATAAGTTGTTAATTATCACTGAAACATTTTGTGATTACCCAAAAATGAGTTTCATTATAGAACTTATGATTGCTTAGATTTTAAATCGTCATTAACGCTTAAACAATGTAAAGATCGGCTTCGAAATGCCTTTTCCTACTCTAATCTTACCTACATATGGAAGAATGATTAAATATCCAATAAATAACCTAATAGTGGTAACTATAAAGCCTGGAACTTAAGTACTTAGTAAGTTGTCACAAAAGTTGTGTGTCTCATAGTATATGAGAACCCCTAGTGGTTTACCGAGAAACATACAAGTTAGTTGGAGATTTTAATATGATGACAGCACGTTGGCCATGGTAGCTCTGTGGTTAAGAGCGACCGGACGAAGACCGGCAGATCCGTGGTTCAAATACCGGCCATGGTATTTATTTTTTTTTTCAGTCCGACTTTATTTATTCAAAGATATTCATGAATTCGTAATTATTGATTTTATGATGATTTGTTTGTAATCTCTTTCGTATTTAATAACGTAACCATTTCATTGCATAGGTGATAGTACTCAGGCAATATAAAGGGTATTCAGAGAGCCCTATATTAGTTGCTATGGTATTTTTATTAAACTAATACCACAATTTAGCAAATTACATTTTGATTAAGAATAAAGGCTCTTTGTAATTTTCGTATAGGTAGTAATATCGGGATGATTCTTGTTAAAGAAAAATCATCCCGCTAGGATTTCTGACCTAAGAAGTCATTATGCTGACCGAAGAAACAGTTTCATAGTCCCTTGATATTAATTTGTGTGATTAGGAAGAAACTAAATGACGAAATTTCAAATTTAGTATGCTTTTAATCTCATATATACTTTATTTACATTTCAAATATATATTTTAAAGATTGCAGTGCACCCGTTTGTACAGTGATATTCTACACCTCTATACAGAATAATCATAACTCATGTATTCTGTGAAGTAGATGGATAAATTTCAGCTCATCTTCTATGAGAAGTGTTGCTCTACAAATTGGAACCACTTCAAAATATAACAGGCTCCATATGTCCTAGCAATGAGCAGTTTTCTATAATAATCGTAAATAAACTTCTCGAATCGATACTTTTCCTAGAATATTTGAAAATTAAGATCCGAATTTGTTTAGTTATTTCCCAAAAAACATGATCTAATCTATTTATATTTATTTGAAACGTAAGTAAGTTATGTTTTAGAAAACAAATTAGAATCGTATTGTCACGTTTCGTTATTCTTTATCTGTGATCGCAAGAATGCATCTTGAACTTATACGTTCTGATTTTCTTCACGAAAGAAACACCGATAAATATGAACTCCAGTTAATTCATGATCTAATTATAAACATTATTTTAAAATTCAATAGCGCTATGAAATTTGAAGTCTGAAGAAAGTTCATAGTTTCATATTCTTCGAACTTTCAGTTCACTGCATTAAACTTTCCTTTTTCCCGCAGCAGTTTTTGTTTCACGTTTGGGGATTGAACTTTATGTGTATGTTTATGATTTGCATTATAAGTGACGTTTTCGAAAACAAGTTAGAATCGTTTGGTTGTGCTTGCTATTCCTCTACCTAGCTTACAGGAATGGTTTTATTTACAGAGAAAACGTTTAGATCAGTGAACACAGAACGTCAAACATGACGTTTAACCATTACAGACCTTAGGTCAGTTTTTGAGGTAATAGATCACTAAATTAATAAATTAACAAAATGACATTAGTAGAAATGACAGAATGATCGTGTCATATTCTTGTTTCTTCTGTCATCACTAGGACTAGAAAGTTGAAGACCTATGTTGGGCCTCATCTTCAGACACTAGGGTAAAAAAAAAAAAAAAAAAAAAAAAAAAAAAAAAAAAAAGGATATTTCCTCAACTTCCTAGCCCTTGTTATCACACATGAGGATTCCCAACATAGGTGTAAAGCCGGACATCCGCTTCTTTTGTCTGCTGGAACATCAGAACTTGTCTTATATCTCAGTTCATAACTTACTCATCCAGTTCTAGTGTGAATATCTACATCATGAAGACTGTCAACGTTTTGATCACCGTATCCTGCAGTAAGTACCAGAACACAGCATGCGTTTTCCATTACGTTCCACTACGAGTAATTATTCCCAGTTAAATAATTAGGTTTTTACTTAGGCAATTAAAGTATTGCATTCCACTCAAAACTCAATGTCGAAATTTCACTGAAAATACAAGTTTTGAAACTTCGAAATCCAAAAGTTGAAAAAGAGTTTTATAAAAGCTTTTTGTGCGTGTAAAGTAAAATCTAACCCTTTATACGAGACATGTTTCGTAAATTTTGCCTATCTCAAAAAATCCTCGAATGATTTTGATAACTTTATATCTTTAAGATACTTTTGTGACGAATAAAAAGTGTATACTCATTGAAGTCCTTTTCATTCTGAATTATTTTTGTGTAACTTGGAAACCGTAATATAAATAAAATAATTATTTGGTCATTGTTAAAGCCCATCTTTATCTAAGGTTTTTGATAGATAGAGTCAACATGAAAAATTCAATGCCATGGCCGGGATTTGAATCACGGATCTCCTGGTTTCGGTCCAGTTGCTCTAACCCATTGAGCTACCATGGCCAACGTGCCGGCCTGACATTAAATTCTGTATTTGACTCGTATATTTCCCCAGTAAACCACTAAGGACTCTCGCATTCGAGATACAGCGTTTGTGGCGACTTACTATCGCAAGTACTTAAGTCCCAGGCTTCATCATTTAACTCCTTTTTTTAGTTAATTGACGGAAATTAATAATTTTTTCACACTAGCCGTATATAAGCTAAGGTTTTTGACAGATAGAGTCAACATGAAAAATTCAATGCCATGGCGGGATTTGAACCACGGATCTCCTGGGGTCAACATGAAAAATTCAAACGTTGTATCTCGAATACGAGAGCCTATAGTGGTTTACCGGGGAAATATACGAGTCAAATGGAGAATTTAACGTCAGGACGGCACGTTGGCCATGATAGCTCAATGGATTAGAGCGACTGGATGGAAACCAGGAGATCCGTGGTTCAAATCCCGGCCATGGCATTGAATTTTTCATGTTGACTCTACCAAAAACCTTAGCCTATATACGGCTAGTGTGAAAAAAATATTAATTTCCATCAATTAACACATTTATCTGTCAAATAGCTTTTAATCTTTTGTGGCATTACCATTTTCCTAGATATTTTTATTGGTTTTAACTCTCCAACATTTATTTTTAAGTTTAAATAATTATTCGATGTGTTCTGATAGTCACTGTCCTGCAAAATATAACTTTTGTTCTAAGGTTTGCGGTCTGAAAGATGTTAACTAATTTCGGTGTACTAAATTTCATAAAAATGGTACGTGTTACGTGAAAACTGTTATCATTTTCGAAATCAGCGTGTTTGCTTCCATATAAGCAGCCTATTTTCATCAAAACAATGTGATTTAAGGAGTAGAATTTCGAAGGTATTTTATAGCGATCTGCTATTAAAAGAACTGATCACTCCTTCGGGCTTTACTCCAGCGCTTTCGTGTGAGGAAATAACAAAAGAAACTAAGACCGGAAAATGTTATAACCCCAAAATATATAATTAGATATAACACAAATATCAACCAAGACAAAACACTATCAATACTCGCATCAGTGAACAAAAGACTGTTTTCAGTAAATTAAATCTATGTTTGCGAAGAAGGTAACGCTACAAAATTGACATACGTTGTGTCCTTTAAAAAAATATACGTACATTTTTGTGTAGTAGCTAACACTTTTTCTTTCGCTTACTGTTTACCAGTTTATGTTAAAGTTACTCAGAACTTACACAGCACACAGACCTTGCTTTATGCTTTTTCCTGTACATCAAACATCTTCGGTGAATTAATTATTGATAAAATGCTATACCTCCGCTACCTTGGGAGAGCAAAGAGAAAAAAAGAAATAAAACAAAAGGTGCTTTTGAGGTCGATTGCTTCTAAATGCTCTTAAGAATATTGGATGAATGGAACAAAGGAAAGGTAGCCAGTTAAGCCCTTCCCTCTCGACCGAAGAAAAAATCGATCCAGATAGCTTGGTCCAGCCGGGATAGGACTGGATAAGTCGCAGAAGTAAGAAATGCTACCGTCTAAAAACAGAAACACAGGTGGTAGGAAAGAGAGTAATTATGTCAAAATAATGACTGGCCACTTTGTAGCAGCGATAACAAATGAGTGGGCAGTGTAGCGCTTGTCAGCCATTACCCACGCGGAGCGCAACCGATAACATTTCAAAACATTGCAAGGCATTCTCTAGTACGCAGATGCAAAAGTATTTGCGAACATGAATCTACATGCATACAAATTTTTAGTATCACTGATTTAAATAATATGTTTTCTCCATCATTTGTACGAGCGCCCGGATAGCTCAGTCGGTAGAGCATTAGGCTTTTAACCTAAGGGTCCAGGGTTCGAGTCCCTGTTCGGGCGGTACTTTTTATTCTAGTGTAACATTCGAAATAACTCTCATTCATTCGAGAAAAAACAAAATTACTAGTCAAAAGTCATATAATTATAAACATAATAAGGCATTCACACGACTGGTTTACACTAGTTCTTTTATCAAATGTTTTCATTTAGGAAATAATTTATACTATGCTAAATTATAAACAATATTGATCAAATGTTGACAATTTCCTAAATTATAGCTAGACGACTACAGTAACAATTAAGTAATACAATAATTACGTTTTATTTTTCATAATGCTGTAACCTGGGAAACACAGCAATATCAGCTCTTCAGCATACCTACATTTTACTTTCGAGTGAGTACAAACACGAAAATGATGCCTTGTACACAAAAAAGCTATAAAAGTAATGCAATTACAGTTGATGCCTAAGTCAGTGCAATTTCAAAAACGCAATAGTAGAATTTTATAATATTAATGAATAATACATACATCGATAATTACGAAATATACATTAACATTTCTACTTATCATCTACAGTTTAAAACACGTTCATTTTCTTTATCCTAACTGGCATATGAATGACCTAGAATTAGAGATTATTTTCTGCTTTTTCAGATTATATTGAATGTCGTCAGTCTCCGTCTGATGTCAACAAACAAATGAACTACAATAAGCTCTATACTAGATGTTCAAAATGGCGTCCACCGCAATGAATATAATACATCGCGTAGAAAGTTGTTTCTTTAACACGTTTGACTTACATGTTTGCATAAAATAATATACTGTCCGTCGTGACATTGCAATTCAGAATCATCTCCTGGACCTCAAGTTCCCATACCAAAGTTGTACTTCGATCTTAGTATAAGTTCCATAAGTTTGCACACAACCATCTGAATAATTTGAATATTACAATGGTCATACTCAAAGTAATTTTCATATCCGTTCTTTATTTTTACCTAAAATATTTTTAAATTAACCAGTTATATTCAGGATGCGGAAATGATTAACCAGAAGCACAGAAGATTCCATTCCAAAGTCGTAGAAAAGGAACTTTTACGAAAGAAAGAAAAAGGAAATTCTAACTTGTTACATTCACATGACATTCTCGAACAGTAGTTTATTTTGTATATTCCACTAGTTTTAAGAACGTGTACTAGGTGTTTCATCTTAACCTAAATAAATATTGTAGAAGTACTTTAATACACATTTCGCTGTAGGTAAGAGAGCATAGAGCAAACTGAGGTGACAGGCAGATGTTTCAAATCGACTGGTATTGAAATTCCATAATATTTCCATGATATCGGGAGAAATATATGAATACCGTCATTTTAAACTTGTATAATTAGGATGCTCAGAATAAGTTGAGACTACAAAACAGCTCATTCAAAATAAACCGTGTTAAAGAAAGCTTATAACTACCTTCAGGTGTGCTATATAATTGCAACTTTGGCAGTTATATTGTTTACAATCTCTTTTATGTTTTTATAACCTATTGTTTAATATGCTCTGTTGCGGAAACCTGAATTTGGTATTCATTATTTTGCATCAACATGATTAGGTATAAACTTTTAGGAAGTTAGACATTTATGAACGATTTTCGTATGGGGACCCATGTCGGAATTCCTTGAAAGGGTCATAACCTACAAATTCAAATATCATTACAAACTTGATTCATTGAATACACTTGACGGTCATAATTTTCACAACATTACAATAAAATATCAACATACATTACAGAAACAGTTGAAAATGTCCACCACCAACCTCAGTGATTGTAAAATCGGATTCCTGAACACACTCGTACAGAATAGAAAAAACCCTAATAGAATTCCACTTGGGGATCCAAATCGTTGGATTCAGTGCCTGGAACCTTTGACTGTGTAATGGATGTAAAAACTGTTTGTGTAGAACTCTCTAAAACAAGATTATGAAGATGTTTGCAATCTTCTGGGTACTCAAACTGGCTGCTGACTTACAACACCCTGTTCCTCGAACTGAGGAGTTCTACGAGTCAATGAAGTTTGCTCTCAGGTTTCCTTTCTCATGCAAACATCGTAATCGTCTTGATTTCTATAACACAAACATCACCATGGCGACATCTACACATATGGACTATATTAATCAGGACACTACTGTTTCCCTTAATCTATTCACTTTAAGATGAAAAGCTATTTCTACCAGTCTTTCAACGCACACACACCAATAAAACAAGAAGTTTCCTGACGTGGACTTCTATGTGAAAGTTATTTATAGTGGGGTGGAATTTAGAATAAGATGTGGGTTGAATGTACTATCGGAAGAGGCCGAACAGAAGTTAAGCTTGAGACAGGGGTGCAAATTGAGTCCTGTTCTATTCAATTTATTTATAGACGACATATTAGGGAGGGTTAAATAAAAAGCAATACCCATTGCACAATAATAATGAACAAAGGGATTCCTGGTTTATTGTACGCGGATGATTTAACGGTAGGAGCAATTTCCGTAATAGGTCTACAAAAATCAATAGAGGCAATTCATAGGTTTTGTGCTGACTGGAGATTAAGAATTAACAGCAAAATATTAAAAATAATGGTATTTAAAAGAGGATCGATACTGAGGAGAGGAGAGGAGTGGTTCATAGGAGATCAAAAGGTAGAATAATAATAATAATAATAATAATAATAATAATAATAATAATAATAATAATAATAATAATAATAATAATAATAATAATAATAATAATAATAATAATAATAATAATAATAATAATAATAATAATAATAATAATAATAATAATAATAATAATAATAATAATAATAATAATAATAATAATAATAATAATAATAATAATAATAATAATAATAATAATAATAATAATAATAATAATAATAATAATAATAATAATAATAATAATAATAATAATAATAATAATAATAATAATAATAATAATAATAATAATAATAATAATAATAATAATAATAATAATAATAATAATAATAATAATAATAATAATAATAATAATAATAATAATAATAATAATAATAATAATAATAATAATAATAATAATAATAATAATAATAATAATAATAATAATATTTATTGTCAATAGACTGTTGGTTACATTTCTGATATAGTCAATTTTTCATCATTAATACTAATTGCACATAGTCAATTCTACAACATTAGAATCTAATTTACATAGTTAATTACAGCATTAGAAACTAGTTTACATAGTCAGTTACAGCATTAGAAACTAATTCTACACATGATCCCTTAAACAGCTTAATGAATTTATCACTTTCAGGTATAATTAAAGCTGCAATGTCATAATTCATTTAAGTTATATAAGCATTTATTTATGAGGAAAGCCTTTAACTTCCATTTAAACTGCTGTTTTGAGATGCTAGCTATTGATTTAATATCAGATGGCAGTTTATTGTAAAGCTTAATTCCTAGTTTATGTACATCCTTTTGAGAGACAGTTTTAATTACACTATCTCTATAGTAATTCATATTGGTTCTGGTGTTATGTTCATGTACCTGACTGTTTTTAACTGGAGTACATACACTAGCTTTCAGTTGTTTGTTTTCCAGCTTTAAGGCCAAGCAGCACTTCATCTTTATTTCTAACGAATCCACAGTTGTTCATGATTACATTGTCGCAGTTTAAAGATCCTTTTTCATAAACGTATTTACTTTCATCACGCAATTTATTACTCCTACTTCGAGTTAGTACATCACTGACCGCCATCTTGATGGGCTTCCTGGCCGTGCAAGGTCTTGGCGTCACCGCATGAAGGTTGAAGGAGTTTGTGGTGAAGGAATATGACCATTTGGGTGTAAGGATGTGTAGCAGTGGAGGGTGGGCTGCACAAGCCAGAAAAGTGATGGCAATGACAGGGGTAAGAATATGTAAACATAAACTGGAGATGTCAGATGGTTAGAAAGAATGTATAAAGTGGTCGTTGAAGCCAGAACAATGTATGGAGTGGAGGTATGGGGCACATCAGAGATAGGTACACAGACCAGATGTATCGATTGTTTTGCAAATAACTACTAGGGCTACCAAAATCGACACCAGGGGAGGTGGCATTACTAGAGCTAGGTAATACAAAAAGGAGGGGAATAATAATAGAGAGAATATTGAAATTCTGGTATAAGTGTATTAAAGGGCAGAAAGGGGAATTATTGAATCTGTGCATGAAGCAACAGAAAAGCATTAAACATACAAATAGTTGGTGGTCGGAATTGGAAAGAATGGTATCAAAGATAGGCATGGGAGATTTATGGAGAGCAGAGGAGACAAATTATAGCGGTTTTTTGGAGGGAAGTGAGAACCAGAGTACAAGACATAGATAGGCAGGAGATATGGGAAAGTACAGAAGAAAAGAAATCTCTGAAACTTTATAAGCTATTAAAGACAGAATGGGGTAGGGAAAAATATATAGATCAATGTGACAAAACTGGAAGAGAGTGCATAGCTTGGATGAGAGAGTAGGAATATTATATCTAAAAGGGCTGAGAAGTAATGGGGTAGGGATATGTGAATTTTGTGGAGATGAAGAGAGCACTGTTTATTACCTGATAGAATGTAAGGAGTTAACAAATTGCAGGAGAAAAATATCGGATAAGAAATGGGACAGTGTGCGCAAAGAGGTAGTGGCACTACGCATGTTAACGGGGATGGGTGAAAAAAATAGATGTATAGGAGAATTCTTACGTAAGTTAAGAGAAAAGTGGATTAGGGTAAAAGAAGCGAAGGTCAAGAAGAAATGACACCAAGCTGCTCAGGAAAACCAAAGACTTAAGACCAGGGAATGTGAGTCAGCGAGTAAATCTTGAGCCAGCAATTTCATGCATTTGTACAGGATATACTAAGTGTTTGTTAAATGTTAAAGTCATTGTAGTAAAAATGTAATGGAAAAATGGAAATGTAATGTGAAAGTTGTTCATATTTTCTCTTCCATCATCCTTAAATGTTTATAACACTGACGTATGCGTGCTCGAGTATTGCCAACAGTAAGCAAGAAGGAGAGGGTTGGATGCCGCTTTCTTTGTATGAGTAACACGCGAGGTTATACCTGCACCTGACCCTATGTATCTGTGAGAGTCCCTAAGTCCCAGATGAAGATTCCCCTTCCTTGCTGGAGGTTTTATGTGATAATAATTATGCTATTTATAATTACTTTGTGGGCAAAACTTGTATTTCAGTGCTGATGGTGATGTACGGCGTTCAGGCAAGATCATGGCGTGTAGCACGACAGATAATTCAAGATCAACCTGAACTAACAGTCACAGAAGGTACTCAGGTGTTTACAGCAGCGGTAGTGGATGGTGCTGGAGCTCTACGCAACTGTCCCTGCCCTGCACCTCCCCAGTTTAACCCCGTGTGTGGCACAGACCGCGTCACTTACGGCAACCAGCAGAAACTGGAATGTGCAAGAAGTTGCGGAAGAAGTAAGTAATTCCACTAATATATTCAAAAGATCAAATCAACCCTTCAATATTCTAAATGGACAACTTCGGTTACGGTGTCTTTACCTAAGTGAGCTGGCTCTGCGGTAAAGAGACTCGGGAAGTCCCGTGTTCGGTCCCTGCTGGGAGCCTTTGGTCGTTTGTTTTCTCGTGATTTTTTAATTATTGGTGACCTTTATCTATTACGAAATTCCTGTCAACATGACTTCCTCTCATCTCTTTCAACATCAAGTGTGAGTGTTGTAACACCGAACATTTTCCCCTGGCCTTTGGCTGCAGAGCTGGAGCCTCTTCCTGGGACGCTGTTTCTGTGACCCCAAATTGATGACACACCAATCTCTCGTCCGTGAGGTTGTTGTCATCCTGGAATAGTTAAGCACCCCATCCTTATTTACGTCGTCAGATACTAGTATTCCTTCGGAGGGTGCGTAAAACATAGAGTCTCTTAGTAGGATTGAGCTTCTCTGACTGATCATTCTAATTGATGGAAAATTATGTACACTAATTTTGGAAAGTAAATGACCACAGCTTTGATTTGCATCTAGGAATGTCCGCATCTCCGTATGAAAGTCAATAATTTAAATGTATTTTACGAGGGCTGTTCAATAAAGAATGATCATAATTTTTTACGGTCATAATTTTTCGCACTGAAATTCAATCTTATTGTATTCTGTTAGCTTAATGTGAAACACACGCCGTAGTAGTTCCATTGTTGGTACTCCTGGTTCCCGCCTGTGAGACCCAGGCAAGTTTAGACATGTTCAGTATCGCCTACCACTGCAATGGAGCTAACACGCAAGGAACAATGTGTGGCTTTGAAATTCAGCTTTCGTCTCAACAGATCTTCAGTTGAGACCTATACAATGTTACAGAAGGCCTATGGAGAGTCTGCTCTTCCCTACAGCACAGCTCAAAAGTGCTTTAAAATGTTTAAAGAGGGGAGACAATCAATTTCAAAGGAAGGTGGACCCGGTTACTGCTCTTACGGAAGAAAACATCAACACTGCTGCTGCCATTGTAAGAGAGGATCGACGAATTATCTTAAGATCATTTTCTGAAATACTGAACATTTCATTGGGTGCCACATTTCCGTGAAGCAGGCTGGATGCTGCACCAAGATAATGTGCGGCCGCATATTGTCAACGTTGTTGCTGAATATCTTGCAAAAATCAACGTGAAGTGCATGCCTCACCCTCCCTATGGTCCGGATTTAGCCCCATGTGACTTTTTTCTATTTTCTAACTTGAAGAAACGCCTTAGTGGGAGGCAATATCCATCATCAGAAGCAGTGGTGAAGGCTGCGGAGGCGATTTTGAAGGATCTCTCAAAAAATGTTTTCCAGCATGTCTTTGAAAACTAGCAGAAACGCTGGAACAAATGTATCGCGTACAGGGGAGACTATTTTGAGAAGGACCATCAAAATTATGAGGATAAGTAAAGGTGCATTGTCATTCATTCTTTACTGAACAGCCCTCGTATCTAAAAACTCGTCATATTTCCGAAAAATAATCTGTAATACCTTGGTCCGAAAATGGGACACTCCACGCTTTAACATTTCGTAAATATTTCTTCTCTATAACTGCTTAGCTGTTTACTTTTGGGAGCTTAGGAATTGCTATCGTTAACAATTTCATTCAAACTAAATTTTGGTTTCCCAGAAATGAGTTGCAGAAATATACTTATGCTTAAATGAAACCATTATTAAAATATAGTTTTTCGCCTTCTTAAATATTTAAAGTACAAAATGGGTGACGATGCAATGAAGAAAGCAACTATTTTCATTCGCTTGAAAGCCGTAGTACATGCATTTGTTTACAACCGAACTATTTCCTGTGTTGGATGCAGTTTAAAACTACAAGTAAAATAGAATTCATGTGCTGCTATATATTTTTAGGAAAAAAGAAGTTTAAAATATGAAATTTCATAGTAGAAAGAGAATGTACCTTCTTTGTTTAAATAACTGTTTTGTTTGTCAGTACCCATAAGGGGTTTCTCTCATGTTTAATCACAAACATGCTTCTCCTTGTGTGGCATATGTTGTCTGACTCTTTGATTAACCTTTCCAAGTCCCTGCTGATTGTCATTTAACGCCGTCTCTCTCTATCTCTCCCCCTCTCTATGTATTATTTGAAAGGATGATAAATGCACGTAGAGCATTATTTGAAAAGTTTCTTGAATAAACCAGGAAAATTTACATACATTTTTAAAATTATTATCATTTTTCAACAATGAAATTGACGATTAGTGGCCTCTCATATAATCTTCAAATGTGAAACAAACTTTTGGGTTTATAAAATAAATTATTTGTTTAAAGAAAACTTAAGATAATAAACTACTGTCACTAAATTAAATACACAGAAATATCTCTCTAAAATAATAGTGATAAGTAATAATACGAGGGCTGTCCAATAAAGAATGATTATGATTTGTTTGCGGTCATAATTGTTCGCACTAAAATTCAATCTTATTATATTTTCTCTTAATGTAAAACAAACACACTGTAGTAGTTTCATTGTTGGTACTCCTGGTTCCCACCTGTGAGAACCAGGCAAGTTCAGACATGTTCAGTATCGCCTACCGCTGCAATGGAAGTTACACGCGAAGAACAATATGTGGTTTTGAAAATCTCAACAAATCTTCAGTTGAGGCCTATACAATGTTACAGGAGGCCTATGGAGAGTCTGTTCTTCCCTACAGCACAGCTTGAAGGTAGGGGAGACAATCAATTTCAAGAAACGATGGAGCCGGTGCTTCAGTTACTGCTCTTACGGAAGAAAACATCAAAACTGCTGCTGCCATTGTGAGAGAGGATCGAAGAATTACCTTAAGATCACTTTCTGAAATACTGAACATTTCATTGGATGCCACCCAAAAGTTGGTGACACAAACATTACACATGCGACGTGTTTGTACGCGATGGGTTCCAGGACTGTTGATTCTCGTACAAAAGGACATTCGCATGCAGGTCTGCATGCAGCTAAAGTTGATGTTAGAGGAAGATCCGGAGCTTCTTTCAAACGTAATCACTGCTGATGAAACTTGGCTACATCATTTTAATCCTGAGAGCAAACAGCAAAGCTCAGTGTGGAAATCTCCTTCATCACCAATCCCCCAAAAAGCAAAAGTGGTTGCTTCTGCTGGGAACGTTATGGTCATCTCATTCTTTGATATTCTTGGAATGGTTTATCAGCGTGTTCTACCTGCACACACATCAGTAACTGGACAATACTACAGGGATGTCCTGAAAACATTGCAAGTCTATATCAGACGTAAAAGACCACATTTCCGTGAAGCAGGCTGGATGCTGCACCACGATAATGCGCGGCCGCATATTGCCAATGTTGTTGCTGAATATCTTGCAAAAATCAACGTGAAATACATCCTTCTCCGTCCCTATAGTCCGGATTTAGCCCCATATGACTTTTTTACATTCCCTAACTTGAAGAAACGCCTTCGTGGGAGGCATTATCCATCATCAGAAGCAGTGGTTAAGGCTGCGGAGGCGATTTTGAAGGATATCTCAAAAATGGTTTGCTGCATGTCTTTGAAGATTGGCATAAACGCTTGGACAATTGCATCGCGTTCATGGGAGACTATTTTGAGAAGGACCATCAAAATTATGAGAATGAGTAAAGGTACGTTGTCAAAAAAATGTGATCATTCTTTATTGAATAGCCCTCGTAAAACAAACCTTCAAGTTACATTGTTAAGGTTTCGAAAACAAACGATGCTGCAATCTGTGAATCACATTGAGAACTTTCCAAATCACTCTCCAAATTTGAAACCAAGTATTGGTTTATTGGTTTTATTTTGTAATCAGTTACAACCTAAGCCGTATTCCATATTACTTTGCATCGTACTTCTTTAACTGTAACGCACACTAGGCATTTCTCATTGGCTACTGTCGTGTAATACAAAATAGTTATTTATTTAACATAATAATATATTTTATACAGAAGTTACTTGTACAATTTTACATTAATAATATAAATTAGCCTACTAAAGTAACACTTTAATATTAAAGATGGGTAAAATTTCACTTTAACTACTGTATCAATAAAATACAATAAACTAGGCCCACATTTCAAGTATAATATTTATTATAAAACACTCTTGACTTCCTCCAAAACTTTGTCTGTCATAGATACCTTCTCTTGTTTCAATAAAGTTGTATTAAACATTCTCTTAATTAGCACGAATCAGTTGTTATATCAACAATAAAAACAAACGACTAGCCAACATCGATTCTCTCATATTAGGTATTAGCCAACGACACACACCCTTGGTGTAAATAGCTCTATGTTCCAGAAAATAAAATTACATATAATTTTACTATTTTATTATAGTTTAGTTAAAAAGTAGTAAGTCCTTTTAATGATTGATTGGGGTAAGTGTCTGATGAAACATTGTATGGTACTCAAGGGTTATTTGTACACTCTCAGAAATTAACAAACCCTCCACTCATTGATAAAATACGTCTCGATTCACTACTAACCTAAGTAAATATTTATATATCGAAAAGAATTATCAAACGCACGTTTTCATAATGACTCTTAATCATGAGAGAATAGTAGTGCTACTCGAACCGTTACCATGGATTTATCTTTGGTAATAGACATCTCTCAGATAACGCGCGGATTACTCCACGTGGAGTAAACATACATCTGTTATTTGTAATTCCTGCGAATTCCATTGGCTGAAGTTGATACAAATGAAATGTGTGGCACACAGTTCCACGTTGCCGCTATAGTTTGAAGCAACAATAAGGGTAGCTCAGTGTAAAGCAATGAGGTTTCTCTCAGGGTATGCGTGGATATGTAGGGGTAAGGATGGTTCTAATGACACTGGAATGCCGGTTTCAAACTGATTTACTGACTGCTTCTTTTTATCATTACATCATACTTGAAGTTGCCGACCAAAGGTTACCAATATCACTGTTTAGAGTTACTCTATGTGGAATGCTTATTACTCGACAAAAGTTAATTGGTTCTTCACGTACATATGAACCGACAGATATTTTATCTCATCACTTCTGGTCTGCCTTCGACCAAGACAGAAGTGATGACCTTCTTAATGGCTTGCCAGCCACGTATAGATGTATTATTTTATCTTGACAGGAATCCTGCGCGGTAGGGATGAGTAGCAACTGAGGTGGGGATAGTGCACCTATCGCCACAATGCGTCCCACGCGTAAGATTACGAGAGGGGAGGGCGGTGCATAAGGTATCTAAAAACAAATTTCATTCTCGAAGCCAGTTTTGCAGCTCTTATAAACTAAGTTGTAATTCTTACTATGGTAGTAATCTCCAAGCTTTTGTTGGATCTTAAATAGTACATAGGCATTTGGAACAAAACCCTGTTCTCCTCCAGCAGGCATGATAAACAACTGTCGGCCTTTCAATATCGCTGCAGAGTCCCTGTAACGTATTTTACTCCAGGTCCAGTATGTGTTGTATTTATATAAGTTTCATCCATATGAACTATAGAAACTTCACTTCGATATCTCCGAATATTTCGTAAATACTTAAGCCTTTTTGCACGTATGGTGCGATGTTCGATTAAAATTTTTCTGTCACGCTTAGTATTTTTTTCCCCAAATAATCCTAGCTTCAAAAGAACTCTTCTTAATGTTCAGACAGTGCCTTGGAAGTCAGTAGAATTTTTAGCTTCATAAGCACTTTCTTCAAAGTTGTCTTTGTTTTTCTGTGCTTTAAAAATTATTCATATTTCGCCTGACTACTTCTGAATTAAAACATCCAAATTAGATTTTGTGCATGTTCTTAATCTTTGTTTACTGGGCATAGAGAAGGACGTTGTTGCACTAGCACCAATGGCTTTTCTTTCCTTAATAACTCTCCTAAACTGCTTTCAGACACAACTGTTGCCTCAAATACACTTCCCCAGATTTTTATAGCTGACCCAGACCATTGTTCCTTTTTTTATAAATCTATAGATATTGGTTATTACTTCTCGTGTTTTAAATGGAGCACTTTATTTCCTAATGTGATGCTAGGAGGCGTCATTTATAAATGCTCTCTTGGAACCAGGAGACAAGCACATTTTGAAACAAGCTGTAGTGTTACCGAGTAGCTCTGCACGTTTTTAGTTGCTCGCAACTGTACGCAGCTGACCTGCCCTCCCCTCCAGTTGTAACCGTTCTGAAGTAGACTCGTCCAGATACCACTGCGCATCACTCTGTACTTTTCAAGATAAAAAAATACATCTGTACTGTCTGTCCTCACACTATACACAGCTGTATGTGGTTGTGTAACTTTCACTACTGGAAGCCCTCTTTTCAGACAAAGATTCCCCTTGTGACTATTTTGTCCATTGTGATTATTAGTCTCACTCATGCCATTATTAAGGGTGCGAAGAATACTTTTTCAAACAGTCAAGTGGTTACCCTTTAGAATTCTATTGTTACACAACTCAACCAACTGCACCTGTTTGTGTCGTAAGAAATATAGAAAACTCCTTTGAAATCCATTACGATTCTTTACTCATTGCAATTCTTTATTTCGTTATCAAAGTGATGCGTTCATTGGTGCTTAGCATACGAACGGGAGGCGCGTCGGTTTCCTTCTCACTCTTACAAGAATAATCAGTGCCTTAGCTGAGAGTTTTTGTTTTTTAAACAAAGATAAAACCATGGTAACGGTTAGAGCAGCACCACTATACACGCATCCATCACACAAAAGGACGTTTATCCTATATTTATCACCAATCATTAACCACTGAGAGAGAAAGGGAAGGAAAGGAATCGTGGAGGAGTACAGGTTAACGGGACAACGTTACAAGAAACAGGATTTAACACTTTATTAAATATCTTATCTCTGTTACAGATGTGCAACTGGCGTTCGTTGGTGTTTGCGGCTGAGGTTCAAGCAACCATCGAAATTGAATTGAATCAGAATTGCATTTCTTGAATATCTTATTGTTGTACAAGTAAGGTCACTGTGAACATTATCCATAACAGTAAGATAATAAAGTGTCTATCATAAAACTAACTGTTTGTACATTTATTGATACACTACCTGACATTCCCATACTCTGACCTATATATTAGGTGTAACAATGAAGACGTTCTCTATTACTGCCACGTAAAGGAGACATTCAATTTTACTAACATTTTTAAAACCGAAAATAAACACAGAAAATATTCATCTATTTGTGCATAGCATGCCTTTCTAACCAGTTTCAATTCTGAGCTAAGACTCAATTTAAAAATACCTG
Source organism: Mantis religiosa (assembly GCA_030765055.1). Taxonomy (NCBI): domain Eukaryota; kingdom Metazoa; phylum Arthropoda; class Insecta; order Mantodea; family Mantidae; genus Mantis; species Mantis religiosa. The sequence goes on along the minus strand of CM060959.1, from coordinate 46,049,162 downwards.
ATGATAATTTTAAACAAACTCGCATTATTCCAAGCTATCTATCGTTATAAAAACAATTTGTTCAATTCTACTTAAGTTGTTCTCGGGAAGCAAGCCAGGTGAAAAGACGATTAGATATCGACATTTCGGGAGTGTGCATCTCTCCCATCATCATGATATTTATTAAATATTATAACCAAAAATGAAACACTGGATATAACACAAATATAAACAAAGACAAAACACTATCAAAATTCGCATTACTCAACAAAAGACCGTTTTCAGTAAATTAAATGTCAGGTCACCCTACAATCTTCCCTGGACATCTTCCTGCACTGGTTATCTCGCTGGCGTATCGCACTCAATCCAAGCAAATGTCTTCTTAAGGGCACTGGGAGTTCGAGAGGTTTAAAAAATCCATTTTTGTTTTTAATGTTAAAAAATTATACAATTTTTCAGCTTTAAAATGATATATAACATAGGTTGTCAGCAGCTGGTATTAAAGCTAAGACGAATGTCAGGTAGCTCTAAGCTCCATGGACCCCGGACTCATTTGAGCATCATTTCACCAAATTCATTCATCCTCCGGTATGACTTAACGTTGGAGGACGTAAATTACAAAAAAGGCCCTTTAATTCGTCAATTTAAAGATGGCGGCGTAATGATATGCCCACTTCCTGAGAATGGTGCTTAATCTTTGATAGTGATTTCACAAAACCTTGATTTTTCATACTTTAGGTGCATGTTTCTCAAAAACTATAAAAGATATTGACACAAAATTTGTAGTTGTTATTTGTCAATATTCCTTGAATACATTCGGCTAACATTTATATTCATGTGATTTATTGAATAGATGAAAACAAATATTCAGTCCTTGAAAATCTATTTTTTTTTACTCAAAACTGATTAATTTTTAATGTGCATAGTATAAACTATATGTGATTTTCATTTAGCCGATATTATAGAATGTATCTTAGGTTATTTAGGATAAAACTTGGTGCATATAGCTTTAAATTCCTACAAGTAAAGTGCACCTGAAATATAGGGTGCAATATTTTTTTTTCACGACACACGGTGTGATTTATGCCCCTTTTGAATGGACATATGTGAACGTAGTTTAAATATTATACAGTAGATAAATGCACACATCCTTATACAGTAATCATACCGAATTTCAATTTTTGATAATGTTTAGTTTTCTGTATATTCAAATTTTTAGCCTTCTCTGGGTAAAAATAACCTCCCAGTGCCCTTAAGCTTTTCACCTTGCGCAGGCCTGCTGCTCCGGCAAATATACGACTCTATAACACTGAAGTCCCCTTGTTACCTTCTGATTGTGCAGTCAAATATCTTGATCGTCGCCTGACTTGGAGTACACATATCAAAAGCAAACTAAATCAAGCGTATGCTCGTCTTCACAAGTTGCACCCCATTCTCAACCACAAATCCTCTTTACGAATCGAATGTACGCTGCTACTATACAAGAGTATTATACGGCCACTTCTATATGTCAGTCCTGTATGGGGATGTGCTTCACCAACTCCAGGTGTTGCAGAACAGGATATTATGATTGTCTGTGAAGGCCCCGTGGTACATCCGGAATGCACAGCTGCATAGAGAATTGGACATAGTCGGCATTAATGAGTACATCTCTACAACGACAAGCAGATCCTTTGCCCACCTTCCTTACGTATCAGGTGCTTTATTCTTCCAACTGGGACGTCGCCTTGATGCTGCACCAAGACTGAAGGCACGCTTGCCACAGGATATTTTATTTCTATAATGTTTATTTATTCTGTAATGAAGTTATTTAATTTATACTCACACTAATCAGAACAGTTTGCTTGAGGACTCTAATATGAGTATCCTCTATCCCTGTATACTTATAGCCCCACGATTTGTATAGCACTAACTGCGCTGAGCAATTGAAATAGATAATTTAAAAAAAAAACGAAGAAAAAGTCAGGTCAGGAGATAACGTGAGTATAGAAAATTAATTGGGTCAAAGAAACGTAACAACTTAACTTGATTATCAAGCTGTATAGATATGAGCTCCTTAAGTCAACGGATTTCCATTTTTAAGGCCGGTTTCCAAGAGGAGCTGAACAGAAATCCAGCATCACGATTAAGCGTACTCCTCTCGGAGGAAATGGCCAAAGCCTCCTTAATTCTCCGCTCCCAGTAACTAACGGGGCTGATACAGATAGTATTAAAACTTCTGAATAATGAAAAACTAATACCTTTCTTGTTCAAAGATGGAAATTTAATTCCTCATAAACTTTTTTAAACTCTTTGATACAATTCCAAATATTATTAATGTAGTCTTTTTATATATAGTGGTTGATGTAACGATGAACTATTTCTTTACTTGCGCATACACTACCTATGCATCTTTGATGCACACACAAAATTGTTTATGCATACACTCCGATAGACAATACGTCTTACCCCTAAGACTTTCAGAAGCAGAAGAACAAAATCTTTTAAAACATTTAACAACTTCTTATCATATTACGTTGTCATGGTTACAACATTACCTACTTTACATTATTTCTTTATTTTATTACAAACACTAATCTTTTTTAATATTCTTAACAAAACATGAAGTGTCTAAAATAACTGCTATAAACACAAATATTCACAAATAAGATCTGAAGCTTTCCTGGAGACGAATATGCTCACTTTCTTCTCGGTGAAAAAATGATTAGATATCAACGTTTCGGGAGTGTGCATCTCTCCCATCATCAGGATATTTATAAAATGTTATAACCTCAAATGAAATACTGGATATAACACAACTATAAACAAAGACAAAACACTAGCAAAATTCGCATTACTGAACAAAAGACTGTTCTCAGTAAATTAAAAACCAGGTCAGGAGATGGCGTGAGTATAGAAAATTGTGTCAAAGAAACGTAACTTGATTATCATTTTCTACTGATCTTTGTTTCTTAATTCGTTGGATTTCCATTTTTAAGGTCGGTTTCCAAGAGGAGCTGAACTGAAATCCAGCAACACGACTAAGCGTGCTCCTTTCAGAGGAAATCGCCAAAGCCTCCTTAATTCTCCGCTCCCAGTAACTGTTACATTTTGCCAAGATGGTCGTCTCCCGAAAGTTGGCTCTATGGTCGTTATCGAAACAATGCTCTGCCAGCTCAGACTTCTCAGGTTGCATTAAAAGAATGCTCCGTTCACGTTCTTTTATTCTGGTAGCGATGATCCTTCCGGTTTGTCCTATATACGGTGTCCCACATTCACAGGGAATGCGGTACACTCCCGGAAGTTGGAAGTCCAGTTTGCCTTTTACTGGTGTGAACAGAAGCTTAATATTCGGAGGTGGCTTGTGGATGGTCCTGATGTATTTGGCGAGAATTCTGCTAATACTGCCGGATAGATTACCGGTAAATGGGATGCAGGCTGTAGTGGTAGGCTTATCTGACGCTTGCTGTATTACAGGTTTCCCTTTCCTAGCTTTGGTGATCGAGGCTGCTGATGCTGCCGGATAGATTACCGGTAAATGGGATGCAGGCTGTAGTGGTAGGCTTATCTGACGCTTGCTGTATTACAGGTTTCCCTTTCCTAGCTTTGGTGATCGAGGCTTCAACTTCATATTCGGAGTAGCCATTCTGACGGAAAGTGAGTCTTAGGTGCTGTAATTCTTGTTTTAAGTGGCTGGGACCATAGCGCCAATTTTCGGCAGACGACCATCTTGGCAAAATGCAACAGTTACTGGGAGCGGAGAATTAAGGAGGCTTTGGCGATCTCCTCTGAAAGGAGCACGCTTAATCGTGATACTGGATTACAGTTTAGCTCCTCTTGGAAACCGGCCTTAAAAATGGAAATCCTTCGAATTAAGAAACAAAGATCAATACAACTTGATAATCAAGTTATGTAGTTACGTTTCTTTGACACAATTTTCTATACTCACGCCATCTCCTGACCTAGCATTTAATTCACTGAAAACAGTCTTTTGTTCAGTAATGCGAATTTTGATAGTGTTTTGTCTTTGTTTATAATGGTGCTCTATCCAGTTTTTCATTTGAGGTTTTAATATTTAATAAATATGTCCGCCTTGGTAGCGTAGATGGTAGCATGTCTGCCTCACGTTCAAGAGGTCCCGAGTTCGAATCCCGGTCAGGGCGAGTAACCTAGATAAGGTTTTTTCCGGGGTTTTCCCTTATCCTTCAAGACGAATGTCGGGTAAGTCTAAGCTCCATGGACCCTGGTGTCATTTGAGCATCATTTCAACCAATTCATTCACCGTCCGATATAACTTAACGTTGGGGCGGTTGTAAATTAAAAAAAAAAAAAAAAAATCCTGATGATGGGAGCGATGCACACTCCCGAAACGTCGAAATGTAATCGTTTTTTTTCCCCTGGCTGGCTGCCCGAGAAGAAAGTGAACAAATATTCCCATTTAATCGACTTTTCAACTTTGTTTCACAAATACATAAAAATAACAAAGGCACATTCAAGAACTCAAACTCAAACATACCCACCTCTGCAGCGTCCCTGGCAGCGTTTCTACCTCAGATTCAAGAGGTCTCAAGTTTGAATCTCGATCAAGGTAAGTTATCTGGATCAGGTTTGCTCGAGGTTCTTCCCTCATCCTCAAAAATGCATGTCCGCTAACTCTAAGCTCTATGCACCCTGGACTCATTTGAACGTCATGTGATTCTTCGTCCGATATTACTTAACGTTACAGGACATTGGCTCGTCTCTGTAACGTGATGGTAGTGTCACGTTCAAGAGGTCCCTAGTTCTAATCTCGGTCAGGGTGATATTTTCCCTTATCCTGAAATATGAATGCCCGCTAACTCTAAGCTCTATGCACCCTGGACTCATTTGAACGTCATGTGATTCTTCGTCCGATATGACTTAACGGTGTAGGACATTGGCTCGTCTCTGTAACGTGATGATAGTGTCATGTTCAAGAGGTCCCTAGTTCTAATCTCGGTAAGGGTGATAAGGTTTTCCCTTATCCTGAAAGATGAATATCTAGTAACTCTAAGCTCTACCTACCCTGGACTCATTTGAACATCATTTCATTCATCGTCAAATATTACTTAATGTTGGAGGATATAAATTAAAAAACATAAGGAAAAACGCTCGCACACAATAAAATATTTATTTGACATAAACTGTGTTGTTTAAATGGTCTAGTGCTTTGTGGCTTATGTGCATATCTTAGTATAATTCAGAATGAGAGGACTTCAGAGAGTATTTGAAGAAAATTCTCGATTTACGTTTCATTCATTATTAATAATTTAATTAAAACCATTGGAAGAGATTTTGAGAAAATACAAAATATCGAGAAATATGTAGTAAAACCAAGCCTGCAAGTATTCATCAACATTTGCAAAAGTTGTAGAAAAAATAAAGTTACATAAGTATGGAAAGGAAGAGTGAGACTGAAAAAGTCAATGACATAGCCGGGATTTGAACTACGGATCTTCTGGTTTCCCTCCAGCCGCTCTAACCCTTGAGCTACTATGGCCAACGTGCCGACATGACATTAAAGTCTCCAACTGACTCGTGTTTTTCCCAAAAGATCCGTGGTTCAAATCGCGGCTATGGCATTGAATTTTTCAGTCTCACTCTATCTTTCCATACTTTGTTCAGACTTAGCACTAGTGATTATCATGTGTTTCCTGATTAGAAGTCACGTCTGGATGGAACACGTTTCCAGACCGACGATGATTTGAAAAACGAGGTTGAGCGCCACCTGCGCAACTTGGCGGGAGAGTGCTATGACAAGGGTATACAAAAATTGCCACAGCGCATGCAAAAGTGCATCGATCGCAATGGTGATTACGTTGAAAAATAGCTGTAAGTTCCACCTTTCCATCAATGTAACATTCATTGACAATAAACATGTTTTCTATATTAAATAAAATTAGAGACCTTATTTTACGGACTCGCCTCGTACTTTTCTTGTTCAAAGATGTAAATTTAATTCCTCATAAACATTTTTGAATTCTTTGATAGAATTAAAAATATTATTAATGTAGTTTCTTTTACAACAAGCGGTAGATGCAACGATGAACTGTTTCTTTTCTTGCGCACACGCTACTTATGCATCTTTGATGCACACACAAAATTGTTTCTGCAGAGAGACAAATACACGTCTTACCTCTAAGACTTTCATAAGGCGAAAAACAAAATCTTTTAAAACATTTAACAACTTCTTATCATATTTCGTTGAAATGGTTACACCATTACCTACCTTACATTATTTCTTTATTTTATTACAAATACCGTTCCTTTGTCGTTGCCAGGGACGACATAATTTCCCAACCCTACATCATCAATGTTGGGTACCACAAAGCAGCGTTCTTGGTCCCATCCTTTTACTCACATACATCAACACCCTTCCTTCACTAATAGGCTGTAACCTATATTTATTTGCCGATGATACGGCCCTCACAACGTCATCCAAAAGACATGGCATTGCCGTCCTGAGAGCACAACGCTACGCAGACATGCTAACTGTGGTTTATCACCTGGCGCCTGAGGATTAATACCACCAAATCACAGGTAGTGACATTCACACGTCGTACGCTGCAAGACGTATCAAACCTCCGCCTGGCTGGAACAGAAATACATTGGTCCACGGAGGCCAATTACTTAGGAATCACACTGGACTTTCGTTTAACATGGAAGAACCACATTGACAATTTAGCCAACCAAGTGTCCAGGAGAATGGCAATGCTCTACCCTCTTTATAACAAAAAGTCGCCCATGACTCTCAGCAATAAGTTACTCATATATAAACAAATCCTTCGACCCGCCCTGACGTATGCTTGCTCAGTATGGGGAGCTGCAGCAAAAACCCATCTCCACAAGCTACAAGTTCTGCAGAACAGATACCTCCGAACAGCAACTGGAGCCGACTGGTACATACCTAACGACAATATACACAATGACTTATCTTTCCCCAAAATCACGGAATACATATTACAAATTTCCCATAATTTCTACAACAAACTCCCAAACAGCTTTAATCAACTGATCAGAGGCCTCGGGGAATACGATATTGATCCTGGGTAAACGTACAAGCGCCCAAGGCTAGTACTAGCAGCACCATAACTCCAAAACCATTAAGACTAACAGAATTATTTAGTACTCAGATAATCCCAACGACTTAATCCCATTGACTAATCATTACTATTACATATTAATCATTACCTACTTAATCACCACCATCTACCCAAGGTCATTTCTTCAGAACACACCACCAAGCCAGTAAGGGACAAGGTCCCGATATGACAAGATGTCGAGGGTCTCTCCTCTAAGGAGGAAGTTCAACCTTCAACGACACCACTGTGCTTGCTTGCTCTTTGACTATTCTTAACAAAACATAAGTATCTAAAATAAATCAACAGGTCTCAGCTGAATTTTGTACGCCTGAAGACGTAAACACTTGTGTAAAACATTTTTAATTGTTGACTTAGATATTCCAAGTCATATATGAAAAACTCGATGGATTCCCGATTACTTTGCAGATCAAATAATTCATTTATCAGTTATATGATTTCGCAAAATTGCTGCAAACGTTTTCGATGACCCTGTGGTGTTCAAATGAACCCAAAATCTATAGAGCTTAATGCAAGGCCACACTGAAAATTCGTCAATATTTAAAATCATGGAATTTTCTTTTTTGGCATTTTTGGTAGCTTAGGGTTTGTAGTAATAGATGACTTGCTATTTTTATCATTTGCACCACTTTAGGCCATCACGTAACCATTTAAACAATCGTTAAAAGTAACAATCAAGACTTTAAAATTCATTTTCTGAGAAACTTTTTTCTAACACTTTTCAGTATACAAAATACCCCACGCGTCAAAGTTTTCCATTTAACTTGGTGAAACTTCCAGGATAGGTCCATAATATGTAAATAAGAAACTTTACATTCCCTTTTTTGTTAATGCTCATGGTTTGAAAATTATATGGTGTTAAGTAACAAAATAAGTTAATATTTTCAAAATTTTGAGAGCTAACATGCGGAAAATATTTTAGTACGAATGCTAGAATAGTATTCCAAAAAATAAGAATGTGGGTCTTTTAAAATTGCTCTGTACTAGCCAAAAACAAAGATTCAACTTGTAACCGCAGTATCGGGCAGCGATTAGGAGGCGGCGAATTAATCGAAGTCAAATAATAAAAAAGATAAATTAATAGAATTGCTTTGCTAAAGTAATATAACAATCTTATTATAATAATATGAAATTAGAATGATTAAAATAGCAGTTGACCTAAAGAATAAGAAGGGAAGAATATAATTTAATATAACATATATACTAGCATCCGGGCAAGGAAGAGAAAATATTCTTGTAAAAATCTGTACACGTCGCAGAGACAGGAAAGAAGGACCGTTACCTTCTTTGTACTAGTCAAAGTTCAATGTCTGAAAACTATTGTATTCTTTCAGCCAGGAATGTGTTGGGACAAACTACTTTCAAAATGCAGTTGAGCATGAACGCTAAACAGATTTACTTCGCTGATTTGATAACGATTTATACCGTTAGAAACAACTCAGGGTAGACGTTCCACAACTCAGGGTGGGCGGAACGTCAGTGAGTCATATGAGTTTTGAAAATCAATGCGAAAATTCGGAATAAAATGAGAAACCAATAATAATATAACATTTGAGAAGGGTGAGTTAGTTTAGTCACGTGATAAAGTTATAGAGAGGGGGATAGAATAAGGTTCGAACTGAATGGTGAAGTAAGAAAAACCTTACTTACAAGTTGATACTACGACAGCAAGAACGTGTTCATGTGCATTGAGAAGAGAAGTGAAGATTTCGAAGTCTGAAAGGTTGTCACCGATCCAAGTCGATAAACAAACATAGATTCAAGAATTAAATGAAATAATTCTACCACAAACAAAGCATTATTAATACGACTGAGTAGCCAACAACCATCAAAATTCCAGCGAGTTTGCCGCAAACTTAAAACCTCAAATTTTTTGACGCGTACAACATTTTAAATTTTTACAATATTTTCCACAAAAATAATTAATAATTAATGAATTATTTGGTGTAGCATCATAAAAATATGCATGCATGTTTAAAACGATATTCTAATTATGTGGCTAAATTTTCATAATGATAGGTTAATTATTATTCAATTTGGAATTCTCAGTGTAGCCTTGCCTTACAATTACTGTTCAGGACAAGGAAAAAACTCGCAAAATCCCTTATGTAACCGATATTCGAACCCGACACCTCTTGAATATGAGGCAGACAACATGGGAGGGGAAGGGCTGCTAAGAGAAATCTTTGAAATTTTATCAGCAATTAAAGACAGGGTGGGGTAGGGAAAAATATATTGATCAATGTGGCAAAACTGTAAGGGAAGGCATAACATGGATGAGAGTAGGAATATTATACTTAAAAGGGTTGAGAAGTAATGAGGTAGGGATATGTGAATTTTGTGGAGAGGAAGAGAGCACTGTTCATTACCTGATAGAATGTAAGGAGTTAACAAATCACAGGAGAAAAATATGGGATAAGAAATGGGACAGTTTAAGTAAAGAGGTAGTGGCATTACACATGCTAACGGGGATGGGAGAAATGAAAATTAGATGTATAGGAGATTTCTTATATAGGATAAAAGTGGATTAGGGTAAAAAAAACGAAGGTCAAGAAGAAATGACATCAAGCTGCTCAGGAAAACCAAAGGCTTATAGCCAGGGGACCTTAATCAGCGCGTAAATCTTAGGGTCTACGTTTTAAGTTACTATAGGGATATGCCATCTGAAATCAGTTTGGCATCTTGTGGTGCGAGTCATAGTAGAACTTAATGTCCTGCCAGCGTGTTACCATGGAATCTCAGAACAGCCGAACCCTGATCATAATTCAGAGACTATGGCAAAAATTTTTTCGATCTGTTTCTACATCAGTTATCCATACTGTGCTTTTGGCTCAAATTACACATCCGCGTGGAAACTTAGAACATTCCGGACACAAAACCACAGAAACCGGCAGTAACGGATATTCCAAGCCTCGAACCACATCCATCAAAATCCTTCCAGAACATTCCGAGAAAGCGGATATGAGGTTTATATCAAAACCACGAGGTTTCCTTATTTTATATCTGAACTCTTGAAACAGAGGCCAACTATTATTATTATTATTATTATTATTATTATTATTATTATTATTATTATTATTATTATTATTATTATTATTATTATTATTATTATTATTATTATTATTATTATTATTATTATTATTATTATTATTATTATTATTATTATTATTATTATTATTATTATTATTATTATTATTATTATTATTATTATTATTATTATTATTATTATTATTATTATTATTATTATTATTATTATTATTATTATTATTATTATTATTATTATTATTATTATTATTATTATTATTATTATTATTATTATTATTATTATTATTATTATTATTATTATTATTATTATTATTATTATTATTATTATTATTATTATTATTATTATTATTATTATTATTATTATTATTATTATTATTATTATTATTATTATTATTATTATTATTATTATTATTATTTATATTATTATTATTATTATTATTATTATTATTATTATTATTATTATTATTATTATTATTTATTATTAAAAATGTATTTACAGTACTTTAATGACAGATCAGAACAAAGTAGAACGAATTACAATAAGGCAAGAGCAGAAGTTAAAAGATATACAAGGAAAATAAATAGAGAGCACTGGGACAAATGCATAGCAGATCTACATGGCCGCCAAGATAAAGTTTATAAATTTATTAGAAACCTAAATTCAATGGAAAAAAGACAAAGCAAACATAAAAATCATTAAAGATGTAGAATTAGAGGAATAATATAAAAATCTCTGGAACACAGGAGATAAACAAAATTTGGAAATAGATAAATTATACAGAGCAGAAGTAGACCGGTTAGAAGTAGAAGAATTAATGGAAAAAGTAGAAATAGGAAAGCCTACCGAATAGATAATATTAATTTAGAATTAATTAAATATGCTCCTAAAGAATTACATGACAGATTAGTGTATCTATATAACAAGTGTTGGGAAACAAAAGAAATACTGCAAGAATGGAAGTTAGCTAAAGTGATATCAATATTTAAGAAAGGGGAAATAACAAGACCTGAAAATTATACAGGGATTAGTTTATTGTGTGCTGCCTACAAAATATATGCCAAAATAATAAGTACTCGGTTAAACAAAATAACAGATGCAATACTCCTAGAAGAACAAGCTGTTTTTAGAAAAGGAAGAAGCACCATTGACAATGTTTTTACTCTTAAACAAATAATAGAAAAACGAAGATAACAAAATTTAGAGACGCGCTTACTATTTATTGACTATTACAAAGCTTTAGACAAAGTATCACGAATGATGCTGTGGAAAATTTTAAATAATAGAGGCATACCTTTACAACTAATTGAAGTTACAAAATGTATGTACATTGAAACAAAAATAAAAATAAGAAAAGAGAACCAGTAATAGTTAATGGTGGTGTAAGACAAGGTTGTCCTTTATCAACCGCACTTTTTAATTTGTATGTTGACGAAATAGTAAGGATTTGGTCGAATAAAGTCAATGGAGGCATTAATGTATCAGGAGCTAAATTGAAAATTATGTTGTATGCAGATGATCAAATAATAATGGCCACAAATGAAGATGACCTGCAGAAAATGCTGTATAGTCTAGATAAAATTGCCACAGAATATGGAATGAAAATATCAGCAAATAAATCCAAAACCATGGAATTTAAAGGAATTAATCCATTAAGATAAAAAATAGTGTTAAATAAGATAGTAATTGAGCAGAAATCACACTTTAAGTATTTAGGATATAATTTCTCGTACCAAGGGGAAGCTGATATAATAGAGAAAATAAATAAATTTAACTATATAACAGGCACAATAAAAAAGAACATTACAAAATAAAGCAAGAAGGGACTCTATAATAAAACTATACAATACAATGGCAATACCAATTCTGATCTATGGATCAGAAACATGGACACTAACAAAAAGAAATAGTACGAGAATACAGTCATCAGAAATGAAATTCAAAAGAACAATAGCTGGATATACCAAAATTGATAACAAACGTAGTCAGGATATTAGGACAGAATTAAAAGTAGAAGAAATAAGCCATACTATTGAAAAAAATAGAAATCAATGGAAAGAACATGTTCAGAGGATGAATAATAAGAGAATACCAAAAATAGCCTTAAACTATAAACCTATAGGAAGATGAAACCAGGGAAGACCGAAGAAAAGATGGGCATACCAATTTGGAGCCGGAACGGTTAAACAATCCAAAGCGGCGAGGTAGAAGAAGAAGAAGAAGAAGAAGAAGAAGAAGAAGAAGAAGAAGAAGAAGAAGAAGAAGAAGAAGAAGAAGAAGAAGAAGAAGAAGAAGAAGAAGAAGAAGAAGAAGAAGAAGAAGAAGAAGAAGAAGAAGAAGAAGAAGAAGAAGAAGAAGAAGAAGAAGAAGAAGAAGAAGAAGAAGAAGAAGAAGAAGAAGAAGAAGAAGAAGAAGAAGAAGAAGAAGAAGAAGAAGAAGAAGAAGAAGAAGAAGAAGAAGAAGAAGAAGAAGAAGAAGAAGAAGAAGAAGAAGAAGAAGAAGAAGAAGAAGAAGAAGAAGAAGAAGAAGAAGAAGAAGAAGAAGAAGAAGAAGAAGAAGAAGAAGAAGAAGAAGAAGAAGAAGAAGAAGAAGAAGAAGAAGAAGAAGAAGAAGAAGAAGAAGAAGAAGAAGAAGAAGAAGAAGAAGAAGAAGAAGAAGAAGAAGAAGAAGAAGAAGAAGAAGAAGAAGAAGAAGAAGAAGAAGAAGAAGAAGAAGAAGAAGAAGAAGAAGAAGAAGAAGAAGAAGAAGAACTGCTCTAACATCTTGTTCACCCCTGTGCGCTTGAGTGCACAAGAAGAAATCACATGATACTGGTTCAGCTTGTAGCTTAGCTATCTCGTTAGCAACGAGCTAATACCGTTGAATATGACCGTTGAAGTTAAAAACCAAGAATCAAATATAACATACAAAATAGGCGTTGCACTGCCATGACTTTCTCGACTCATTCATAAATTCTAACAAACCTCTATCTACTTCAAATCAATCCAGATAAACATTTGTTGAAAGTATTACTAATGTTCTCGTAAGTGCAGGGAGAAAGCGGGAATGTAAAGGCTTTAAGCGATAGTCAAATGTTTTAAAGCTATTCACTATGGGTCACTTTGAAATTTCGTTCTCTTGGCTTAACCAAGAGATAAATAAAAAGACTTCCCATTTGAGGTAAGTGTAAGCATTAATTTAGAGAAATAATATTAAATATTTCGAAACGTGCTCTCCAGAAGGGGAGGGCATATATAGTCATAAATTGTGTTTTACAGAGATCTTCATTTTTGTTTGTTTAATACGATTACGTCTGTCTCTTACACTTTCCGAGTTATTCAAAAGTCGTCGAGATTAAAACTTCAGAGGACATTTCCAGAAAATTCAAGATTAACATATAATTTATCATAAAATGTTTTAAATACTTACAATTTTAATTAAAATAGCTACAGTTATTTTTAAATTTGTTAAATTATCTGATAAATATTCCATGTCGAGGCTGGTTCGAGGAAGAGGGACTTTCTTTTTTTTTTTTTTTTAAAAAAAAAAGGTCTTCGTGTCACGTAAAACAAATTAACTAGTGAAGGGAAGTAAATAGATATCTACGAGGGCTGTTCAATAAAGAATTATCACAATTTTTTTTTTGACAACGTACCTTTACTCATCCTCATAAGTTTGATGATCCTTCTTAAAATAGTCTCTCCTGAATGCAATGCACTTGTCCCATCGTTTCTGCCAGTCTTCAAAGATATGCTAGAAACTATTTTTGAGACATCCTTCAAAATCGCCTCCGCAGCCTTCACCACTGCTTCTGATGATGGATAATGCCTCCCACGAAGGCGTTTCTTCAAGTTAGGGAATAGAAAAAAGTCACATGGGGCTAAATCCGGACTATAGGGAGAGTGAGGGATGCACTTTACGTTAAGTTTTGTACTATATTCAGCAACAACATTGGCAGCCGCGCATTATCTTGGTGCAGCATCCAGCCTGCTTCACGGAAATGTAGTCTTTTGCGGTTGATATGGACTTACAATGTTTTCGGGACATCCCGGTAGTATTGTTCAGTTACTGATGTGTGTGCAGGTACAACATGCTGATAAACCATTCCATGAATATCAAAGAATGAAATGACCACAACTTTCCCAGCAGAAGCAACCACTTTTACTTTTTTGGGGGGTTGGTGATGAAGGAGATTTCCACACTGAGGTTTGCTGATTGCTCTCAAGATCAAAATGATGTAGTCAAGCTTCATCAGCAGTGCTTACGTTTGAAAGAAACTGCGGATCTTCCTCTAACATCAACTTTAACTGCGGTGGTAGGCGATACTGAACATGTCTGAACTTGCCTGGTTCTCACAGGCGGGAACCAGGAGTACCAACAATGAAACTACTACGGCGTGTTTGTTTTACGTTAAGCTAACAGAATATAATAAGACTAAATTTTTGCGCAAAAAATTACAGTCGTAAAAATATTATGATCATTCTTTATTTAACAGGCGTCGTATATTATGTAATAATACTTGATGAAATGATACTATTCTATATGTTATCAACATATGCATTACAGTGTTTACACAGACTAATTCTCTTTTTCCTGAAGTATTCTTATGCAATACTCGCAAGCGGCTACAAGAAGCCCTTATATCTGAAAATGTTAACTGATTACTAAGGGAAAGGCAAGTTAGAAACAAAATGCTTTGTTATTGACAGTGGGATTAGGATTTAATTACGGAGGATATCCGGTACATAGGCCACCATGCTGTTCCTATGCCTCCAAGTGGGGGCACCCCCGGGAGGAATGATGAGGTAAAGGAGGCAGAAGGAGTCCGACCGAAGGAGGTACGACAGTACGAGTGCAGGGTCTCTAGAGTTTACTTGGATAGAGACTTCCCCTGACAGGCCAGGACAACGAACTCGCTCCCCTACAGCGGGACGTCAACGAGCCCAGCAGCCGAGCCCTAATGGTACCGAGGCAGGCGATCCGAGCCCCAAAGGTTCCTGGCTGGTGGTCCCGAACTGGTCCCAGCAGAGACGTGGAGGCCTGCAACCGACCTACCGGAGGAGGAAGTAGTTTTTCTCAGAACATATCATCCTGCCATGCACCGCCGAGACACCCGCTGATACTTCTACCCTGAAAGTGACCACCAGATGAGAGATGATAATGGAGATGAAATGGAGGGACAGAAAATTCGGGGGATTCAGTTAACCTACCCAGAATTCACCTAGCGACCGGGGAAAACCCCCGAAAAACCCCATGGGTCAGGTAGATCGGCCATGGGAATCGAACCCGTGCCTCCCGCATGCTGGCCACAGACGAAACCGCCTGAGACATCCCGCTCGGTGTTATTAACAATGACATAATTTATTATTTTCAAATATGAATTTGTTATTTTTCTTAATTGAATCGCACGTTGGTTGTCACTCTGTCGCAGCCCGCCTCGGTAGCGTAGGTGGTAGCGTGTCTGCCTCACGTTCAAGAGGTCACGAGTTTGAATCTCGGTCAGGGTGAGTTACTTGGATAAGGTTTTTTCGGGGGTTTTCCCGTATCCTGAAAGACGAATTTCGGGTAACTCTAAGCTCTATGGACCCCGGACTTATTTGAGCACCATTTCACCTATTTCATTCATTGTCCGATATGACTTAACGTTGGTTTCCTGTCCTGTCCTAAGTTGATTTTTATTAACACACCATGCTTAAGATATTTGGATGAGTAATAAGATATATATCTAGAATTTTCTATGAATAGTCTGTGAAATGTTCTTCATTCGAAATTAGCTTTGTAAATTTTGAATTCCTGTCAAGTCTTAAAAGATAAATAAAAATTATGTAGACACTTCGCCAAAACACGAAGACTATGTCAAAAAAAGTTGAAACAACAATCATTTCTAACCATTTCTGAAATGTTCCTTGTTATGAGCTGAATTTCGAAACACTTCATGTAGTTTTTAAGTGGTAAGAGGTCATTAATTTGATTCTTGTGGTATTTTAAACTGGAATGTCATAGATTGGCCAGTTTTTAAATATTTTCTACTCAGTCTCCTTATATCCCTTGTACCTACACTGAACTCTATAAAGAAATTATTTCTGCACAAGTTTATCTAACAGAAAAAAGAAGACGTTTTGTAAGATAACTTTAAGTGTTTACCGGAAATGACCTTGTTTTGCCGACTGACGAGGTAAAGCTGTTTAGCCGACGTCTTCATTTTGGGTTTTCCCTGCTTCCTTAGGTTTCCCAGATCATTTATTTATATTATTAATAACTAAATTCATTTAACGAGTAGTTTTGAAGGTAAAATTAAGCAGGAGATATACAAGAATTTTGTTTCCCTGTAACGAGATGCATAGATGTTTATTCTTGTTTGTCTTTTGTCATGCTATTAGCAATTGTTTTTTATATTTTGTTCTAGTCACGGCTAACCCGAAGCAACACTGGAATACAATACAATTATACCTCCTAAAAGGGTATACCGGAGGGAGTTTGATGTTTGTAATCCTCCCCAAGGAAACAATACTGAGTAATAAACAAATGGGCCTCTGCTTAGTGGAAAACTCATGCAATGAAACAAACTTTCTTGCATGGGATGTACGATGGTGGTCTGAAAAATTTCCGACCTAGTAAAGAAACAAGATATTCTTTCAGAAATTTATTTTTTGTTTTATTTTTCAACATAGTCTCCTTGTAATTCTACACACTTCTCCCAGCGATGCTCCCATCTTTGTAACCCGTCCAAAGGGTACTCGGCGTTTTTTCTCTGCAAAATAATTGTTCACGAAGATGATAACCTCTTTATTTGACAAAAATCTCTGTCCTCCGAGCGCAATTTTCAGATGAGGGAACAAAAAGAAGTCGATTGCGGCTAGATCTGGTGAGTAAGGCGGATGGTCAAGCATTTTTTGCCATTGAAACCGCTGAGGTGTGAGACGGTGCGTTATCCTGGTGAAACAGGATTTTCTTTTTCTGCAAATATGGCCGTTTTATCGCAAGTCCTGCCTTCAGCTTGTCAAGTAATAATGTGTAGTATGCTCCTGTAACTGTTTTTCCTTTTTAAAAATAATCCATTAAAATAACTGCATGAGTATCCCAAAAAACAGTCGCCATCACTTTCCCAGCCGAAAAAACCCCGCCTCGTTAGCGCAGATGGTAGCATGTCTGCCTCACGTTCATGAGGTCTCTAGTTCGAATCTCGGTCAGGGTGAGTTACCTGTATAAGGCTTTTTCCGGGGTTTTCCCTTATCCTGAAAGACGAATGTCGGGTAACTCTAAGCTCCATGGACCCCGGACTCATTTGAGCATCATTTCACCCATTCCATTCATTGTCCGATATGACTTAACGTTGGAGGACATAAATTACAAACAAAACAACCGAAAAAAGCAGTTTTGCTTTTTTTGGAGCCGGTTCCTCCTTTGTAGTCCACTGTTTGAACTGTACGTTTGTTTCGGGTGTATAATGGTGTATCCAAGTTTCATCTACAGTAATTTATCGGCGCCAAAACTCGGATTTATTGCGCCCAAATTGCGCCAACAGAGCGTTGGAAATGTTCATTCGAACACGATTTTACTCTAACGTGAGCAAACGCGCACCCAACCCGCGGACAGCTTTCTCATGTCCAAATGTTGATTTAATATGAGACAAACACGTTCTTTTGATATGTTCATAGCCTCTGCTATGTCTCTCATTTTAATTCAGCGGTAGTCTAGCACCATTTGGTGAACTTTGGCGATGCTTTCATCGGTAGTTGCAGGTTTTAGACGTCCCGAAAAATCATCGTCTCTCAAGCTCTTACGGCCACATTTAAATTCAGCTGCCCAAAATTTCACTGTGGTAAATGATGGTGCAGAGTCTCCATACACAGAATCCAACTCGTCTTTGGTTTGCGTAGGTGTATTGCCTTTCAAAAACAAATATTTAATGACAGCTTGATACTCGATTTTGCCCATTTTCATAAAAACACTCACATCAACTCACTCAAACGACTGTTACATAATAACTGATCGTCCAAAATGGCTGAAACTTTGGTGAGTAACTGTCAACAGCTTAATTAACGAAATTCACTAGCTTTTATTTACGAGTGCTGACATCATCATGTTGAGGTTGGAAACTTTTCAGACCACCCTCGTATAAATGACCATTTATATTCATTTAATGAATGCAATATCCACTTCATTTAAGTTAATTGGTGGAAATTAATCATTTCTTCACACTAGCCGCACATAGTTTAGGACTTTGTATGGGTAGAGTCAACATGAACAATTCAATGCAATGGTCGGGATTTAAACCACGGATCTCCTGGTTTCCGTCCAGTCACTCTAACCCATTGAGCTACCGTGGCCAACATGCCGTCCTGACATTAAATTGCCCGCCTCGGTAGCGTAGATGGTATCATATCTGCCTCACGTTCAAGAGGTCCCGAGTTCTAATCTCGGTCAGGGTGAGTTATCTGGATAAGGTTTTTACGGGGTTTCCCTTATCCTTCAAGACGAATGTCGGGTAACTCTAAGCTCCATGGATCCCGGAATCATTTGAGCATCATTTCATCCAATTCATCCTGTAAGATAGTAATTCGCCACAAACGGTATATCTCGGATACGAGAGCCCTTAGTGGTTTACCGGGAATATATGTGTCAACTGGAGAATTTAATGTCAGGACTGCACGTTGGCCATGGTAGCTCAATGGGTTAGAGTGACTGGACGGAAACCAGGAGATCCTTGGTTCAAATCCCGGCCATGGAATTGAATTTTTCATGTTGACTCTATCCATCCACATAATTTGCCTAATTTTACATCAATACTCTGTGGAATTACAACTATTACATACTCTATGGCATTCTCAACGCGAAGTCAAAGCGATAGTTACATGCATGTTCTTTTATACCGCCATAGAAAACATTTTAATACAAAACTTAATTAAAAACTCAAAATCCTAAATTTTAAAGTCATTTAGTTACTACCTGAGCTAATCCGACACTTCTTAAAATATAAAATCTCATAAGGAAATTTATACAATGTTGTAACTTTATAGTGGATGAGTTTTCCTTGTAGGACCGGAATAAAATTAGATATGAGAACAAAAAAAAGCATCTTCCTGTTTCCTTTTACAGGAAATCAGACAACTTGAGGATGTTGGGACCATTTTATCCCTTTGATTCTTTTGCAAATACTCCATAACGTATCTGATCGCCAAGAAGCAAAGCTCGACACTATGAAACCTTGGGCAACAGCTATCGTGACGCTCTGTGGTAAGTTGACTCCACTTTTTTCTGAAGCAACAGTTGAAGATCAATTGAGTTGAATGAAAAACTTCTTGCTCTATCATTTGTTTATAGGCAGTAGGCTGTGGATTGCACCCGGATTTTATCATCCGAAGATGCAATACAAAAGTTTCAAAGAAAATTCCACACTCTGCGATTTACATAGGTTTCTGTTGTTTCTCATTTTGTCTAATTTGTTTTAATTATTTTTATTTTGATACCCATATTTAATATGTTTGCCTGAATGGAAAACTATATATTTTGAACTGCCTACGAATACACTGCGAAGTCCCCACTAAAATAATAATAATAATAAGTAATATATCTTTAGATCTTTTTAATGTGTTTGTCAATTTTATTTATTTATTGCTTAGCTATAGCAATTAATGGAAGTTTTAAAAATTGTACACAGGTATTTCAAAAAAAAAAATTGTGTGTATTCAGGCCTCCTGAACCTAAACAAGCACTTAAATTTTTAATGTAAATTTATATTGCGGAATTAATCCTTTTAAATACATTACTCCGGTATATGGGTGATTTTTAATTAATTAGAGCCAATTGAAAAATTCAATGCGATGGCCGGGATTTGAACCACGGATCGACTGGTTTCCGTCTAGTTGCTCTACCCCTTGAGCTACCATGGTCAACGTGCCTATATTTGAGACAACCACTTGTGAGGACTTACTATTGTAAGCACTTAATTACCAGGATTTTTAGCCTAGATTATTTTTAATGTAAATTTATATTGAGGAATTAATCCTTAAAGAATTAATCCTTTTAAATACATTACTCCGGTATATGGGTGATTTTTAATTAATTAGAGCCAACTGAAAAATTCAATGTTATGTTCGGAGTAATGTATTTAAAAGGATTAATTCTTTAAGGATTAATTCCTCAATATAAATTTACATTAAAAATAATCTACGATAAAAATCCTGGTAATCAAGTACTTACAATTGTCAGTCGTCACAAGTGGTTGTCTCAAATATGAGAACCCTAAGTGGTCTACCGGGAAATATAATGAATTTAATTGGAGAATGTAATGTCAGGAAGGCACGTTGACCATGGTAGCTCAAGGGGTAGAGCAACTGGACGGAAACCAGTAGATCCGTGGTTCAAATCCCGACCATGGCATTGAATTTTTCTGTTGGCTCTAATTAATTAAGCACTTAAATGTTGTATCCTCAGAATTGTTTCAAACAATTTTATTTAAATGAAATAAATTTAAAATATTATGACAAACGAAATGTTCACCTTAAATTTTCAGGGAATAGTCTCTGAAGTTCTCTTCATCCAGAATGAGATTTGCATATTTTTAAACCATTGGAAAAAGAACCATCTACAAAAAAGAAATTATGTTCTATTGAAATCATGTAATTTATACCAAATAAAATTGTTGTGCCGTTAACCCTTTCCGAAATAGCTTTTGTTATTAATTTAAATTGTCTAATGGACATTTCTTAAAAGGAAAATCGCTTTGGGTTTGTTCTCACTGTCGTGGAAAGAGAACACAATTTCAAATTTATCTCAAAACCAATCGCTATTAAAAGTTTTGACTATCGCCTAAACCTACAGTATTCCCGTATTCCCTTGTGCTTTCAAAAATATTCAATAAGGGCATTTCTCAATAGTTTAACTCAATATCAAGCTCTTGTAAATGTTATACAAATATAATAACTTCACTTATCTTAAAAGAAAATGATGAACATTTTCTTATTATATATACAATATAATAATTTGATGTAACTTAAGATTTCACTTATCTAATAAGAAATGATGGTAATTCTTATAAATTCTCCAGGATCGCGATAAAAAGCTGTCATCATCGTTACAAACGCTAGTACTACCAAAATCTGAAAATAAAACAAATTTAAAAACAGAATCGACTGCGGATTTTCAAAATTCATTACGCGATGTTTGTTTTTTAAAATAAATATATTTTCCCAAACCATTAAATCTATTGGATCATTTAATTGCTTTAATAATTTAACTTCTGGATTTATTTCATGGTTAAATGACCAAAAATGATCTGCTACGGCCGATTTATCAGTCGGTATATATTTAATGTTACGAAAATGTTCTGTCGTTCTGGTTTATAAATTACGTTTTGTCTTTCCAATATAAACTTGATCACAATCGAAACATTTAAATTGATAAATAACAGATTTTTTACTATAAGAAATTTATCCTTTATAGAGAAATGCAATACATTTTTAACACTATATTTATTTTGAGGAACTAAATTTATACCAAATTCTTCAAAATCTTATTGAACATTTTAGTTAATTGATGGATCCTGATATTAAATTCTCCAGTTGACTCATATATTTCCCCGGTAGACCACTAGGGGCTCTCGCATCCGAGATACACCGCATGTGGCGACTTACTATCGTAAGTACTTAAGTCCCAGGCTTCATCATTTAACTCTTATTATTTTAGTTAATTGATGGAAATTAATCATTTCCTCACGCTAGCCGCATATAGGCTAAGGTTTTTGATGGATAGAGTCAACATGAAAAATTCAATGCCATGGCCGGGATTTGAACCACGCATCTCGTGGTTTCCGTCCAGTCGCTCTTAACCTTTAAGCTACCATGGTCAACGTGCCTTCCTGACATTAAATTGTCCAGTTAACTCATATATTTCCCCGGTAGACCACTAGGGGCTCTCGCATCCGAGATACACCGTTTGTGGCGACTTAGTATCGTAAGTACTTAAGTCCCAGGCTTCATCATTTATCTCTTATTATTTTAGTTAATTGTGAGTTATCGTAAGCGTGAGGAAATGATTACTTTCCATCAATTAACTAAAATAATAAGAGTTAAATTCATTCAAGCAGCTGGCGGCTGACTGAGGGTCAGCACGATGTGTGTCATTCGTGTACCTGTCCTACACGGACTTAACCACTTAATGACAGGATATGTGGGGTTTTGCAGGGTGGTGGTTTAAATTTAGGTAGATGAAAAGAAGGGAGATGGGATGCGAGAGCCCCTAGTGGTCTACCGGGGAAATATACGAGTCAACTGGAGAATTTAATGTCAAGAAGTCATGTTGGACATGGTAGCTTAAAGGTTAAGAGCGACTGGACGAAAACCAGGAGATCCGTGGTTCAAATCCCGGCCATGGCATTGAATTTTTCATGTTGACTCTATCTTTTTGAACATGTTTATTAACCCAAGGATTGTAAGTATTTTTTTTAAAATTATAATGGTTCTTTATTTTACTAAGGGTAGAAATATCATTAACATTTTTATATCAATTTTTCAAATTTTATTTATAAAGTCTTTATTAAAATCATTAATTAAAGCAGGTTAATAAACATTTTCAAACTTTTTTCTAAAGAGTTGGGGATAACTTTAGTTCCTCAAAATAAATATATTATTAAAAATTTATTGCATTTCCCTATAAAACATAAAATTCCTAATAATAAATAATCTGGCATTTATCAGTTTAATTGTCTCTGTTGTGATAAAGTTTATATTGGTGCAACGTATTTTTATTCAGTTAGATCCCCACGTTGTGACGACATATTTTCGGAGGTAGAACTGATGTCTTCGAAGCACCACGTTGGTAAGCCATTTGCAACGTAATGTTACGTATGCGATGAAGAGATGAGGAATTCTGATGATGAAGCCATGGGTTGATGAATTATAGAGTACCACGAAGCGGTGCCTTATGTAACAATATGTTACATATTGGTATGTGGTGAAAAGGAAACATGATAATTCTGGAAGTACTGGATTAGAATAGATTAGATTGATTTGCGTTCAGTAGGTTCACTTGTAGCCAGGAAAGGTTGTGAACATTGAACATGTCCAGAGGTATAAAGTATAATAGCATATATATGTACAAAAGTTAACACAAGACACATATCATAGTATACAGGCAATATGAACAACAATATGGAAAACAAAGCAGGGATAATTATATATGATACAAAATCAAACACTTTTTAAACCAGCTTTCACTTGGCTTATGCCAGTACGTCTCAACCTTTTTGCAATGGATACCATTCATTGTTGTTTATTAAATACATATACATTAAACATAAACTTTCAACTTGCATCAAATATTAGTAATGATTTGTCATTGGAATAGCTAGATACTACTTATAGAGCTACAGAAGCATTGTCAGGATAATTTGTCATTCAGATAATCTTGTACAGAATAAAAAGTTTTTGAGCAAAGGTACTCTCTAACAGCTTTTTTAAAAGCACCGAAATTATCAACTTTTTGTTTTAAGAACATTAGGAAGTGCGCCAAATATTTTGATAGTTTCATAATGCACACCTTTCTGGAAGCAAGAAAGTTTAGCACTGGGATAATGGATATTATACTTTTGTCTAGTGTTTATTCTATGAACTACATTATTTGTTGCAAATAAGGCACGATTGCATACAAAGAATTTTAGGATCGAGAATATATACATGCAAGAAAGCGTTAATATCTTCAATCTTGTAAAAAGATCTTTACAGGAGCATCTGTTGTGGGTGTTAGTGATGATTCTTATAACCTTCTTTTGCATAAGAAATATTTTTTTACTTTCTACTGAGTTGCCCCAAAATAATAAATATACCATATTTCATAATAGAGTTAAAGTATGCATAATCTACTAATTTAAGTGTGTCAATAAAACTCACATTAACCAACTCTCGGATACCATAACAGGCAGAGCTGAGTTTAGGTAAGATATAATTTATGTGAGCTTTCCAATCTAAACATCTGTCCACTTGAAGGCCCAGAAATTTTATGCTGTCAATTTCTTCTAATAACATATCATTAATCCCGATTTCTATTTGAGTATGTGACGTACGACAGGTTATAAATTTGACTACTTTCGTTTTGTCTAGATTCACGGATAATTTGTTCGCTTTAAACCAGCATGACATATAGATCAAAACATAATTCATTTTAATTATACACTCGTTTAAATTTGTACTGGTCACCAGGACACTAGTGTCATTGGAGTAAAGAACTGTACTTGCAATGTCTTTTATATAAAGTGAGAGGTCATTCATCTGGTGTAGCTTAAGTCAGTAGAACGTGGGAACTCTGGATTCAGGGTGTGGTTACAGAGCGAGGAAATTAACTTTTCACATAATTGCGAAATAATTGAATATTTCCAATTTAAAATTATTCAATATTTTAATTATATTTTAATTACAATACTCCTCTTATCGATGATGAACAAATTGTATTCATGTCTTAATTAAGAAATACTTCCTATTTCCGACTTTCCAACACAGAAATTATTACATTTTACGTTCTTCACCTCCGACTTTCCAGGATCAAGTGGGACGATTTAAATCCTTCTTACCATGATCACTGATTTTATGTCATACGTCGCCATAATTACTAAAGAACTCTCCTTTTGATTGGTCAACACCAATCGTTGCAGCACATTTCTTTAAAGTTATATCATCTCATTTACATAATTTACCCATTCATGGCCAGCTATACAAATACAGCTTCTTTTTCACACAAAAGAGCCATTTTAAACTAATCGTTTTTAAACACATAAAATTTTTCCCTTCTCAGGGCTAAAATAAAAAACAACGGTTACGATGGAAAGACAAAACGTAATTTGGAAACCAGAACGAAAGAACATTTTTGTAACATTTTTGTAACATTTTTGGTCATTTAACCGTAATATAAATCCAGAAGTTAAATTGTTAAAACAATTAAATGGTCCGATAGATTTAAGGGTTTGGGAAAATATATTTATTTTAAAAAAACAAACATCGCGTACTGAATTTTGAAATATCGTCAGCCGATTCTGTTTTTAAATTTGTTTTATTTTCAGATTTTGGTAGTATTAACAAGGACATAACATCCAGCGTTTGAAACGATGGCGACAGCTTTGCTGTTTACGCTGAAAATGAAATCACGATCCTGGAGAATTTATAAGAATTATCATCGTTTTGGTTAATTGATGGAAATTAATCATCTCTTCACACTAGCCATATATAGGCTAAGGTTTTTGTTAGATAGAGTCAATATAAAAAATTCAATGCCACGGCCGGGATTTGAACCACGGATCTCCTGGTTTCCGTCCAGTCGCTCTAACCCATTGAGCTACCATGGCACTGCTAGTATGAAGAAATGATTAATTTCCATGAACTAACTAAAATAATAAGAGTTAAATGATGAAGCCTGGAACTCAAGTACTTACAATAGTCAGTCGCCACAAATGGTGTATCTCAGATGCCAGGGCCCCTAATGGTTTACCGGGGAAATATATGAGTCAATTGGAAAATTTAATGTCATGATGGCAAGTTGGCCATGGTAGCTCAATGGGTTAGAGCGACTGGATGGAATACAGGAGATCCGTGGTTCAAATCCCGCCCTGGCTTTGAATTTTTTCATGTTGACTCTATCTGTCAAAAACTTCAGCCTATATACGGCTAGTGTGAAGAAATGATTAATTTCCATCAATTAGCTAAAATAATAAGAGTTAAATGATGAAGCCTGGGACTCAAATGCTTACAATAGTGTCACCACAAACGGTGTATCTCGGATGCGAGAGGCCCTAGTGGTTTACCAAGGAAATATATGAGTCAAATGGAGAATTTAATGGCACGCTGGCCATGGTAGCTCAATGGTTTAGAGTGACTGGACGGAAACCAGGAGATCCGTGGTTCAAATCCCAGCCGTGTCATTGAATTTTCCATGTTGATTCTATCTATTATCATCATTTCTTATAAGATAAGTGAAGTTTTATGTTACAAATTACTATATTTGTATATATTTGTTTGCTTCAATGTTAATAGCTTCATATTTTACGTATATATCATTTTCTTATTATTTAATGAGGATGGCGATTTCCTGAAAACTCATTCACATCATCATCTCAAACAACCTCGTTGTCAATGTTACAATCACTACAGGTCACTATCTTTTTGTTAGTACTACCAAAATCTGAAAATGAAATAAACTTAAAAACAATCGAGTGCCGGTATTTCAAAATTCACTACGCAATATTTATTTTTGTAACTAAACAATTTTCCCAAACCATTAAGCCTATCGGAGCATTTAGTCATTTAATCCAGAAGTTAAATTGTTAAAACAATTAAATAGTCCGATAGATTTAATGGTTTGGGAAAAATAATTTATTTTAAAAAAATGAACATCGCGTAATGAATTTTGAAATACCGGCAGACGACTTTGTTTTAAAGTTTATTTATTTTCAGATATTGGTAGTACTGGCAAAAACATAGTGACCTCAAGTGAGGTTGTTTGAGCTGATGATGCGAATGAGTTTTCACGAAATCGCCATCCTCATCAATTAATAACAAAATATTCATTATTTTCTTTTAAGATAACTGAACGTTTATATTACAAATTATTATATTTGTATAGTACTTGTTGCTTCACTGTAACTAGCTTGATACGAAGTACGTCCAGAAAGTAAGTTCCGTTTGGTAATAAAATTAAATTGTGTACAGATACAGAACAATTATTTATTGCATAAAATTCTGCAACTCTTAAACTACTTTTTCACAAAACTGCCGAAATTTTGGAGGCATTTGTCATAGCGAGGCACACTTTTTTGTATACCTTCTTCATAGAAGTTTGCCGCCTGTGT
The DNA here is from genome assembly GCA_030765055.1 of Mantis religiosa. Taxonomy (NCBI): domain Eukaryota; kingdom Metazoa; phylum Arthropoda; class Insecta; order Mantodea; family Mantidae; genus Mantis; species Mantis religiosa. The sequence continues at coordinate 46,022,230 of CM060959.1, read as the reverse complement.
CTTCAACCAGTCTTTCAGCTCTTCGTCATTGTTGAAGTGTTGACCGCCAAGGAAATAGTTGAAATGCACAAACAGACGAATGTCGCTAGGAGCGAGGACAGGGCTGTACGGGGTGTGGTCAAACACGTCCCAGCTAAATCCCTGTAGGATGTATTTCGTCGCATTTGCAGTGTGTGGTTGTGCGTTGTTGTGAAGAAACACAATACCTTTTGACATCGCAAATTTGTGGATAAATTTCAATTGGTTTCACTTTCCTAGCATTCAGAAAATAAATCACAGATCTGATTTCACAAGCAGCGGGATTTTCAATCAACACCAACATTATAAACAAGCACAACAAAGCGTACGTGGCTGACAGCGATCTCACAATGGCTCGCGCTTCTTCTCCTTGATACAGAGCGTCTACCGCGCATGTGCGGAACTGCGATCGCAGCGCTGCAGCAGAGATAAATTGAATCAGAACTTACTTTCTGGACTCCCCTTGTATTCTAAGTATTTTCTTGTAAATGTATTTGGGTTGAGAAAGCAATGTAACTCGCCAGTAATGCCCAGCTATTTTACTGCAGTGTTCCTCAGTGTATCGGAAGCCAAATCCGTACGCGCTGCGGAACAAGATGCATGGGCATTGGAAGGTATGCTGAGTGATCGTGCTGTAGAGGAGACGGGTTGGGGATCAGAGAACTTGGAGCAACCACATCGCCGTGATGCCCAGTGGAAACACCTACTTCGTCAACGTAGGCAGACCTACGACCCAGACCGTTGCACATGTCGTACCTCCATACCCTGGAACCCAGTATGTGGCACAGATGGTGATACTTATTCCAACATGGAGGATCTTAGATGTGTCCAGAGCTGTGGAAAAAGTAAGTACCTACTCATTTGTTACCTCTAATTGAGAGGAATCTGAAAAATACTGGCGTCTTAATGATAGTATTCGGTAATACATTTTAGCCTAATGAACGCTTGTTTATTATACTCGGAAATGGCGGTACAAATATTCAGGTCTGGAAAACAATATTTAGAATATGGGGAAGGTTGAATCAGAAAATGGTTAAAATAATATGGAATTCAAAATTTTTATCCAATACGTTCTTGTAAAGTACTTTAATAATACCAGGTGAGTTAGCCGCGCCTTGTTTTTGGTAGGTAGGCCATTCGTAGGGGTGGGGATCCGTCCCCTTCAGCTGCCGTGGTACGGCCACTGCGGATCCCTAACACTCGTGGTACCTCTGACGTTACTAGAGGAACCTCGGGCAAAACATTCGAGCCCCTCCCTGATTGGGAGTTGTTCGGATTGGCTTGGACTCAAAGGGGCAGTGGTTCCCGGTAAAGTCTGTTTAGTTAACTGGTATGCACGTCGGCCGCTGCCTTTAACGAACCCTTATAAACGTTTTACAACAGCCGCCCTCCTTCTCCCAGATCTTTCTGCAAGGTTGCTACCTTTCTCGATACGTCATGGGTATCGTACGAAGTTACGTCTAAATAAATTATCTTATGGCATTACTGCAAAACTTTATATATAGCCAAGCTACAATTCTACTGGATTCTATAAGAACCCTTATCTTATTCAAAGTGCGGTATTTGAAACTCAGCTCCTTTAGGAGACCGAGCAAAGTGAAGCGTCCATAAGGGAAATCACAAATTTCTTGCAAATGTGCAGCTAATTCGTCTGAGATGGGCGCTCCCCCTTTTGCATGGAATCTATAAATTTCTCGACGAATTAAAACGCATGTGAAATTATCTACTTTAGAGAAACGTTTCCTTTTGTTTTCACACTTGATCGGCGTCTTTGCCTATATCTTAGGTCGTGATATATTTGTCTTTATGTTTTATTAGATTTTTTTCTTTAATATTTTTTTTTCTTTTCCTTTCGTCACAATATTTCTCACTGTGTTTCTGTGAATACCCAGAATTTATCAGGTTCATTGCACGACCCCTTACCAAGATTATTTGTCAGCACATATTTATGTGTGTTCAAAACAAGCGGTTGAATTGGCTTAGAAAGAGTTCCCGGTATAACGTTGTTTTTTTTTTAGGCTTTTCCAGTAATATAACTCGGCCCTGTCATTCACACTATTGTCTTCACTTTGATTATGTTCACTTGACTGAAAGTTATCTACTACTTGATTTGCATTTATCACTGCATTTCCCTCCCACGGTCTCCACATCGTGACACACAACGAATTTCTGCACGTAATGAAACAGATGAACTGGAAGTTTGAACTTTGGCAACTGAGACTCCACGTGGAGTAGACATGCGACTGTCACTTCGAGAAAATCAGGGTTGCTATTGGTCCTCAACGACGCCTTCCATTTCTGAAGTGTGGAGATACATTTATGACGGTCATTAGTGGGCGGGAGAGTGGATTCCCTTTGAGGGGCAAACTGCACTCCTGTTCACTAGACAGACTTTACACGAGGGTGATCGGGTACGTCTACGGACGGGGTTGAGGGAAGCCATTAATATTCCCGCGTACTAGCCAGCATATCTAGTAGAAGGTGTGCTAGATCACCAGGCGGCCCCACCGAGGTCATGTCGGTAGCCTTCCCATTTTAGAGTTGGCGCGCGTAAGTGGCGTATCCACCTTCATCCCGTCTTGAGTCCGCAGGACCAGATGGAGGGGGGGGGGGTTTGTTAGTCTCTAGGTCTTACCCTATGGAAAGCCCCACAGAGGCGCCGGGTGCCCTTTTGGGACAGCTCGGTAACTCAGGCCCGGGTCCTTGGTCCTACGGGTCCAGGACTAATCGGAGTAGAACCTCTGGCATTACATAACGTGTTCTTAGAAAGAGGAATGCGGAAAGTTCAGAGCAATAGCGGTTTAAGGGACGAAACGTACTGCTCGCTAAAGTACACCTCAGAAACATACGACTGCTCTACTGAGAACGAATCCCGGTTTCCAGCTGGTTTTCCAAACTTTTCATTAAAGTATACATGGCAAAGTAATTCAGTAAGGACCGCGGAAAAAATTAACCTATCATATGAGTACACTAACAACGTGAAAATGGCCGATTCTTCTACTTGGAGTAGGGGTTAGTTGCCAAAAATTAGGAAAAAATTAAACACGCCTCATCCATCATGGACCCGTACATTCAAAACGTACAAATTAATCAACGATGTATTTACATTTTTCCGTTAACTACGTCCCGTGCATCCCAGTTAACGTGCATAAGTGTTTCTGCCGTTTATGTAATAATATTAAAACTCCCAGCAAATGATTAAAAGTGTCTTAAAAGGCTAAATCAAACACGAGAACTCGCGAGGTGGCCATGACATAGCGCCAGGCATGCAAGTCGTACTACTGAACCCAGAACGTGCTTTCACGTAAGTCTCAAACTAGCTCAACAGGATTATAACCTCTCCCCTGCCCTACCCCTCAATTTTACAGGTTCGAGTCTCAGCATTGTAATTATTTTTTTATTCATCAAAACTTGGAAATCTAATTCAGAATAATTTAATTATAAAAAAAACCTGAGGACGTGTATTAACCAATAAGGTCATCAGTTCGAGCACTTGTATCGTTAACGCTACAGTTTGTAACGAATAATATGGGTAGCACAGGGTTAAGCAATGAGGTTTCTCCCAGGGTATGCGTGAGTATGTATGAGAAGGATGGTTTTAATCAAGGGTGGTTCCTCCAGAAGGTTGCAGGTTTGCGCTACACCCACTGATTCTGAATATACAACAGGTGCATTTTGCACATTAAAGCTGTACTTGTTTGCATTGTTTTATATACAAACATGTTTCAATTACGCTTATTGTCTGTAGCTGCCCATGACAGCAGAAGTCGAAATAAGCAGAAGTTAGCTGTAGGAGCCGCCAGGTTTGCAGGGAAGCGTTAACCTAAGATTTCGCCCAAATGTAGGCTCTCTGAGGGGGTTTCGGGAAGGTGAAGAGATGGCAGTGGCTTCTTATACATTGCTTAAATGGAGGTTTATAAACCTAGCTTCTCCAACTCTTAGCAACGGCTATAGCGTGGCCTTCAGGCTTAGCTTCTGTGTGCTCTGCTTTTCGAACACAGGGAGAATTTAATTAAATGCATGGAGGTTATTCAGAAAAGAGCTCTGTTAAACCACAACGCCACACTTGTTCAGGCTTCTGGGTTTATGGCCACTTTGAAAGATTATAATTTTGTATTCTGGCTGTCTTTCTTCTACAAGATCATGCCCATGTGGACATTTTGTACAATCAACTGCAGAAACGAGACTGCAATGCAACTTTTGCCATCGCCCAGCTAAACGCATTTGAAAGGGAAGTGCAAAAGGTAAGAAATAGCGTGGATGTTGAGGAACACGAAGAAACTGCAATTAAGAGGAGAAGAATAGAAGATCATGATGTGAAAAGAAGAGAAGCTCTTGAAGTATGTGACAGGCTTAGAGAAGCAGAGGACAGATTTAGCTTCACGGAACATCTGGTAGCCTCGACTTTGTTTCATCAAGAAAATTTCTAAGAAATTTCCAGAGGATTCCCTTAGAGAAACAATAAGGTTCTATCCTTTTATCATTGGAACAAAAATTCGTAGAGAACTGACTGTAATTTACAGTCGAGAGGAATTTCGTGGAATGTCCGGCGCTTTATGCTTGATGGACTTCATTAAGGAAAACAATTTATGTGCTACATTCAGCGAATATGTCAAACTCCTCCGAGTACTGTGAACTATGCCAATGTGTACCGCTGAAGCAGATCGCTGTTTCTCAACTTTAAAAAGAATAAAAACTTTCCTTAGGAACACAATGTCACAGGACCGATTGTCAGCATTAGCAATGCTTTCAATTGAGAGAGATTTTGTTATGAAGATCAGCGACTTCAACGCAAAAGTTACCGATAGATTCGCCAGGTCTAAGGAGAGTACAGCAGAGAATTTGTATAAATAGGTGAGTCATTACTACTCTGTATTTTATTTTTCATTTGTGCACCACCAATAATTAAACCCACCAGCCGCCACTGGTTTTAATGTCACTGAATGCCCGTCTCAAACTGGTTCAATGACTGCTTCTTTTTACCATTACATCAAACTTGAGGTTGCCGACCAAGGGTTAGCAATATCACTGTTTAGAGTTACTGTATGTGAAGTGCTTATTGCTCGATAAAACTTAATTCGTTTTTCACGTATGAACCGACAAATATCTTCTCTCATCGCTTCTGGTATTCCCTCGACCGAGAAAGAAGAAGAGGACTGCCCTAATCGGCTTCACGCCGAGTACTCTTTCTTCACAGCTGCACGTGGGTGTGTAACTTTCACTTCTGAAAGCCCTCTTTTCAGACAAAGATTCCCTTTGTGACTATTTTGTCCATTGTGCTCATGCCGTTATTAAGGGTCCGAGGAATACCTTTTCAAACAGAGTCATTTGCTATCCCTTAGAATTCATTTTTTCCCATACCTTTTGCTACACGACTCAACTGCACCTGCATGCGTTTCACAAAGATACAAGATTTCTTTGAAATCAATCACGCAATTTCGGTATCAAGGCAACATCAACTCTCTCATATTCGGTATTAGCCAACGACACACATCATTGATCTAAATAGCCCTATATTCCAGAAAATAAAATTATAAATTATTTTAATATTTTATTGTAGTTTAATTTTAAAAATTAGTAATCTCTTTTAATGATTAGGGTAAGTGATTGATAAAATATTTTACGCTACTCAACACATATATTTGTACCCTCAAATCTTCTACTCGTCGATAAAATACTCTTGATTCACTAGCAACATAAATAACTATTTTGGAGGACGTAGATACTTAGTGACACCTCTTTTGCCATTAAACCCAAATGCACTTCCCAACGGCTGAGGAGTAGGATGGATCGAAAATAAAATGTAATTACTGAGAAAGAACAGTGGCGAATCCATGGTTCTCAAGGGTGGAAGCTATTAGAAGACTATGAAATCGACTAGAACATGCATCAGTAATGTAAAGGTACATACTTGCACTAACAGAGAGGTCCCAGCACAGCACGTAGGCCATCCGACACTTATTACTCCATCGTAAGAAACTAGAAGAAACGTTGACAGCTTTTCTCACATGCACCTGTGCCATCACGCGATGTGACAAGGAAATTTTATTGTAGGTACAAAATTTTCTTGACCGACCGAAGTAAAACTTAAAGACAGCCTGTTTTATTTACTGTAAATACCACAAATATGTCAAAACTACAAAATCAATAATTTATCTTAAAACACTTACACAGAATATGAATTTATACAAGTCCAAATTGTCCTCTGTGCAACAAAGAAGAGGAAATGACTGAAGAACATCTTTTAACCTGTGAAGTCCTACCTGCCGGACCCACTACACAGAAACATTGGAGAGCAAGAGAGCTAATGGCTTCATTGCCAAAGCCTAGCATTTGACAACAAAGAAGAGGAAATGACTGAAGAACATCTTTTAACCTGTGAAGCTTTACCTGCCGGACCCACTACACAGAAATATTGGAGAGCAAGAGAGCTAATGGCTTCATTGCCAAAGCCTAGCATTTGACAACAAAGAAGGGGAAATTACTGAAGAACATCTTTTAACCTGTGAAGTCCTACCTGCCGGACCCACTATACAGAAATACTGGAGAGCAAGAGAGCTAATGGCTTCATTGCCAAAGCCTAGCATTTGACAACAAAGAAGGGGAAATTACTGAAGAACATCTTTTAACCTGTGAAGTCCTACCTGCCAGACCCACTATATAAAAATATTGGAGAGCAAGAGAGCTAATGGCTTCATTGCCAAGGCCTAGCATTTGACAACAAAGAAGAGGAAATGCCTGAAGGACATCTTTTAACCTGTGAAGCCCTACCTGCCGGACCCAATACACAGAAATATTGGAGAGCAAGAGAGCTAATGGCTTCATTGCCAAAGCCTAGCATTTGACAACCAAGAAGAGGAAATGACTGAAGGACATCTTTTAACCTGTGAAGTCCTATCTGCCAGACCCACTACACAGAAATATTGGAGAGCAAGAGAGCTAATGGCTTTATTGCCAAAGTCTAGCATATGACAACAAAGAAGAGGAAATGACTGAAGGATATCTTTTAACCTGTGAAGTCCTACCTGCCGGACCCACTACACAGAAATATTGGAGAGCAAAAGAGCTAATGGCTTCATTGCCAAAGCCTAGCATTTGAAAACAACATAATTTATCTTAATTTTGCTCATTTGTTTTGGCACATTTTACTGTTTGCGTTTGCTTATAAATTCGGAGTAGTATCAACATCATCATCAAGTCTTTTGATACTTAAGGATGCTTCACAATAACCTGAGAGCGATAACTAAAACAGAAACAATGATCATATTGATCAAAAAGTAGAAGATCGATTTTAACCAAGGATTGTTATTTTATCACCTGCTTCCAGTAGACAACATTAACTCGACGTTCGATGGAATAAATGTATGCAAATCCATTACTATTTCAAATTTCTCTAAGTATACCAACCTTTATTTACACATTTCAATAGGTTTTCTGTCCTTTTTTTTCTTCCTTACTATGGTTAACTTTAATTACATGCTCTTACCAAGGGTTTTGCGAACTCCTACCTACTTGAAATTTTAGGTTAGGTTACTGTGAGCTGTCTTAATATTTTTCTATTTCATTTTAACACGCATTTGCGGGTATATAATTACACTTCCAGACTCTTTGCAGTGTAGGAAATAATCCTAATTAAAGAAACAATTTCCCTTCCCAGACGGGGAATGAAAACTGGGATCTCTGTATTTTTGCTCTTCTGTGTTAACCACTATCGGATTTTGCTCTTCTTTATTTTTGCTATTCTTTGAAACAGCAGTCAGTTCTGAGTTGCCTTTGAACAAACTACAACTACCATTTTTCTAGAAAAACGAATGGTTAATATATTTGATGGTGTCACGATTTCATGATAGAATACATTGTCGGGAATTCTACCAGTTTCTTGAATCCAGCTTGCGACTGGAGAGAGAGAGCTGTAGCTATTATTTGTCACTGTCTCTGGAGCAATCTCTAAAGTCGAGACGTATTTATTATTATTATTATTATTATTATTATTATTATTATTATTATTATTATTATTATTATTATTATTATTATTATTATTATTATTATTATTATTATTATTATTATTATTATTATTATTATTATTATTATTATTATTATTATTATTATTATTATTATTATTATTATTATTATTATTATTATTATTATTATTATTATTATTATTATTATTATTATTATTATTATTATTATTATTATTATTATTATTATTATTATTATTATTATTATTATTATTATTATTATTATTATTATTATTATTATTATTATTATTATTATTATTATTATTATTATTATTATTATTATTATTATTATTATTATTATTATTATTATTATTATTATTATTATTATTATTATTATTATTATTATTATTATTATTATTATTATTATTATTATTATTATTATTATTATTATTATTATTATTATTATTATTATTATTATTATTATTATTATTATTATTATTATTATTATTATTATTATTATTATTATTATTATTATTATTATTATTATTATTATTATTATTATTATTATTATTATTATTATTATTATTATTATTATTATTATTATTATTATTATTATTATTATTATTATTATTATTATTATTATTATTATTATTATTATTATTATTATTATTATTATTATTATTATTATTATTATTATTATTATTATTATTATTATTTTAATTTACATCCTCCAACGTTGTCATATTGGACAATGAACGAATTGATGTTCAAATGAGTCCAGGGTACTAGAGCTTAGAGTTACCAGACATTCATCATTCAGATAAGGGAAAACCTTATCATCCTGACCGAGATTAGAACAAGGGACCTCTTGAACGTGACACCACCACCACGAATCAGAGACGAATAAGTGTGCATCAACGTTAAGTAATATCGGACGATGAAGGAAATGATGTTCAAATGAGTTCAGGGTACATAGAGCTTAGAGTTACCAGACATTCATCTTTCAGATAAAGGAAAACCTTATCACTCTGGCCGAGATAAGAACTGGGGACCTGTTGAACGTAACGCTACCACCACGCTACAGAGACGGGCCAATGTGCTCCAACGTTAAGTCATATCGGACGATGAATGAAATGATGTTCAAATGAGTGTAGAGTATATAGATCTTAGAGTTACCAGACATTCATCTCTCAGATAAGGGAAAACTTTATCACCTTGACCGATATTAGAACTAGGGACCTCTTGAACGTGACACTACCACCACGTTACAGAGACAGGCTAATGTCCTTCAACATTAAGTCATATCGGACGATGAATGAAATGATGTTGAAATAAGTCCAGGGTAGATACATCTTAAATTTACCAGACATTCATATTTCAGGAAAAGGGAAAACTTTATCACCCTGACCGAGATAAGAACTAGGGGCCTCTTGAACGTGTTACTACCACCACGCTACGGAGACAGGTCAATGTCCTCCAACGTTGTCATATCGGACGAGTCTAGTGAGTCTAGGGTACATAGATCTTAGATTTACCATACATTCATCTTTCAGGATAAGAGAAAACCTTATCAGCATGACCGAGATTAGAACTAGGGACCTCTTGAACGTGACACTACCACCACGCTACGGAGACAGGTCAATGTCCTCCAACGTGTCCATATCGGACGAGTCTAGTGAGTCTAGGGTAGATAGATCTTAGATTTACCGGACATTCATCTTTCAGGAAAAGAGAAAACCTTGTCACCCTGACCGAGATAAGAACTAGGGACCTCTTGAACGTGTTACTACCACCACACTACGGAGACAGGTCAATGTCCTCCAACGTTGTCATATCGGACGAGTCTAGTGAGTCTAGGGTACATAGATCTTAGATTTACCAGACATTTATTTTTCAGGATAAGGCAAAACCTTATCACCATGACCGAGATTAGAACTAGGGACCTGTTGAACGTGACACTACCACCACGCTGCAGAGACGGGTAAAATGAAGATTTGGCCAAATTCCTTATAAGATTCCGGAATTCTAAAAATTCATTCTAATTGTCAACGTTACCACTGCAGTACGAATATTTTAACTTTGTCTTTTGCGTTGTGGTTACCATTCTCAGTTACTGTAAACCTCTACTGTGGTCCATGATAGGGTTTTCCCAAGTGATTAGACCTCGAAGTGCAAGAGTCTTGTATCCCAACCCAACTTGCCAATAACACCAGCTTACTAACGGACCTCCTACAGGTAATTATAAGGTCAAAATTTTCCACATTGTGCATTTATCTCTGTTACACATTTTAATTTTATCTAAATGCACAGTGAAAGCGTCATGAAATATTTTTAATCTTGCCATTGCCTCTTTCAGTGGAATTTTTCTGTTCCCTGGCCTATACAGATGGATATTACATTGTTGTTTATCAGTGATGACACTTGTTTTTAATTGTTTTAAGTGTTTTTTCTTGCAATGTGTTGTTTATATTCAATTTCGAGAGTTCATTAGAAAAGGATACATCCGTACGCACGCGCTATTGTGTAAACATTATCTACAATTGAAAACCAAATGCAGAACAAAACTTTAAATAAATTTTATTTTCATTTTTTTTCAGCTGTTCGGAGGCGGTACATGGGACGATGTAAATAATCATCATGAGCATCAGGAAAAAGGATTAAAAGGATCATTTTTGTCTTTTCCAATTTAAGTATATATCCACTCTGTTATGTCGTGAATTCTAATTTCATATGAAAGTTAAAATTACTCTTGTGTTTCTATGTAGTGCCAACAGTAATATAAATATAGTACTGTGAAATGTTTGCTTTAATTTTATTTTATCTCCTTTCTCTCTGTCCCCCCTCAAAAAAAACCCTTCCTGAGACTTAAATCCCAATTACATTTTTCCTGAGACCTATAAATACATCTGCAATTCCAGATGACTTGACTAACTTCTAAGTTGACACAAATAAGTCAATAGATGGCCAATAGATTGATCTATACTAAAAATGCCTTAGCATGTAACACAGTAAAAAGAATGACTAATTAAACACTCCGTCACTCACCCAAACTCTCATTTACTTCCTCCATATGTTCTCCAGGAGTAACTACAACTATATTTATATTAAGACCTGAAGCTTTCCTGGCAACGAATATGCTCACTTTCTTCTTGGGCAACAAGCCAGGAGAAAAGACGAATAGATATAGACGTTTCGGGAGTGTGCATCTCTCCCATCTTCAGGATATTTATAAAATGTTATAACCTCAAATGAAATACTGGATATAACAAATATAAACAAAGACAAAACAATATCAAAATTCGCATTACTGAACAAAAGACTGTTTTCAGTAAATTAAATGCCAGGTCAGGAGATGGCGTGAGTATAGAAAATTGTGACAAAGAAACGTAACAACTTAACTTGATTATCAAGCTGTATTGATCTGTTCTTCTTAAATCGACGGATTTCCATTTTTAAGGCCGGTTTCCAAGAGAAGCTGAACTGAAATCCAGCATCAGGACTAAGCGTGCTCGTTTCAGAGGAAATGGCCAAAGCCTCCTTAATTCTCCGCTCCCAGTAACTGTTGCATTTTGCCAAGATGGTCGTTTCCCTAAAATTGGCTCTATGGTCGTTATCAAAACATGCTCTGCCAGTCCAGACTTCTCAGGTTGCATTAAACGAATGCCCGTTCATGTTCGTTTATTCCTGTAGCGATGGTCCTTCCGGTTTGTCCTATATACGGTGTCCCACATTCACAGGGAATGCGGTACACTCTCGGAACTTGGAAGTCCAGTTTGTCTTTCACTGGTCTCAGGAGATATTTAATCTTCGGAGGTGGCTTGTGGATGGTTCTGATGTAGTATTTGGTGAGAATTCTGCTGATTCTACCGGATAGATTGCCGGTAAACTGGATGCAGGCCGTAGCGGTAGGCTTATCTGACGCTTGGTGTATTACAGGTTTCCCTTTCCTAGCTTTGGTGATATCAGCCTGCATCCCGTTTACCGGTAACCTATCCGGCAGAACCAGCAGAATTCTCGCCAAATACAACATCAGGACCATCCAAAAGCCACCTCCGAAGATTAAATATCTGTAGAGACCAGTAAAAGACAAACTGGACTTCCAAGTTCTGGGAGTGTACCACGTTCCCTGTGAATGTGGGAACCATATATAGGACAAACCGGAAGGACCATCGCTACCAGAATAATCGAACATGAACGGGCATTCGTTTGATGCAGCCTGAGAAGTCTGGGCTGGCAGAGCATTGTTTTGATAACGGCCATAGAGCCAATTTTCGGGAGACGACAAACTTGGCAAAATGCAACAGTTACTGGGAGAGGAGAATTAAGGAGGCTTTGGCCATTTCCTCCGAGAGGAGCACGCTTAATCGTGTTGCTGGATTTCAGTTCAGCTCCTCCTGGAAACCGACCTTAAAAATGGAAATTCGTCCACAGATCAATACAGCTTGATAATCAAGTTAAATAGTTACGTTTCTTTGACACAATTTTCTACACTCACGCCATCTCCTGACCTGGTATTTAATTGAATGAAAACAGTCTTTTGTTCAGTAGTGCGAATTTTGATAGTGTTTTGCTTTGTTTATATTTGTGTTATATCCAGAGTTTCATTTGTGGTTATAACATTTAATAAATATCCTGATGATGGGAGAGATGCACCCTCCCGAAACGTCGATTTTAGTCGTCTTTTTACCTGACTTGTTGCCCAAGAAGAAACTGAGCATATATTTATATTATCTCTAAACCTAGTATTTAAGTTCTGTGCATTTAAAAGATGAACCATAAACTGTTTCAATGAAATTACCTCACCTTAAGCTACCCTTTAAGTAATACATAAAAACAGTAAAGCAACAAATACTACATAAAATATAATTATTTGTCTCAAAATTTCACTTATATTTTAAGGAAATTTAAGTTATTTCCACAGAATTCAATAGATTAGTTTCACATAAATTGCCTAAATTAGATTGCGACTGGGTTTATATTGTAAGGACCAAATGCAATGCAGAAATCAGAACCAAAGGACATTTTCGAAATATTAGTTTGTTTTTTCCTTCCAAAGGGTGCGTCTGCTAAGCTCCGGATGCACTGTAGCCTTAAGACTTATTGTGCTGCCCTACGCAATTAGCACAGTCCATTATACCTGTGTCTCTTTCGAGATAATGCAGTCCAATAATGGACTCGGTATGAATCCGACTATTACTTCACTTAACGTATCCTAAAAGAAATATTAATGAGAAACCTTCAACGTTGATTGTACTATTTATGCTATTTTCTCGTATCTCAGGTTTGGAAACCATTCTCTACTAGAAAATGACTTCTAACCTAAGAACTATAGAGGAACTAATACAAAGCCATCTGCAGGCTTTATTTGGAAACTTGGATACAAAATATATGTAAAATGGTACGTCTTGAGGCTACATTACTGGTTAGATCGTGTGCTTTCTGTTGTTTCTTTTTTATATTTTCTCCCACATTCTCCTTCATGTGCATCATCACCATATATGTTAAACAGCAGTGTGTTTTAAGGTTAGGTTAAAGGTGTGCAATTTATTACAGCCCGAAAACCAGGCGCTGTCTGCCCACCAGAAGATGCAGTGTTACCAACTAGTGTTAGTCAAATGTCGCCAATTCGTAAATTAGCTAGAATATCACTAAATTAAAATAAACATTTTAATTAATTAAAATATATTTCTATAACGTTTTAAAAGCAAAAACCACCTCCGTAATGAGAAGAAAAGTAGTTCATCTTCCAAGGATCTGGATGTGTACAGGGCCATACGTACGCTTAGCAAGTTTACCTTTGTGGGATTTCGGACGACTAACAGATATTTTATAAAATCCTAAGAATAATACAGTGCGATCCATAAAAACCTGGACCATTTCAATTGACCATAGAACACACGTGCAAATTTGGGAGAATATAATACACATTTGGGAGATTAAATTACACTATTTACGTCTCAGTGAAAATGAGGAAGTGTCATCCACCAGCATCCATGGATCGTTGGTACTATTTTATTTGATACGACTGTAGACACTTAAGTTTATATGGGTATCTTCAAGACATTTGTGGAGCAGCGTAATGATATCAAATAGAGAGAAGGCTATTTCCAGCAAGATGGAGCACTGTGCCATACATCTAATGACACCATGGAACTTGTAACCAGTTTCTTCGATATCACTGGGCAACAATGAAAATATTTCGGGCATAAAAATAGTGAATTTACATGTATTTCCATCTGATGGATTAAAATATCACCATAAAAATGACAGATTAGCTCTTGTTTTGAATATAAAGTGACATTTCATTTTTAAGTGAAGATTTTAAATTTGGGGGAATTTTTATGGGAGTTGCCACACCTGTAAATAAAAGAACAAAATCAGAGAGATATTTTGGAAATTAAGTGATGCAAAAGTTAAGGAAGGCATTTTTGTCAGACCACAAATAAGAGAATTTGTAAAGGATCCTGCATTTGACCAAGTTTTGGAGAGGAAAGGAAACTTGAGAAGCCTTCAAGCGTGTTGTTCATGGACCTTTAGGCAACAAAAGAGATGACAACTACAAGCATTTGGTTACAGTGCTCCTGCAAAAATACCGCAACCTTGGATGCAACATGTCCCTTTAGATCCATTTTCTCCACTCCCACCTAGACTTTTTCCCTACTAGTTGTGGAGCTGTTAGTGATGAACATGGGAAGAGATTCCATAAGGATATTTCTGTTATGGAACAAAGATGTCAGGGCCGTTGGAATGAAGTAATACTTGCGGATTACTGTTGGTCTTTGTATAGAGATTCTGCGGAACTCCATCACAAGAGGAAAGCTAAAAGACGACGAAGTCAATAGGCCACCACATGATTCTCTTCAGACACAACAATCTGTGAAGTATTTACCAGAAATTTAGAACTCTTAGCATGCAGTTACCAGTTATAAAAATCAAATGCACTCTTATTGTTATTAGCATCTATGTAATTAAAATGGATCCTTTTCTCTCAATCCGTTAATATGGAATGCTTACATCTTGTGTATATCATAGAAACTAGAATAATAAAAATTTTTCTTTGTCATATTTGTTTTTCTCAACCCAAAATTAGTAGGAATTGCCTCATTATTTTTTGTTGCCCAGTGTTATCGAATAATCTCAAAAACTTTGTGGACCCCCAGATCCCTGACCTAAACTCATCTTTAGGGGGTACCTAAAAATAGAGTGTACAAGAATAGGCCACGGACAATTTATGTCCTTAAGGAATCCATTCGAAACGAAACAAGTAACATTGGCGAGGGTACTCTCCGTAAAACTTCAGAGAATATGGTGAGAAGAGTGCAAAAATGTATAGATGCTAGTGGAGGACACTTCCAACATTTTCTCTGAGATGTAAATAGTGTAACGCAATCTCCCAATTGTGAATTATATTTTCCCAAAGTTGCACGTGTGTCCTATCATTAGTTCAAAAGTTATGGCCTATTGCTACCATAGTCAGAGCATTTTGGGCGATTCTTTAGTTTTGCCTACGTTCAAATTATTGTCGTTTCCGACTCCGCTATGGAATGTGGAAGTGAAAGAGCCGCAATTGCAAAATCTACGAGGGCTGTTTAATGAAGAATGATCACAATTCTTTTGATAACGTACCTTTACTCACCCTCATAATTTTGATGGTCCTTCTCAAAATAGTCTCCCCTGAATGCGATGCGTTCCTGCCAGTCTTCAAAGACATACTGGAAACCATTTTGTGAGAGATCCTTCAAAATCGCATCCACAGCCTTCACCACTGCTTCTGATGATGGATAATCCCTCCCACGAAGGCGTTTCTTCAAGTTAATGGAATAGATAAAAGTCACATGGGGCTAAATCCGGACTATAGGGAGGGTGCGGGATGCACTTCACGTTGATTTTTGCAAGATATTCAGCAACAGCATTGGCAATATGCGACCGCACATTATCGTGGTGCAGCATCCAGCCTGCTTCATGGAAATGTGGTCTTTTACGCCTGATATAGACAATATTTTCAGGACATCCCTGTAGTATTGTCCAGTTACTGATGTGTGTGCAGGTACAACATGCTGATAAACCATTCCATGAATATCAAAGAATGAGATGACCATAAGTTTCCCTACAGAAGCAACCACTTTTGCTTTTTTGGGAGTTTGGAGATGAAGAAGATTTCCACACTGAGCTTTGCTGTTTGCTCGCAGGATCAAAATAATGTAGCCAAGTTTCGTCAGCAGTGATTACGTTTGTAAGAAACTCTGGATCTTCCTCTAACATCAACTTTAACTGCTTGCAGCGGTAGGCAATACTGAACATGTCTGAACTTGCGTGGTTCTTACAGGCGGGAACCAGGAGTACCAACAATGAAACTACTACTGAATATTTGTTTCATATTAAGCTAACAATATATAATAATTATGACCGTAAAATTATGATCATTCTTTATTGAAAAACCCTCGTACTTGTTCTTTATTACTCAGCTAGCAAATATATCAAACAAAAACTTGAGTCCTCCAAAACTGTAGACAAATGTAGCCAAAAATCTTAATAAAAGTCACCAGTCGCTATCTATAAGATTAGATTTACAGATTGAGGGAGAATTCGCCATAGTTGGCAATACTGACAAATAGGCAAGGTATATGCGCTACAGTTTCTACTCATCACGTTTATGCACACCTGTATGCTATTCAGGTAAATGCGTAATACCATCATAACCGAGTGGAATGGCTCAGGCGGTTTCGTCTGTGGCCCGGGTTCGATTCCCGTGGCCGACCTACCTGACCCATGGGTTTTTTCGGGGGATTTCCCGGGTCGCTAGGCGAATGCTGGGTAGGTTAATTAAATCCCCCGAATTTCCTGTTCCTCCATTTCATCTCCATTATCATTTCATATCCTCTCTCATCTGGTGGTGTGTTTCTGGTTGGAAGTGTCGGCGAGTGTCTCGGCGGTGCATGGCAGGATGATATGGTCTGAGGAAAACTACTTCCTCCTCCGGTACGTTGGTTGCCGGTCTCCTCTCCTCTGCTGGGACCATTTCAGGACCGTCAGCCGGGGACCTTTGGAGCTTGGATCGCCTGCCTTGGGACCTTTAGGGCTCGGCTGCTGGGCTCGTTGCCGTCTCGCAGTAGAGGAGCGAGTTCGTTGTCCTGTTCTGTTTGGGGAAGTCTCTATCTAAGTAAACTGTAGGGACCCTGCCATCTGTACTAGCGTGGCTGCTTGGGTCGGCCGCCCTCTGTGTCCTTCGCCTCATCCTTCCTCCCGAAGGTGCCTCCCCTCGGGGGCATAGTAACAATGGGCTCAGCATGGTGGCCTACGTACTGAA
Organism: Mantis religiosa; assembly: GCA_030765055.1. NCBI lineage: Eukaryota > Metazoa > Arthropoda > Insecta > Mantodea > Mantidae > Mantis > Mantis religiosa. Next base: position 46,004,947 of record CM060959.1, on the reverse strand, counting down.
CCCTCTCCGTAATGTAATCCCAATCCCAATACCATCATAACAGTTATTTAATGTATTAGATCTCGTAGCACTCTCACATTTTTCTGTTATACATCTCTGCTATAGACAGGATACAACTATCAAACGTAAAATTATGAAGTTTAAGCGTCTATTCACTAGAAGCTGAACTGTAAAGTCAGAATTTATCATACACAATGGGCTTCCAGAAAGTAAGTTCTATTTCAATTCATCTCCGCTGCATCGCTGCGATCGCAGTTCCGCACATGCGCGGTAAACGCTCTGTATCAAGGAGAAGAAACGTGCACCATTGTGAAACCGCTGTCAGCCACGTACGCTTTGTTATGCTTGTTTACAATGTTGGTATTTTTTGAAAATCCCGCCACTTGTGAAATCAGATTTGTGATTCGTTTTCTGAATGCTAGGAAAGTGTAACCAATTGAAATTTATCGGTAAATCACGACAACGCACGACCACACACTGCAAATGCGATGAAAAACATCCTACAGGTATTTGGCTGGGACCTGTTTGACCATATCCCATACAGCCCTGACCTCGCACCTAGTGACTTTCATCTGTTTTTGCATCTCAAATCTTTCCTTGGCGGTCAACACTTCAACAATGACGAAGAGCTGAAAGAAGATGTTTACGTAGCACATAGAGCTTGCCGTTTTGTCAGTATTGCCAACTATGGCGAATTCTCCCTTAATCTGTAAATCTAATCTTATAGATAGCGACTGGTGACTTCTATTAAGATTTTTGGCTATATTTGTGGACAGTTTGGGAGGAGTCAAGCTTTTTGTTTGATATACACATTTGATATGGTTGAAGACACGGGCAGCAAACTTCTATGAAGAAGGCATACAGAAACGTGTGCCTCGCTATGACAAATGCCTGTAAAATTTCTGCAGTTATGTGGAAAAGTAGTTTAAGGGTTGTAGAATTTTGTGCAATAAATAATTTTTCTGTATCTGTACACAATTTAATTTTATTACCAAACAGAACTTACTTTCTGGACGTACCTCGTATAATACATACTTCAACAGTTACGGCATCGCTCGCCTCGGTAGCGTGGTGGTAGAGTGTCTGCCTCACGTTCAAGAGGTCCCGAGTTCGAACCTCGGTCAGGGTGAGTTAGCTGGATAAGGTTTTTTCCGGGGTTTTCCCTTATCCTCAAAGATGAAGCTCCACGGACCCCGGGCTCATTTGAGCATTATTTCACCCAATTCATTCAACGTCCGATATGACTTAACGTTGGAGGACTTAAATTACAAAAACAAAAAACTGAAAAGTTACGGCATCTAGTGTTAATATTAGATTAGATTGATTTGCGTTCAGTAGGTTCACTTGTAGCCAGAAAAGGCTGTGAACATTGAACATGTCCAGAGGTATAAAGTATAATAGCATATATATGTACAAAAATTAACATAAGACACATATTATAGTATACAGGCAATATGAACAACAATATGGAAAACAAAGCTGGGATAATTATATATGATACAAAAACAAACACTTCTTCATTCAGCTTTCACTTGGCTTATGCCAGTACGTCTCAAACTTTTTGCATTGGATACCATTCTTGTTATTTATTAAATACATATACATTAAAAATAAACTTTCAACTTGCATTAAATATTTACTAGTAATGATTTGTCATTGGAACAGTTAGATACTACTTATAGAGCTACAGAAGCATTATCAGGATAATTTGTCATTCAGATAATCTTGTACAGAATAAAAAGATTTTGAGCAAAGGTACTCTCTAACAGCTTTTTTAATAGCACCGAAATTATCACTTTTTTCTTTAAGAACATTGGGAAGTGCGCCATATATTTTGATAGTTTCATAATACACACCTTTCTGGAAGTAAGAAAGTTTAGCACTGGGATAATGGATATTATTCTTTTGTCTAGTGTTTATTCTGTGAAGTACATTATTTGTTGCAAATAAGACACGATTGCATATAAAGAATTTTAGGATCGAGAATATATACATGCAAGGAAGCGTTAATATCTTCAATCTTCTAAAAAGATCTTTACAGGAGCATCTGTTGTGGGTGTTAGTAATGATTCTTTTGCATAAGAAATATATATATATATATATATATATATATATATATATATATATATATATATATATATATATATATATATATATATATTTTACTTTCTACTGAGTTGCCCCCAAAGTAATATTCCGTATTCCATAAAAGAGTTAAAGTATGCATAATATACTAATTTAAGTGTGTCAATAGAACTTACATTAACCAGCTCTTGGATAGCATAACAGGCAGAGCTGAGTTTAGGTAAGATATAATTTATGTGAGCTTTCCAATCTAAACATCTGTCAACTTGAAGGCCCAGAAATTTTATGCTGTCAATTTCTTCAAATAACATATCATTAATCCCGATTTCTATTTCACCATGTGATGTACGACAGGTTATAAATTTCACCACTTTTGTTTTGTCTAGATTCACAGATAATTTGTTCCCAGGTGCAGAAATAGTTTAATTCTACATCCTAAAACAGTTGACAGCTCATTTCAAATAGTTCATTTATTAACCTCCATTAATTTAACATTGCACCCACCTACGCAAACCGTGAGAGGAAGATCCCATAAAAGGATTGTACCGCTTGCAAATCGAAACTTTTTTTAAAATAGCGAGGAGGTATGTGTACGTTCTTCATCTATTGGTCATCCGAAAGTTCCGAGAAAGTGTGTTCCGGATCGATTGTTCAGGAACTTATTTTGTATTGCGTAGTAACGTAGTTCCGACAAGGGGGGAAGGCATACCACGAAGGTCAGTTGCTCCAGAGATGATGATGGCCTGCTTGATTAATGAAATGACTGGAATTTCCAAGTAAATGAGCCGTGAGTCTGGCAAAAACAACCATCAGGATCACCTCCTCTATGAATCTCATTGACAGTTATGTTTCCTATTTAAACTGATGACAGCGATAGCAGAAATTTTCCTATACTCTGTGAGAGAAGTGGAAAAAGCTGCAGATTACAATGACCAGCTTCAATGGATATTCTGTATATTTACTGTCGACAATTGAATATCGAGGTGTACTAGAAATGCATAAAAAACAAAATTATGGGATTAGTCCAATGTTTTTGAAAGGTACAACAGCAAGGCTGTTAAGAAAATCTTCACTGCATAAATTACCGTTTACGGTAATATACTTTAACAACTTAGCTTTTTCAAAAACACCTTAATATAACACCTGAAGCTTTCCTATAGACGAATATGCTCAAGTTGCTCTCGGGAAGCAAGCCATGTGAAAAGACGATTAGAAATCGTCTATACTCACGCCATCTCCTGACCTGGCATTTAATTCACTGAAAACAGTATTTTTTTCAGTAATTTGTCTTTGTTTATATTTGTGTTATACCCAGTTATACACTTGTCGTTATAACATTTCTTAAAATATCCTGGTGATGAGTAGGATGTACGCTTCCGAAACGTCGATTTCTAATCGTCTTTTTACCTACTTGTTTCCCGAGAACAACGTAAACATCTCTAATAGTTTTGCCTGGAACTGCATATTTTAAAAATACGAGGGATGTTCAATAAAGAACGATCATAATTTTTTTACGGTCATAATTTTTCGCACTAAAATTCAATCTTATTATATTCTGTTAGCTTAATGTGAAACAATCACGCCGTAGTAGTTTCGTTGTTGGTACTCCTGCTTTCCGCCTATGAGAACCAGGCAAGTCCATACATGCTCAGTATCGCCTACCGCTGCAATGGAGGTAACATGAAGTTAAAGTTGATGTTAGAGGAAGATCCGAAGTTTCTTTCAAACGTAATCACTGCTGATGAAACTTGGCTACATCATTTTGATCCTGAGAGCAAACAGCAAAGCTCAGTGTGGAGCCTTCATCACCAACCACCAAAAAAGCAAAAGTGGTTGCTTCTGCTGGGAAAGTTATGTTCATCTCATTCTTTGATATTCATGGAATGGTTTATCAGCATGTTGTACCTGCACAGACATCAGTAACTGGACAATACCACCGGGGTATCCTGAAAACATTGCAAGTCCATATCAGGCGCAAAAGACCACATTTCCATGAAGCAGGCTGGATGCTGCACCACGATAATGCGCTGGCGCATATTGCTGATGTTGTTGCTGAATATCTTGCAAAAATCAAAGTGAAGTGCATCCCTCACCCTCCCTATAGTCCGGATTTTGCCCCATGTGACTTTTTTCTATTCCCTAACTTGAAGAAACGCCTTCGTGGGAAGCATTATCCCTCATCAGAAGCAGTGGTGAAGGCTGCAGAGGTGATTTTGAAGGATCTCTCAAAAATGGTTTCCACCATGTCTTTAAAGACTGGCAGAAACGCTAGGATAAGTGCATCGCATTCAGGGGAGACTATTTTGAGAAGGACCAAAATTATGAGGATGAGTAAAGGTACGTTGTCAAAAAGAAATTGTGATCATTCTTTATTGAACAGCCCTCGTATACTGTAGTCAAACAAAGACATTGGGAGAGCAGGCCTGGCTACGAAAATGGGACAATTTAAGAGGCGAAGTAGTAATTAGAAAAAATTTGTCTGTAAAAGGGCAAAAGAACAGGAGAAATATAGGGAATTATTTAGGAAGAGTTAAAGAGAAATGGTTAAGAACAATTAAGAGAAAAATGTAGATTAAGATAGGTTAAATTGCAAAATGTGTAAAAAGGAGTAGAGGGCGTCCAAGACATAAAAACCTTGGGTTAGATTATGGGGACAAAATTATTATTCAATGGCAAGCAACATGATAGGATTTTCAGGATTTAGGAATATATGGCATTTTCCATTATGGATTTTATAATTGTAGTCTTGATTTTGTATTTCCATTTGATGATGTAAAAGGAACGATGAGAAATAAATTACAAATCTTCCGTTGCTCATTCTCAATCCCACCCACATATAACCTGAAAATAAGATCTAGTTCACCACTGAAGCAGTCAACAGCAGTTACACTGAGGATCGCGATAATGGAGACCGCGTCAAAGGTAAGTACTACGTAAGTAAAGGCTTTCGGGGAATCATCCACTTTTTTTTAATTTCATTTATGTTCCTGCGAAATACATCCGCTAAATTCTTATTTTGGATAAATAGTTATTTCGTTCGGCTGTTTGAGTTCGTACAGGCGTCATCCCGAGATTTTCCCAATAAATACGGATGGACGATAACTTAAGGATATGCGAATGAAATCATGCGTGGTCTTCCAAGAATTTAACTATTCCACTCTTATAGCTGTTTAATATGCATATTTGATTATATATTAGTAACTTCTGCTCTGTGATTTAAATCTTGCCACAAAGCTACAGCATCCTATGTCTGTGGGTGTTTCTAGAAGCAAGTTGACTAACGCATTCTTTAGATATCGGGTAACATCGAGATCTTGTACATTGTATAGCGGAAATAATAAAGGTTATTGAGGAAAATATGCTAATGATATTTATTCTATAACGTGACAAATGGCGAAACTGGTTACGGATATTCATTCTCCAAGGTCACGCTACAACAGGTTTTAAATTATTTGTTACATTTCAAACTAACGGTATGGTAACGAATTGGAGATACAGAGACTCCCAAAGCAGAGTACTAAGTTTTGAATGTGAAATTCTACGTTTGATTTGCCATTTTATTGAAATTAATGATAATCGATAGTTACATGGTTCGTTCTTGTAAGAAAATAAATGTTATTTCACATAAATATTATATAATGCGTGCTGTTTTAAGAATTCAAAAGAAATATGCCATTTTTTGGTCCTCAAAAGTAATCGGACATAACAACTTGAGTGTGATGCAAAATATGGCTTAGTACTTTGTGACTCTGCCTCTTCTTTTCACTACTTCTCACAACCTATTTGGCATGCTATAAATCAGGTTCTTCAGGTGGGCTGTAGAAAGTTTGCTCCATTCCTCTTGCAGCCTCTACTTCAAGTGCTGCTTGGAGGTGATGGGGTCTTCCGCACGGCCTTCTCCAATTTATCTCATACTGCTTGTATGGGACTAAGATCCGGGGACTGAGGGGGTGGATGCAGTACATGAGCACAGTTGTAAATTAACCATAGCTGCCCAATGTGGACGTATGCTTCCGATCATTATCCTGATAAAATGAGAAGCTGTCCAAAATACCCATCATTTCTGCACTTTGTTTTTGGAGTTTCCCTGTTTATCCCATGGACAATTAATTATACGTCGCGTTGTAAAAAGATCTTTATATATTTACGTACCACAAAAAGGAGAAAAAGTATTGTTTGTCAGAAAGCTTTAAATTGATTAACTCAATTGTAACCGTGTTTATTTAAACTTAACCCTCAATTGCAGAGTAAATATCTAACTAATGCGAATTTGTTTCATTTCTATAGATAAGTTCAGACAACTTTTAATGGCGGTACGAAATTTGCTGGGTCAGCTATTGTGTAAATAAGATTTATGTCACTTAAAATGAGACTGATGTAGGGCTAATCCTAATAATTTAGAGTGAGTTGACTATGTCATTGAATACAAAACATCAGGTTATGTTTTCTCTCTAAGATAAGCAGTGAAACAAATACCACACAATCAAGTGGAGCTAAGGTTCGATCCAAAAATATCCATGTGTCAATTTAGGAAGGCTTGTCACTAGTCACGTATACAGAACTAACTGCCTCCTACGTGACAATGTCACAACCACAAATTACTGAACACGGAAGAAACAACTGGTGCATCCCCTGTTCTGCCCACGTGTTTCAACATACTTCTCTTACAATGACTCAATAAAGTACGTTAACAAATCTGACGTGTTGCATGCACACTATTTTGATTTATCATACTTCGAGCTGTTAGCACCAAAGCTTACACTTACGTAAAAACTGAAACTAGTTAAATGACGCAACAAATACTACATAAATATAACTATTTGTACCTAAAACTTCCCTTATCTTAAGAAATTGATGTAAATGTTTCTTATGAATTGATGAGATTTATTTGAATTCAATAAATTTACATGAGGACTTAATAGCTGATTTTTTTAAACTTACTAATTTTTGTTTGATAAATTTTTTTCACTTTTAATGGTGAATTTTTTCGACAGCTTTTGGCTTAGCAATGGGTAATCCTCTTTCACCTTTTCTTGCTGATATTTTTATAAGTTTTTTCGAAATGCAAGCCACTAAAGCATTTCCTTCAATTTTTAAAACCTGGTATAGGATGTTGATGATATTTTTTATTGTTCCTGATATACAAATAAATGAAGCTTTAAAATCACTAAATTTACCAGATAAAGCTATAAAATTCACATTAGAAACTGAAATTAATGCATTTCTTACTTTTATAATTTAAAGATAATAAGAAATAATAATAAATTAAACTTTGATATTTATAGGACGTCTACTCATATCGATAATTACATAAAATATAAACTTTTAACCCTTTTCCATATAAATTTTCTGTTTCTAATATTTTTATTTATAGATTCATAAATATACCCCTGAATAAAGAGGAATTTGATAAAGAATATAAACATATTATTCATACTGATTTCATTAATGTTTTTAATAAAAACTTTATATAAGAAAAAGGGGAAAAATTTAAATATCAAAAAACTGTATAGAAATTTATACCCTTAAAAATAAAAGCCATGTATAATTTATGAAAATTTACTTACCATCCGTGGGTTAATAAACATTTTCAAAAAAAAAAAAAAAAAAAAAAAAAATTAAAGAGTTTGATGTAACTTTAGTTTTCCAAAATAAATATAGTGTTAAAATTACTGCATTTCTCTAAAAGGATAAAATTTCTGATACTGGTATTAATTGTTTAGATCGTGATCAGGTTTATTTTGGTAAGACGCAACGTAATTTGGAAACCAGAATGAAAGAACATTTTCGTAACATTAAGTATAAACAGCCTGATAAATCGGCCGTAGCAGAACATATTTGGTAATTTAACCATGAAATAAATTCAGAAGTTAAATTATTAAAACAATTAAATGGTCCGATATCATTAATTGTTTGGGGAAAATGTTTATTTTAAAAAATAAACATCGCGTACTGAATTTTGAAATACCAGCAGTCGATTCTGTTTTTAAGTTATTTCATTTTCAGATTTTGGTAATACTGGAAAAGACATAGTAACCTGTGATAGTATCTTTGACAACGAAGTTATTTGATGGCTGAGGATGTAAACAAGGGTTTACGAAATCGATCTCATCAATTAAATAAGAAAAATTTACATCAATTTCTTAAGATCAGTGAAGCTTTTGTTGCATTTAGTTGTATTTTTGTACCAAATATTTTTTTCGATCCGCTTGCTAAAGGAATTAAATATTCATTACACATTTAACAATAAGAATTCAATTGATGCAGCACAATCAGATGTTTAAAAGCCAGATAACTAAGTGATAGCTTTGAAATCCCCAACTCTTGCAAGACAATCACAAAATTATTAGACTTAACCTCTATCACCTAAACTTTGATCTAGGGAAAATACTTGCATAATGTCCCATTCACGTAGAAAAGTTATTGCAAACGCAATGAGAACATTGAAGCTTGTTGCCAAATTAATATATGAGGCCATTCACAACACAGAACATATACTTATTATCCCCAATGACTTTCATTAACATAAATATAAACATTATCGCCAGACGCAAAATCCATTGTGAACTCCAAGCTTACACGACTCCCAGCAGAGGTGTCGTTGAAGAGTCATCCTTCTCCGAAGACAAGGAGCCTTCGACGTTTTGCCTTTCCGGAACTCTGTCCCTTACTGGCGTTATGATGGATTTATAATAATAGACGATGGGTAGATGATGGTTTCTTTTTATGAAGTATCACAAACTGTAGGATGATACAGATGATATTTTAACTATAGGAGACTATAATGTTCGCTTACTATCCACACTGCTGTTTTATTTAGCACTGGAAAAAGTAATCTGATAATTACCCATAAACCCTGGAGGAACCATACTTCCAGATCAGTACAAATAGTGGCATATGCTGACGATGTGGCAATTCTCGCAAGGAATATAAGAGCTCTTGAGGAAAGTTATGTAGTGTTGGAAGAGAAAGCACAAGATCTAGGATTTGTAGTGAACGTTAGTAAAACAAAATATATTAAGATGGGAGGTGATGGGGATGCAAGAAGAAGAGAACCTACAGTTAAATTATATGAGAAAGAATACCAAAGAGTGGAAACATTTAAATACCTGGGATCTATAGCAACAGTAGATAATAAAACATCAGTGGAAATTCAAGAAAGAATAGCAAGTGGTAACATATGTTTCTATGCCTTGCACAATATGTTTAAATCTAGGAACGTCAGCAGGAATACTAAAATTAAAATATATATGCAACTTTACTGAGACCAATAGTAATGTATGGTTCAGAAAGCTGGGTGCTGACAACCAGAGGAACATTGGTTATTACGGTGGGAAAAGAAGATCCTGAGAAATATATTTGAAGTGATAAAGGACTTGGATGGATGGAGAATGCGGACTAACTTGGAGTTACAGTGCCTATTTGGGCAACCAGATATAGTAGTGAAAATTAAACAAGGAAGAATAAGGTGGTTTGGCCATGTGCAGAGAATGCTGGAAACCAGTATAGTTAAGAAGATATTCATAGGAAAGCTGAATGGCATGACTTGAGAAAGTTGGGGAAGATAAGCAGAGCACCGAGTAGAATGGAAGAGGGTTGTTAGGGAGGCCAAGGGCCTACACGGCCTGTGGCGCCAACTATCATCATCATCCTCATCATAATGTTCGCTTACATTTGGCGACTAAGCAAAAGAAAGAGGGGAAAAAGCACTATCGCACTGTATGAGAAACAAAAGAAGAGATATGGAGTCATTTGACGAAACATTTTTTATGTTATTTCAAAATCATCGCTGCCTTCGTGTTTGGAATTCCAGACCGTGGCAGACAATTTGAGCCTAGTCTCTTTAATTCGATTGCCAAAACACTTGGTATCAACCACCTTAGGACAACAGCATGCCATCCTGCATCGAATGGAAAAATTGAAAGGTGGCACCGCACATTAAAGACAGCTCTCAAATCCCAGATGTTAGATGTTTGGGCCGAGAAGTTACCAATTCTACTTCTAGGTCTTCGTTCACACATAATTCCAGAACTTCCAGTAACAGCTGTAGAACTTGCATATGGCGAACCAATTAGATTATCTGCAAATTTCTTTAAGGAAAGTGAAATCCCATCTGATACGCAAACCTTCATATACAAACTCTGCGAGCATGTGAGGAGTATTAAACCAATTATGAGAACACCAATTTTCATGCAAGCCTTTTCAGTACAAGGAGTTAACTTCATGTACTCATATTTTCGTGAGACACGGTGCTATAAGAAATCCACTACAACCAATATATGATGAACCTTTTCTGGTGATACAACGTTTTGGGAAGCATTTCAAAATCAGCATTCCACGAGGACTACAAACAATATCAGTGGATAGATTAAAGCCTGCATTTTTGTTCTGTTCCGCTGATTCAACACCTAATTAGTCCTCTCAACAGAGAAACAGCCCAGTCCTGCCAACTAAAAGAACTCGATCAGGAAGGACAGTAAACTTTCCACAGCGTTTTCAAGAGGCTGTTGTTTTAGGCGGAAAATAGTCTGTTGCTAACAAGACTCCGAAGATTGATGTTATGTTGGTTATACTGAAGTTTTCTTTTATGTTTCTCTATGTTCTTTCTTTTATATTGTTGCCACTTATGTTTTGTTCTGTATAAATAAAAACTTCAAATAAAACAGATTTGATATTTACACAAATCTTTATTTCAACACATCAAGAGTAACCCAAATGACCATAATGTCAAAAAGCAAAATTCTACATAGATAGTTTGCTGAAGGGAAATGTTTGAAAGCAGTTGCCAATAAACTGAAACGTGAAAGTAGGCAATTATTTCTAATTATTTATTATGGTATCTGGTGACTTTGCGAATAATTTTAGGTTAGGTAAGTTATAAAATGTTTTCTTTCTTTATGTACGGAGAATAATATAATTATTATTATAACTTTATTATTATTTGCATCAAATTCCATTGTAATTGGGTAAGTACTGTTCTATATAAATATTTTTAAGTGCTAAATTATTCTGAAGGTTTCCAAACATAGTTTCGTGAAATATTAACAGTGGGGTACAAATTTAATTAAAACATCCCACTATTAGTATATTTAAACTGTTTAATAAGATTGATAAGGTAGTTATTATTTTATTTTGATATTGACGTTATAATATCACTGTGAATGGAAAAGCGATTTTCATGTTCATGTATTTTCAATACCTCAAGTTAATATAAATGTTTCTATGTGAATGGGGCTTAAATTGTTTTGTTAAACGTTTTGTTGTAAGTAGAATGGCAATATAGTACACTTAAGCGGCAGTCAACTTTTCTACAGATAGTACTACGTGATTTCTTTAAAATTTCGTTCTATTCATATGACCAAAGCAACAACAAATGTTTAAGGATGCATATGACCATACGACTGAAACTTTGAAATTCTGAACTAAAAGCACCAGCTTTTTAAGATGTACACCACAGATGTAACGTAATGCAAATATGATATAGTCCAAATTTTGTCAATTTCACTTTGAAGTTTGAAGAATATTGTCAAATTTATCTATTTTTGGTTACGTCATCTAGAAAGCCCCTTGCGACAAAAGAACCTCAATTTTTATCTACTATTTTAACAACAGGTTTCCAATATATCCATTTTTGAATTTGTCCTAGATTTCTCTGTGCCTCATTAACTTTAGGCTCCAAAAGTTGATAAAGCTATGAATATGGCCTTTTTGTGTCCAAAATTTGAACCGTTATTGTGTTTTAAATTAAAGAGAGTGTTAATTGATGTAAATTAATCATTTCTCCACACTAGCCGTTTATAGGCTAAGGATTTTGATGGATAGAGTCAACATGAAAAATTCAATGCCATGGCCGGGATTTGAACCACGGATCTCCTCGTTTCCATCCAGTCGCTCTAACACATTGAACTACCATGGCCAACGTGCCGTCCTGACATTAAATTATCCATTTGACTCGTATATTTCCCCGGTAGACCACTAGGGGCTCTCGCATCCGAGATACAGCGTTTGTGGCGACTTACTATCGTAAGTTCTTGACTCCAGGCGACTGGACGGAAACCAGGAGATCCATGGTTCAAATCCCGGCCATGGCATTGAATTTTTAATGTTGACTCTATCTATCAAAAACCTTAGCCTATATACGGCTAGTGTGGAGAAATGATTAATTTCCATCAATTAACTAAAATAATTAGAGTTAAATGATGAAGCCTGGGACTCAAGTACTTACGATAATAAGTCACCACAAACTGTGTATCTCGAATGCGAGAGCCCATAGTGTCTACCGGGGACATATGCGAGTCAAATGGCGAATTTAACATCAGGACGGCACATTGGCCATGGTAGCTCAATGGGTTAGAGTGACTGGATGGAAACCAGGAGATCCGTGGTTCAAATCCCGGCCATGGCATTGAATTTTTCATGTTGACTCTATCCATAAAGACAGTGTACTTAAACGCATATCGCAATAAAATCTAGGGTAATTTCCATTCAGTGTGACTCTATGAACGTGTGAAGTAAGTTTCATTATTCTAACACTAAAACTGTGACGTAAGGAACATCTTAAATGATGGAAAATGCTGAAATTTTGAATAGCAAGAAAATAAGGATAAAGAATTAGAATTCATATCTAACACTAGCATTCACGTAACCTTCAAACTAGATTAGGGCATTTAAAAGCATTCTTTGGATTGAGGAATGCTTATACTATTTTATAGACTGAAAAGAGGAAAATGTGATTTTTTGAAAATGTTCATGAAATTTCAGTCATCGTATCCTTAAGTGATTAATAGTTTAAAACAACAGTAGATTGTGTGCTTTAACGAGGTCTACAATAGTCACCATACTGTGCAATTTATGTTAATACATTCGGTGCTTCCAAATACTAATTGCCAAATAAGTATTTGTATTTTTCGCACGTTCTGTTGTTCACATGAAATCATCAATACATACTTAGAAAAATTGCTGTCTTGGTAATGAATAGAGAAAGTCGACTGTTTTACTAAATGAAGAAGGAATGAATGATCTTACATAACCTTACTTTAGCCGTCTTCAAGGTCAGACCTGAGTGTTTCAATTAGTGAAAGCTGGTTTAAGTGAGGTCGAATGGCGGTAATTCCCACAGCCCGCACCAAACACACAAAAAATTATGACAAGCATTTTCCTTGAACTTGCGTGTAGCTTCAAGGAGATGGACCTCCAACTCGTCCTCACAGACGAAACACATACTCCTCTGTCAAACGTCATACCTCAAAGTATCTTTACTTTAAAGCTGAACAACCCGCTTCTGGATTACTCTTACTCTTGTACAAAACATTCGTACAAATTCTTAATACTATCTCTATTCATGTAAATCGAGATAGATATTTGTAGAAATGCCTTCAATGTATATAATGCGGTAGTGTAGAGGAAGTAAAAATCATGAAGTTATGAAACAGTATACGTAAGTAAAATGCTATGCGTGGAAATCCCCGTCTGTTATATGGTCAATCTTCGTGTTATCGTAATCAAAATGGGCCCCAAGCACCAGTTATTTCTGTAGATGCGCCACTAAGACAACCGAAGATATATGTACCTTCAACGGAGGTTATGATTACAATGCCTTGCTCGCAGAAGGTCGCGAGTTCCTGGAATACCGCCAACAGTTCTACGCATGGAGCTGCATGCATGTCTCTCCGTTGAATCATGCATTTCACTGCCACAGACGGTTTCACAAATACCTGATGTGCTATATAGTTAACCTAGAAGTTGCTTGCTCTTACCGTGACATCCCTAGAAACAAGTGAATGTCCACAGGACCTTAAAAGAATGACAGTGTTGAACACTTCGAGTCGGAAATGATTTGTCATTTCATACTAATGCGTGGGATGAGGTTCGGACGAGAACGAGCGAAATGACAGCTGTCTTGCATTCAATAAGTCGTAGGTTACATTTCCGTGGTCGACTTTCCAGAACTAAAATTTTTCCTGCAGTTTCTTCACAGACGAAGGCAGGAAATCATATTTACGTGACATCTCCCGTTCTGTATAGGAGGCCCTTGCCCCTCAAGGACATAATATTCTATCTCTTATATCTAATGTTAAGTCATATCGGACGAAGAATGAAATTCATCTTGCAGGATAAGGGAAAAGCTTGTCACCCTGACCGAGATTATAACTAGGGACCTCTTGAACGTGACACTACCACCACGATACAGAGACGGGCAAATGTCCTCCAACGTTAAGTCATATCGGACGATGCATGAAATGAAGTTCAAATGAGTCCAGGGTACATAGAGCTTAGAGGTACCTGGCATTCATCTTTCAGAGAAAGGGAAAACCTTATCACCCAGACCGAGATTAGAACTAGTGACCTCTTGAACATGACACTACCACCACGATACAGAGACGGGTCAATGTCCTCCAACATTAAGTCATATCGCACGATGCATGAAATGAAGTTCAAATAAGTCCAGGGTACATAGAGCTTAGACGTTCATCTTTCAGGATAAAGGTAAACCTTATCACCCAGACCGAGATTAGAACTAGGGACCTCCTGAACATGACACTACCACCACGCTACAGAGACGGGTCAATGTCCTCCAGCTTTAAGTCATATCACAAGACGAATTAAATGATGTTAAAATGAATACAGGGTACATAGAGCTTAGAGCTACCAGACTTTCATCTTTCAGGATAAAGGTAAACCTTATCACCCTGATCGAGATTAGAACTAGACACCTCTTGAACGTGACACTCCAACCTTAATTCATATCGGACGATGAATGAAAGGATGTTCAAATGAGTCCAGAATACATAGAGCTCAGAATTATCAGACATTCATCCTTCGGAATAAGGGAAAACCTTATCACCCTGACCGAGATTAGAACTAGGAACCTCTTGAACGTGACACTACCCCCACGCTACAGAGACGGGTCAATGTCCTCCAATGTTATGTCATATCGGACGATGCATGAAATGAAGTTCAAATGAGTCCAGGGTACATAGAGCTTAGAGATACCTGGCATTCATCTTTCAGAGAAAGGGAAAACCTTATCACCCAGACCGAGATTAGAACTAGTGACCTCTTGAACATGACACTACCACCACGATACAGAGACGGGTCAATGTCCTCCAACATTAACTCATATCGCACGATGCATGAAATGAAGTTCAAGTAAGTCCAGGGTACATAGAGCTTAGACGTTCATCTTTCAGGATAAAGGTAAACCTTATCACCCAGACCGAGATTAGAACTAGGGACCTCCTGAACAGGACACTACCACCACGCTACAGAGACGGGTCAATGTCCTCCAGCTTTAAGTCATATCACAAGACGAATTAAATGATGTTAACATGAATACAGGGTACATAGAGCTTAGAGCTACCAGACTTTCATCTTTCAGGATAAAGGTAAACCTTATCACCCTGATCGAGATTAGAACTAGACACCTCTTGAACGTGACACTCCAACCTTAATTCATATCGGACGATGAATGAAAGGATGTTCAAATGAGTCCAGAATACATAGAGCTCAGAATTATCAGACATTCATCCTTCGGAATAAGGGAAAACCTTATCACCCTGACCGAGATTAGAACTAGGGACCTCTTGAACGTGACACTACCACCACGCTACAGAGACGGGTCAATGTCCTCCAATGTTATGTCATATCGGACGATGAATGAAAGAGTTCAAATGAGTCTAGGGTACATAGAGCTTAGAGTTACCAGACATTCATCTTTCAGAGTAAGGGAAAGTCTTATCACCCTGACCGAGATTAGAACTAGGGACCTCTTGAACATGACACTACTACCACCACGCTACAGAGACGGGTCAATGTCCTCCAATGTTATGTCATATCGGACGATGAATGAAAGAGTTCAAATGAGTCTAGGGTACATAGAGCTTAGAGTTACCAGACATTCATCCTTCAGGATGAGAAAACCTTATCACACTGACCGAGATTAGAACTAGGGACCTCTTGAACATGACACTAGTACCACGCTACAGAGACGGGTCAATGTCCTCCAACGTTATGTCATATCGGACGATGAATGAAATGAGTTCAAATGAGTCTAGGGTACATAGAGGTTATAGTTAGCAGACATTCTTCACGTACCAGTATGTTGGCCATAGTAAAAGAGCAACCGAACAGAGAGCGTAAGATCTGTGGTTCAAATCCCCTAAGGCATATTATTTTTTCAGTCTGAGTTTACATTGCCAATTCAATCCTCTCGAAAACTGCCTATGCCACAAAATACGTTATTTAAAATAAATTGTGCTTTTTGAGAGCTCTATGTTTTACTTGCAGTGCATTTTCTTGTAGTTCGCTGGCGGTTAACAGTTTAAAAAATTTCTTCTGAATGAAGAGAAATTCACGATCTTTTTCCAGAAAACTCAATGTATGTTTTATTTTTCTTGTAAATATATTTAATATGTCAAGGAGACGCCATTTCCATATCTGAATGCAACTGTCACCGCAGCTCGAGGTTAACATCCGGCCGCCGGGATTGGCGTGTGACCTGAACCTAGCTGCAGCTAATGGCAATTTTATCAGTTTTCCTGCTCCGGAAACCTCGTTTCATTAGTTTGGAGTCCCAGAAAGCTTCTTACTTCTATATCGACGGTATGCGTGACACCAGGATATAACAGTGTGGTTTAGAAGACTATCTACTAGTCGCTAAGAGCCACGTTAAGGTTGGAGGCGCCAAGATAATAACTGACTCTACCTCGAAGGCCAGGAGTATCCGATTTGATGGGAACAGAGGATCAACTTGTCGACGAAGATCTTCATTGATGTGTGTTGGCAGTATGGCAGACTAAGTCGAGGAACAGGTGGAGCCTGCAGCTGGACAAATAAGCACAGGCCTGATGAGGGAGTTGCTAGCGGTCCCAACCCTAAAGATTAGGAGTATTTGATACCATAGGAACAAAGAATCAACTACAAACGTTTACGAACATTTTCTTGGTGTGCGCTGAGGTTGCGGCTAGCCAGGACACAGTGGTGGAAAGAGGCACGTCGTTGGCATACTCTGGAGTAACACAGGGTGCCTTGGACTTAAGAACGATACAACTTGTCGCGGATAGCTAGATACTAGTAGATATAGGTGCAGCACTGTCCATATCAGAGCCGACATGTAGGACGACTTATAAAAAAGCAGATTGAGGCATCGGCAAACACCTTACGTTTGAAAAATGAGACTTTGCTGGAGTTGGTCTTGGGGTGGAATATTGTAACTCTGTGGGCATTTGTCGCAGAGGATGGCTGAGGGTATGACACTGGCACTGGATGCTCTCAGGAACCACGAGGCTACCGTCGAAGTCGGTGGGAGTGTTCTTTGTCTCGATTGAGACGAATTCTGCAATCATAACAAGCTTCCTGAAGCCAGCAGGGTAAACCTGGTGGAGAATGGGATTAGACTCACAAGAAGTGTGGTGTTTATGAAGCCTCATCTGGAAGATCCGCGTGTACGGCGCTCAAGATGAGCACAAGACAATCCATCAACTCACTTAGATGACGAGCGAGAGGATGAAGAGTAAGCTAATAGCCTTGAGTTCCAATAATGTGAAATACGTCGTATTACCTGAACCAAAGGGAGATATTGTAAGTTTCAACAACCATGACAAGGAATGTACTACGTATGAAGAGGATCAACGGTATAATCAACCGTATCCAGAGGCTGTTGGTACACACCGATGGTATACCCACTATAACACCATAGATCAGGATGATAAATTCTGTGGAGACAGCAATGGCGGTCACCGGTCAGCCGCTGCTACCCAGCTTAGTTATAGTTAATAGCCATTGTGTACCGTTTACTTGCTCCCAAAGATTTGTTTCGGCAGTAGCGTGTAGTAGGACATATCTCAAATACCTGATTTAGCAAAAGATCTATTTGGGAATAATTTCACTTAAGCCTCCCACGACATTTTTCTCAGTAGGTTTTTCTCTACCTTTTATGGTTTAGCTATCACACAAAACTACATGAAATTCCTTCCCCCCGAAAAGAGAAATTTATGGATTCTCTCCAGAAAAGTCAAGGTAGAGTTATATTTTATTTATAATATAAATATCGTAACTATGGTCTTTTAAACAAAATCTTTTGTTTGGTTATGAGAACTCCTAAGTGGTTTACCGGAAACAATAAGAGTCAGTTGGAGAATTTAATGTCGTATCGGCACGTTGGCCATAGTAGCTCAATGGTTAGAGTGGCTGGACGGAGACCAGAAGATCCGTGGTTCAAATTCCGGCTATGGCATTGAATTTTTCAGTCTGATTCTAAGTTTCCAAAATCTTTTGTTATTGTTTAAAAATTAACGTTGACAATTACTGTACAGAGAAATTTCTCTACCAGTCAAACATATATTTCTTTATTTTCTGTATTTTTATGCAAAATATTCCAACATATCTTTCTTTTTTATTGAGAGGACTCCAAAACTTTCCCAGGAATGACAGGTAAAAAACAAACCTAATAGTTGCTAAAAGAAAAAGTAAGGTAAAACAAAACATTACGAAAAGGGACTTGTTTGTCATTTCTGAACACAACCAGAATATCTGGTTCGTAGGAACAACAACCCTTCTCCTTTGTCTGCACCAGACCACTAACTACCTTGATGTACGTGACACAGAAGAAATTAAAATTCCAAGAAAAATTATTGTTACGTTGTGAAATGTAGAAGCACGACTGAAAGAAACCACCGGCCTTGCAACAATTAGTTATTGTCAACCCTTTCTCTTGGAAAGTTTACAATGGAAAGAGGGTAGGGTAGTCGTGATTTAAAACCAAACTGTAACTGCATCACACTGCTTACGTTCTCTACCCATTGTTGCTTCGTATAATCCTTTAATACGAGGGCTGTTCAATAAAGAATGATCATAATTTTACGGTCATAATTTTTCGCACTAAAATTCAATCTTTGTATATTCTGTTAGCTTAATGAGAAACAAACACGCCGTAGTAGTTTCATTGTCGGTACTCCTGGTTTCCGCCTGTGAGAACCAGGCAAGCTCAGACATGTACAGTATCGCCTATCGCTGCAATGGAGGTAACACGCAGTTAAAGTTGATGTTAGAGGAAGATCCAGAATTTCTTTCAAACGTAATCACTGCTGATGAAACTTAGCCTCATTATTTTGATCCTGAGAGCAAACTGCAAAGCTCAATGTGGAAATCTCCTTCATCATCAACCCCCAAAAAAGCAAAAGTGGTTGCTTCTGCTGGGAAAGTTATGCTCATCTCATTCTTTGATATTTATGGAATGGTTTATCAGCATATTGTACCTGCACTCACACTAGTAACTGGACAATACTACAGGAATGTCCTGAAAACATTGCGAGTCCATATCAGGCGCAAAAGACCACATTGCCGTGAAGCAGGCTGGATGCTGCACCACGATAATGCTCGGCTGCATATTGCCAAGTTGCTGAATATAGTGCAAAAATCAACGTGAAGTGCATCCCTCACCCTCCCTATAGTCCGGATTTAGCCCCATATGACCTTTCTCTATTCCGTAACTTGAAGAAACACCTACGTGGGAGGCATTATCCATCATCAGAAGCAGTGGTGAAGGCTGCGGAGGCGACTTTGAAGATTCTCTCATGAAATGCCTTGCAGCATGTCTTTGAAGACTGGCAGAAACGCTGGGACAAGTGCATCGTATTCAGGGAAGAGTATTTTGAGAAAGACCATCGAAATTATGAGGATGAGTAAAGGTACGTTGTCAAAAAGAAATTGTGATCATTCTTTATTGAACAGTCCTCGTATACTAGCATTTACATACTTGCCAACTTTTGAAACTGAAACCCTTAAATCTCCGTAATAAATCTTATATAAAGAATAAAAATATGCCCAAAATATCCAGTGCGAGTACAGATACATGGACATCCACTTTTGTAAGCCTGATAGTCCTCTTCTTTCTTCATATAACTGAAAGCCTTACTGGTACCATAATAAAAATGTATTGAAGCAAGTAACACTACTTACTAGTGTGTATTAAAACTTCTAGTTCATAACGTGAGCTATAAACAAAAACTGAGACAAAAATGATATATTTGTGGTTCACAGTTATATAACACGATTTACGTGAGGGATTTTGTTTTATAATTCATATCGTCCATTACTGAATAAGCGTTCCGTTTACTTGTGAGGCAATTAAATTGTCAAATCAATTTTTAGTAGACCTAGCACAAATTTTCAACCTGGAAGAACATAAATATGGACTTAAAACAACGAATGAATAAAATCCAAAATGATCAAATTAAATCATTCTTGCAGCGCATATGCTAAAAATTTACAAGGTGCGTTCAAATTAGAACACCTATCTTTTTTGAAGACTGGAACCAAATAGGAACTTCTGTTTTTTTTAAATACACGTGGACTCTTTGTGAATGCGTAACAGAGATGGCAGCAGTGTACAGTGCATAGAACTGTAGTGGAAGTGACGAGAGTTAGGACTGTTTTGATACTTAAAATGGCAACATTTTCATTTCAAGAACAGCGTGTAATCATTCGTTTTCTCCATTTTCATGGTGTGACAACTACTGAAATTCATCGCCAGTTGAGTGAGGCATGTGGTGAGTTTATCATGGATGATCAGCCTTGTGATCATCCGTCAGCATTCGTGGCACCCACCTGGAAGACACTTTTCGCATTTTCAGATCTTCATGCAGGATTTTGTGCACAGATCCCACGGAAATGCCAATTATTGAGACGATGTCTGCAACGCTCAATCGGTGATCCTCCAAAACAACGTTCTGCTGTCACTGGATCATGTCGTCAGACAAGTTGGTGCGAGGCCATGCCTGTTTTGCTTTCTTGTCACACGATGTTCTGTCTCCATTGAACTGCCACACCCAGGAACGCACATTAGACACATCCATGGTACCATCACCACATGCCTCACTCAGCTGGCGATGAATTTCAATAGGTGTCACACCATGAAAATATGAAAATAGAGAAAATGAATGATTACACGTTGTTCTTGCAATGAAAACGTCGCCATTTTAAGTATCAAAACAGTCCTAACTCTCGTCTTCCCAAAGAAGAATACTTTTAGAGATATTCCCAGAAGATTCAATATAAAATTGCATTTGTTTTATAAATAAATTAAATACCTACGTCGTATTTCAAACAAAACGTTTGAGAAATTTTTAAGAAAATCAAAAATATTGTAATATTTTGTGGCAGGATGGAAATTTTTGAAAACTTCGAGTAGTATCTTTGAAAATTTTAAGTTAAGTGCATACAGACATCCCGAATATTTTAGACCAATTCTTAGTACACAGCAAATCCATCTATAGATTTTGTAAAAGGGTAGAATTTGGCAATTTTTGTGACGTTAACTATTTGTGAGGTGTTTTTGTAACTAGTTTGAATTTTTAGAAAGTTCAAGTGGTGAGTCAATTGCTTTTTACTCATGGTCTTGCAAAAATTAGAGAATTTCTAAACGAAATGTGTAATAGAAGTGTTTCCTGATTAAGATGTGAGATTAGTTAATAGAAGAAAAAGTGGAGAAAATGTTGCAAATACAGCACATCAGATTTTACGAAAGATTTACGTAGTTTTTCATGAAAATTAAGGGAGCTGCAGAGATATCTCCTAGCACCCACGTAGGCTGTTGTGACTTCTTTGGTAAGCTTGTGGTCATTTATGTTCTGGTTATCTGATTGAAGAACGTCGGATGGAAATATCGATTGCTGCTGATCTATTGGTGGCGATACGGGAATTCCTTCCTCAGGTGGGATATAGTAACTTCAATTAGAGCACTTCCTGCTACTGTCTGTCAAGAGTTGGCCGGGCAAGGTGACATCTTAACCTTGAGAAATCCCTCCGCGGTCGTTGTTCTGACTCACCTGGTGGATATATACTGGACAACACTACTGAGTCGCCCACAGTCTGTAACCGCTACCAAGATGCTGTGCGCCTTCTTCTTGTTACCAGGTATGTACCTACCTGTGCTCTCTCACATCTGTACAAATAGTTCGATTATGTGTTTCTTCTATTAAGTACATCCAAAAGAGAAGATTAAAGTAGGTTATAAGCCATAGCCAACTATGTTAAGAGCTGGTCGCTATGTGATGACTTTGATATTTCATTCTGTTTTCGTGGCCAAGGGATAAAAATGAATAACGACTTCTCATTTGACAAAAGTATACGTTCGAGAGGTCCCGAGTTCGAATCCCGATCAAGTTGATAAGGTTTCTACTCACCCTAAAAGGTAAATGTGTGGTAATTCTAAGCTCTATGTACCCTTGACTTATTTGAACATCATTCCTTCATCGATCGATATGGCCTAACAGGTTAAAAGGACTTAAAGTTATGATTATAATGATTGATGATAAAGGGTATTTTGATTTTTAGATCCTATATCAAGATTAGACCAAATTAGTCTAACAGATCATATCAAAGTTACACTTTTTGCCACATATATTTATATACACATTTACAACATGATGGACTCTAATGCAATTTCAGCAATATACCATGATTAAGGGTAGTAGTGATATTTAGCATTTTGAAATCAGAAATTTAGCATTTAGCATTTTATAGCATTTTAAAAAGTTTAATTTGAGGTAATTTTTTTAAATGATGAATATTAATATTATTTATATGATATCTAAAACACATTTATGGAGTGTTATTTATGACAGTGAGTTAAAAGTGTATAAAGTGTTACATTAATATAGGTTACAGCAATACACAGAAATATAGAACAAGTTGACACAGACTAAAGCATACTGCATAACACAAAAAAGATAAAATTATGTAAAACTAGCACAATAACATGAAAATGCACAAAATTTTCTTTCATTACTGACGTGACCTAAGCATAGAATGAATGAAAATTGCGTGTAAAACCGAACAGAACAATGGAAATCGGAACTTTGGCAACTGAGAACTCCAACAGGAATTAACATGTGTTTATCACTTCCTTAAAATTAGGATTGCTATTGGTTTTCAGAGACGAGGATTGAAATATTCCGTTAACTGTGTTGTGAAGATACATTTATGACAGGCATTAGGCGTGGTAAGAGGGGATCCTTTGGTGAAACAACTGAATTCGCTTCAGTACCAAACATATCTCATATGGGCAATGGTGGAACAATAAGCTAATTTAGCGGGAAGGGTTGCTTTCCACATTCCAGAAGAGTGGTCACTTACATTATAACTTTCTAAACATGCAAATGTTCCACAGACTCTTCAGTTAAAGTTTCCAGAAGAAAAGGCATTGGAAAAAAGAATAATTATTTGGGAAAATCTTAATTTCGCATTTGTATCGCATTTTGAGTCAATTTTTTATCGCGTTATATCGCATTTGCGAAAAATCACCACCCCTAAACATGATGTGTCTACTTCTATATATTTACTACAGAGTATTTGTGTTCGTCATATTTACAATGATACCTTAGTTGGCTGGATGAACTCCTCCTCTGTATATGTTTAATAAGATACATCTCTACAGCTTTCCTAAACTGCTTTTTATTCACATGCAAATTTTTACTGAAGTTGGAAGTCAATTAAATAATACTATACCGCTGTAGTACACAGGCACGTATTTAGAAGTTAATTTTCGGTGGGAGGGGGCTCCAAAAATCTATGTTGAAGTATTTGCTTTTAATAATTAATCAGGGATGTGTTTTTATTAGGGTAGTAAATATATTACATATATTACATTCACATGACTTTCTCCACCCAAGCTTCTACAAATTGTTCTTACAAAAGTTTGTTTTTGTTTTGTTTCTTTGGACAACGTCTGCACATTTTTTGTTCTTATAGCTAGGATCAAGTGATATAAGCAGTAATCAGATATTTAAAAAGCAAACCACTGACTGATGTATTTGAAGTATTAGTTCTCCATGAATGAAAAAGGGAATAGGAACTTCTTCTTCTTCTTCTTCTTCTTCTTCTTCTTCTTCTTCTTCTTCTTCTTCTTCTTCTTCTTCTTCTTCTTCTTCTTCTTCTTCTTCTTCTTCTTCTTCTTCTTCTTCTTCTTCTTCTTCTTCTTCTTCTTCTTCTTCTTCTTCTTCTTCTTCTTCTTCTTCTTCTTCTTCTTCTTCTTCTTCTTCTTCTCCTTCTCCTTCTCCTTCTCCTTCTCCTTCTCCTTCTCCTTCTCCTTCTCCTTCTCCTTCTCCTTCTCCTTCTCCTTCTCCTTCTCCTTCTCCTTCTCCTTCTCCTTCTCCTTCTCCTTCTCCTTCTCCTTCTCCTTCTCCTTCTCCTTCTCCTTCTCCTTCTCCTTCTCCTTCTCCTTCTCCTTCTCCTTCTCCTTCTCCTTCTCCTTCTCCTTCTCCTTCTCCTTCTCCTTCTCCTTCTCCTTCTCCTTCTCCTTCTCCTTCTCCTTCTCCTTCTCCTTCTCCTTCTCCTTCTCCTTCTCCTTCTCCTTCTCCTTCTCCTTCTCCTTCTCCTTCTCCTTCTCCTTCTCCTTCTCCTTCTCCTTCTCCTTCTCCTTCTCCTTCTCCTTCTCCTTCTCCTTCTCCTTCTCCTTCTCCTTCTCCTTCTCCTTCTCCTTCTCCTTCTCCTTCTCCTTCTCCTTCTCCTTCTCCTTCTCCTTCTCCTTCTCCTTCTCCTTCTCCTTCTCCTTCTCCTTCTTATTCTTCTTCTTCTTCCTTCACGGGTTAGGCTTAAGCGTGTTCCGGTCTCACATTTCCTGAAGCCATCTCTTTAGGGGGCGTCCTATTGGTTTATAATTGAAGGCTTGTTTTGGTATTCTTTCTCTTGTCATGTGATTAAGGTGTTCGACCCATTTGTTTCTATATCTTTGGATTTCTTCTAATAACGGTTGTACTTCTAATTCTTTTCTAATAATTTCATTCCTAATATGATCTTCTCTTGTACATCCTTTTGAATGATCGTAAGAATCTCATTTCAGCAGCTTGTATTTTACTCTTCTACTTTTCCCTTATTATCCATGCCTCACTTCCATAGTTTAGTATTGGGATTGCCATCACTTTGTAGAATCTTATTTGAGTTTCTTTCCTTGCTTTATTCCTGAGGGTTCTCTTAATTGTTCCGCAAACTGCTTGGAATTTTGTATTTTATTCCTTATATCTTGTTTTTCCGATTCATAGGTTATATCACAGCCAAGGTGTTGAAAATGCGATACTTGTTCTATTATAGTTTCCTCTACTACAATTTTGGTCCTTATTGCGTATTTTCCCTGGTATGACATTACGTTTGTATTTGCCTTGGAAATTGTCATATCATATTCTTTACAAATTTGGTTTAGTTGATATATTCCTTTCTGTAGTCTATCTTCCTTGTCAAAGATTAAAACTATATCATCTGCAAATAGAAGGTCATTTATTGCTCTTCCTTGTTCTAAACTAATCCCCTCATGCACTACTTTTTTCCATTCTATTATAATTTCATCTATAGGAGTTCTCATAAACACACGAGAAAACTACCTTAATGGCGACTTATAATGCTGTAAGTACTTTAAGTCCCGGGCTTTACAGTTCGGACCACTATTACGTACAATTAATGGAAATTAATTGTTCTTTCACACTAACCGAGTGTAGGACGCACTATGAAAAAGTAGAGCCAGACTGAAAGCTTAAGGTAGTTGCTTATGAGAACTCCTAAGTGGTTTACCGGAAAAAACACGAGTCAGTTGGAGAATTTGATGTCATGTGGGTACGTTGGCCATAGTAACTCAATGGTTAGAGCGGCTGGACGGAGACCAGAAAATCCGTGGTTCAAATTCCGGCTATGGAATTGAATTTTTCAGTCTGGCTCTACCCTTTCATAATATTTACATAGATTATAAAGCAGATAGAAAATGCAGTTTTAGTAAAAACAATTTGTAGAGGACATATAAGAAAAAACGAGAGTGGGTACAGAAAGTCATATGGTTTCAAGATCTGATTTCTTTCTTCCTCGCGTGGAACTAAAACATAAGCAACTGTTCTCTGGATAGGAAAATAAACTTACGTAACAAGATATAGTTAACTGGTAACACGTGTCTACGAAACCGCGTAGCAAACATAACCGTAAATTCATAACGATAAATATTACTTGTGAAACCGCTGAAGTATAAAAGCAGTGATTATAGCTAATAAGGAAGCATACCTAAGCGTCTGCCGGAGGTTAACTATGACAGCTGTTAACACTGTTGCACGGTTTAGCTTTTTCAAAACACAACAATGTACGGTAAACGTTTCCATGTACCTATTCCAGAGAATACTAAATGTTGCTACATCTAATGTGGCATGGCATTCTTGTTACATCTGTATTGCTCTGTGTACCCAGTGTTTTTTCTTTAAGGTGTCATCCCCCTAGATTACAAATATATAGTTAAAAAGTTCATTGGAGTAATATTTTGTACCTAATGTGCTAATTATTTTAGTGGGTGTTAAGTTTTTGCCACGCCCCCTTTCGTAAGCTTTCAGAAAATCGATCATAACTTCCATAATACTCAACAGATATTTCTGAACTAAGCCTTGTTTTGTAAGGGATCTTTAAAGCTTTCTGTTGGTACCACGTTAACTCAAATGGTGCTAGTTTTTCTTTTGTCTTTGGCTGTGTAAGTGAAGTTATTTGTTCTGAATAATGTTTTGTACTAGTGATATGGGTAGGCCAAAAACATTTCGAAAGAGAAAGTTTAAAGGGAATTGTTGTACTAAAAGCAGAACAGTAAATGTGAAAAATATAAACAGGATAGACAACGAAACCACATATAATATTGAGGTTAGTAGGCCCAGTTCAACAATACATGGGCCAATCATGATAGTAGTCATATACAGAAATTGATGAGCTACGAGTCGTGAAAGCAAATAAAATGGTTGAAGAACTGGCCAAGAAGGCAAGAAAAGTGAAGAGGAACTTAAAAAGAACAAGTGAGAATACAGAGGGTCGAGACTATGCAGCAGGAATGTTCTGACTCATGAGAGAAGTCAGTAGTCAACATATAACATAAACTTTAAAGCTATTTTTCAGTTTCAAATTTTTTCAGGTTCCGGTACACTTTTTCAAAAAACTAATCAACCAAAGCATATGTATTTTTTTGTGTATATTAAGCAGAATCATGAGACTAATAATAAGAAGGTATTTTTCTCTGAGATTCGTAATACTTGTTTAAAAAAAATATCTGAAATTTCAATGATTATTTTACAAAAACTAAAAAATTATAACGAATTATCAGTACAACATTTTCAAATAATAACAGTTATTATTAAAGATAGAGGCTTTAGGAACATGCCTGAAAATTTTCATGTACATATTGTGACTTTGTGGGTTCGTGAAATAAAAAGTCTAGGCTACAAACACAAAAAAATTGCACTTTATTTCCGTAGCAATACACTGTTCACATACACAATGTAACATACAGGGCAACCAACACAGCTGCTTACCCGCACGCGTTCAATTACCGACTCCTGACTGTCTCTTTTCAGGCAGGCTGCCTTTTTATCCATTTCTAACACACCAGAAATTTCTCGAACAATCGAGACCGGCTAGAACAAAGGCGAACTCTTGTCAAATCCGCCTGTTCCCGTCCACCATCTTGATAAGCCTCCATCTCCACACTGCACTGCCGTCTCTTCGATCTTGTTACCCGCGCTGCCTCCAATCAACAATGACCTGGCGACAATACCAATAATACTGACTTAATAATGTGCACCCAAAAATCATGGAAATAGCATTGTGGAAGTAGGCAGTACCTTCTCACCTTAAATAACTCCTCCTACTAATCTGAACAATTGGTATCTACTTGAAATTAAATGTTTTTATTTAAAACAAAATGGAAGAACAATATAAACCAGAGTTCACCTCATTAAAACATAAATTACCGTATGTTATTGATTAGTTTAATTTTATATATTTTAAGATGAACGCTATTAGCCCGAAGGATGATGTGGTAAAACTCGATGGATTATGATGTAGCTTCGTCCTGCAGATTCGTTCATAAATATAACCCGCGTGTCTCCATTCTCTTTATCAGATTCAGTTCTCTTTTGTTTGCTGTGTCTTCTGTTTTCATAGCGGCTAAATCGTGACTAGCTGCATATCTAACTGTTTGGAATGAAATATCGGCGGCATTTGTTTTGTTTTACGAGGTACCTCCAGAAAGTAACTTCTGTTTGGTAACACAATTAAATTGTGTACATATACAGAAAAAAATATTTATTGCACAAAATTCTACAAATCTTAAACTACTTTTCCACATAACTGTCAAAATTATGCAGGCATTTGTCATAGCGAGGCACAAATTTTTGTATACCTTCTTCATTGAAGTTTGCCGCCTGTGTCTTCAACCAGTCCTTCAGCTCTTCATCATTGTTGAAGTGTTGACCGCCAAGGAAAGATTTGAAATGCAAAAACAGGCGAAAGTTGCTAGGAGCGAGGACAGGGCTGTACGGGAGGTGGTCAAACACGTCCTAGCCAAATCCCTGTAGGATGTTTCTCGTCGCATTTGCAGTGTGTGGTCGTGCGTTGTCGTGAAGAAACACAACACCTTTTGACATCGCAAATTTGCCGATAAATTCCAATTGGTTTCACTTTCCTAGCATTCAGAAAACGAATCACAGATGTTTTCACATGTGGCGGCGTCTTCAATCAACACTGACATTGTAAACAAGCACAACAAAGCTTATGTGGCTGACAGCGATCTCACAATGGTGCACGTTTCTTCTCCTTGATACAGAGCGTCTACCGCGTATGTGCGAAACTGCGATCGCAGAGCTGCAGCGGAGATAAATCGAAACAGAACTTACTTTCTGGACGCACATTGTATATTCTATGGAGTAACAATGATTGTATTCGATGGAGTGACAAGGCTTCGCCGTAATAACCTTGGTGTTTTCATATTGAAGTACATAGGCTCTGTGAATTCTTTGTAGTTTTTAATTAATTATGAACTAAAAGTGTTTTATGAGCCATGCATGTTAGAATGGGATTTTAAAATGTGACAGTATCATAAACATTGAATATATATGCAAGGGGTGTCCAGAAAGTAAGTTCTATTTCAATTTATCTCCACTGCAGCGCTGCGATCGCAGTTCCACACATGAGCGCTAGACGCTCTGTATCAAGAAGAGGAAACGCGCGCAATTGTGTAATCGCTGTCAGTCCTGTAAGCTTTGTTGTGCTTGTTTACAATGTCGGTGTTGATTGAAAATCCCGCCGCTTGTGAAATCAGATCTGTGATTCGTTTTCTGAATGCTAGGAAAGTGAAACCAATTGAAATTTATCGGCAAATTTGCGATGTCAAAAAGTGTTGTGTTTCTTCACGACAACGCATGAGCACACACTGCAAATACGACGAAAAACATCCTACAGGGATTTGGCTTGGACGTGTTTGACCATTCCCCGTACAGCCCTGACCTCGCTCCTAACGACTTTCATCTGTTTTTGCATCTCAAATCTTTCCTTGGCGGTCAGTACTATAACAATGACGAAGGACTGAAGGAAAATGTTTCCAAATGGTTGAAGACACAGGCGACAAACTTCTATGAAGAAGGTATACAAAAACTTGTGCCTCGCTATGACAAATGAATGCAAAATTTCGGCAGTTATGTGGAAAAGTAGTCTAAGAGTTGTAGAATTTTCTCCAGTAAATAATTTTTCTGCATCTATACACAATTTAATTTTATTACCAACCAGAACTTACTTTCTGGACGTACCTCGTATATAGCCCGCCTCGGTAGTGGAGATGGTAGCGTGACTGCCTCACGTTCAAGAGGTTCCCGAGTTCGAATCTCCGTTAGGGTGAGTTACCTGGATAAGGTTTTCTCCGGGGTTTTCCCTTATTCTGGTAGACTAAGTTCAGGTAACTCTAAGCTCCCTGGACTTCGGACTCATTTGAGCATTGTAACGGGATTTTATTTTCGTTCATCTTCTACTAATAAGAAGCAAGCCAACTTTTTGTAACATCCAAATCGAGTTTTAATATACTGAGAGTCGTGAGATCTTTTCTCAGGTGTGGATACGGATTTTTGGTGAAAATAAAATTTAGATGAGTCCAATTTTGTTATATATTATTTAATTATATAATATAAACTACGATTCACTCTTTTATATTATAAATACTGAATAACACTTTTCGAATCTTATTAATTTTTCTTTACAATTATAATGATCGTAACATCTTAAGTCAACTTCCTCGTTCTCCAGCAAGACACAAGATTCTAACACTTTTTTAGATTATTGATTTTCTTGTCCCCATAGTGATTCCCACTTTATTTTGTGATTGGCCGATTCACTGACACGTCATCACACCACGTGATACCACTACTACTTCGGCCAATCACACAACTACATACATTTTTATATATTTATTATTCCTTCGAACATTACTAAAAAATACTGTTACAAATGCCCTTCTTCGAAATATATGGAAAATAACCAAATAAAGGAATTAACAATTAACAATCTGTTTCCATATATTTCGAAGAACAGCCCCAATTAACAATTTCGTTTACAACAATGAACTGTAACATAAATATAACATACATAAAACACAACAATAAATGAACATTAATTAAAATACAACAATATATTGACATTTAACAATAATATACATGTTTTATTATTTAACTATTTTAACAATAAGTACTCCGTTGATTACAAATCTCTTGTATCCACACTTGCTTCTAGAAATGCTTGTCTTATAGCTATGGGTAAAGGTCGGCTTTTATGTGTATAGGGAGCAGTATCATTCACTTTAAATGTGTGAGTATATTTGTTACACAGTCCAGGTTTTGAACTAAAGGCTTTTCTGTTCTTTAATATACATAATTTCAGCTGTTCTTTTCTCGCTTGATCTAGATTGTATGTGTTTTCTAACTTTACTTGTAATATTCTCTGGAATTCTATTTCTTCCTCCACTTGGCTTCCGCCATTCTTATCTTGTATTGTATATAATTGGCAACAATGCTTTTCAAGGTCAGTTACATTATTTTGCAATCCATCAATAATTAAACTCTTCCCACAATTTTCATTTTCCTCGTATTCAATATTACCATTTTCTTGCAAAAGTATATCTTCCACAAAAAAAACCTTTCATTATTTATATTATCCACATTCTCTTCTTTTCTTCCATCTTCTTCCAATAATTTTATTACTAACAAATCATTTTCTGTCTTAACCTTCATTTCATGCATTTCGAAATTCAATACACTTTGCCATTCATATAATAAATCATT
Organism: Mantis religiosa; assembly: GCA_030765055.1. NCBI lineage: Eukaryota > Metazoa > Arthropoda > Insecta > Mantodea > Mantidae > Mantis > Mantis religiosa. The sequence goes on along the minus strand of CM060959.1, from coordinate 45,973,751 downwards.
ACCCACAATTACATCTCTTGCCAAATGTGGAATTACCAACGCAATGAAATTGAAATTCCATTCACCTATTCGGCCCTTAATTAATACTTTCATTGTTGGTTAGGTTGGTGCTATCGTTTATATTCGCATCATTCTCTGTGCTTTGTGTATTTTCAACTCTTTCATTTTGATTACTTCTTTCAACTCTCACACCCCTAAAATCTCTTTGATTTGCACTAAATAAACTAGTACCTCTACCCCTATTAAAATTACTTATTCGCTGATTATTTCCTCGATAAAATCTTACATGGTTTATGTGATCATTTCTTCCAATTCTCGTCGACTGATTGTTATGATAATTCCTTTGCACATTATTTTGAACTCCACTTCCTGTTCCGGGAATTACAGATTCATAAGTTCGTCTAGGATCATAACCTCTTCCTTCAAATCTTTGATTTCTCACGGGTGCCCCGCCCCAATTTAAACTCGTCCTATTATTCCTATTATTTGTAGGTTGTGATTCCTGTCGATTTCTTCCTCGCTCAATATGGACGTTATTATAGTTACCATCACAGGATGTAGTATCATTAATGAGGTTATGTGCTTCAAATTCGGATAATAATTCAATCATATCAGAGAAATCGATAGGCTTAGCCACAATTAAATGATTTCTGATATGTGGTGGATAATGACGTATTAGCATGTTGACAATTTCTGTCTCAGAAATTTCGGGATTGATTAACTTACTTTTGTTTGCTAATTTTAAGAAATATTCAGTCATAGAAATCCCTTTTTTAAACTCAAACCTACCCGTTGCTAACTCAACTTTTATTCTTCTTTGTCTCTCAGGTCCCCAAAATCTATTTATAAACAGATTTCTGAAAGTACTGTATGTTTCATGTGAAGCCAAAGTTAACCTTAACCACTCAAGAGCATTTTTCTTCAAACAGCGTTTTACTATTACCATCCGAAATTCATTGGGAATTCTCTTAATACGGAAATATTCTTTCAATTCCCTAAGAAATACTTTTGGATTATCACCTGATTCCTCATCAAAACTTGGTGGACTAATATCATTTAGTGAATAATGTACACATTCATTTTGACCTAGACTGTGGAGTTGTGTGTGTGAGGACATGTTTTGTGTGTTTCTGTGATAGTTAATATCATTATCTGGACTCACAAAATCACTACATTCACTTACTACATCACTAGACTTCTGATGATTGCTTAATTCACCTGGTAAGTCACAATCGTTTATATTTGTAATTCTAGACATTTCTTTCCCGTTATTTACTTTTCTAGCCTGTAATGCAATTACAACTTGTGTCAATTTTCCTAAGTTATCCTTTTCTTTTTCAAAATGTTCTTTTACCTCTTTAATTTGCAAAATTACTTCTTCTTTTGCTTTACTTATCTCATCAATTTGTAACTTTATTTCCTCTTGGTGTATCTTACTTTCATCATGTTGTAATTGCATTTCAGAACAAATTACATTGATTCTTTGTTCTACTTTATCTCCTAATTCTTCTCTTTGTTTTTGTGTTATTTCTGCCTGTTGTATCCTAAATGTTTCTAACTCTTTGTTTAATTCCATTCTTATTTCTTGTTTCACAATGTCCTGACCTAACCTAGTTTCCTGAATTATCTCTCTCAACTCATTGACTTCCTTTCTATTCTCATCCTTATTAATCTCTATGATTTGCATGAGCCTTTCCATATTATCCCTACACTCTTTTCTCCCTTCTCTAATCTCCTGTGAAATTTCAGATTTTAATTCCTGTTTTAACTTCTGTAATAAATTAATTTCTAAGTTACTCACATTTTGTGCTAGTTCCTGTCTTACTCCTACATCTAAATCATTCATTTTCTTAGTTAAATCATTTACATTTTGTTCTATTTTAGAATCTAAATTACTCATTTCTGATTTTACATCTTTCATTCTAGAATCTAAATTACTCATTTCTGATTTTAAATCATTTGCATTTTGTTCTATTTTAGAATCTAAATTACTCATTTCTGATTTTAAATCATTTGCATTTTGTTCTATTTTAGAATCTAAATTACTCATTTCTGATTTAACATCTCCTATTTCTGATTTTAAATCATTTGCATTTTGTTCTATTTTAGAATCTAAATTACTTAACATTCTTGTTATTCTTTCCAACATTGACTCATTATCTATACTTAATCTTGCATCCTCCCTATTCATTCCTACACTATCAGTAACTTCTCCTTCCACTATTATTTCTTTTCTACTCGCCATCTTTTTAACTATTTTCTGATTTCTTAACAACATAAATCTACTACTACTATTATTATTATTTTTTTTTTTTTTTTTTTTTTTTTTAAATTTCACTCACTTAAACCAGTTCTCGTTTTCTTCTTTCTTCTCTCTTCTTTCTTCTTTCCTTTTAAATTCCCACGGAGCTGCACGATGCACGATCTCCTCTTCTTTATCCTATTCGAGCCCCACGTTGGGCGCCATTTGTAACGGGATTTTATTTTCGTTCATCTTCTACTAATAAGAAGCAAGCCAACTTTTTGTAACATCCAAATCGAGTTTTAATATACTGAGAGTCGTGAGATCTTTTCTCAGGTGTGGATACGGATTTTTGGTGAAAATAAAATTTAGATGAGTCCAATTTTGTTATATATTATTTAATTATATAATATAAACTACGATTCACTCTTTTATATTATAAATACTGAATAACACTTTTCGAATCTTATTAATTTTTCAGGACTTAAATTGAATATATATATATATATATATATATATATATATATATAGTGTGTGATCCATATAAACCTGAACCAATTTAATGGACCATAACATTTGAACCAATGATAGGACACACGTGCAGCTTTGGGAGAATATAATACACAATTGGGAGATTACATTACACTATTTACATCTCAGAGAAAATGCTGGATGTGTGCTCCACCAACATCTATGCATCGTTGGTCTCATTTCCTTTGATACGACTGTAGACACTGAAGTTTATATGGGTATCTTCAAGACAGTTGTGGAGCAGCTGGATGATATCGAATTGAGAGAAGGTTATTTCCAGCAAGATGGAGCACCGTGCCATACGTCTAATGACACCATGGAACTTGTAACCAGTTTCTTTGATAATCGAACAATCTCAAAAGGTCTGTGGCCTCCCAGATCCCCTGACCTAACCTCACCGGATGTTTTCTTGTGGAGGTATCTACAAAATACAGTGTACAAGAATAGGCTACGGACAATTGATGTTCTCAAGGAATGCATTCGAACCAAAACAAGTAACATTGGCGAGAATACTCTCCGTAAAGCTTAAGAGAATATGGTGAGACTAGTGCAAACATGTATAGATGCTGGTGCAGGACACTTCCAACATTTTCTCTGAATGTAAATAGTGTAATGTAATCTCCCAATTGTGTAAATTATTCTCCCAAAGTTGCACGTGTGTCCTATTATTGGTTCCAAGGGTTATGGGCTATTGAAGTGGTTCAGGTTTATATGGATCACACTATATATTTGTTATAATATTAGTATAGACTCTCTGGAATATCCGACTTTGCACAAATAATGTTTTAAACTGAATGATGGTTTAACTAGTTTTATCCATCACGCTCAATTCTTTATTGAATGTTAATACAATGATCTAGAAGATCATGGTGAATTCTTTAACTAATAAAGTTCGTACAGCTCCGGCTTTACCTAATAATGGATGAAACATCCTTTGGTATTCAGTAACTTTGGACATTACCCTACATACACGCATTTTCTCTCTTTGCGGTATTACCAAAGATAAATAACAAAGTTGATACAAGCAGGAACAAGAGTTTACTGTGAAGGATAATTCCTCGAAATCTGTAAAAGAGGTCTCTTTAAAGATGAGGTTCTAACCTCGAAGAAGCCCCTGTCTTCCAAGAAATTGCTAAATAGCTGATGATCACCGGACCGACAGACAGATGGAACATGATGCAATAAACTTCATCTTCTTTTTATGACATTCCGACGTCAAAAGTAAATGGCGTTTAATTTAAATGGCAAGTCTGCTCCACTTTAGCGTCTGTGAATTTCAAACGAGCTGCTTTGATGATGCAACGTCCGTTGGAATCTCTCTTCTGCGTTTTACTTTAATCCAGGGATAAGCACAAGGTGTATCTGGAAGTTAGAACATTCATGATACATCCTCTACTAGCTACACATTAATTTCTCTTAAAATTATACCTTGTTATCTTACAAAGCTTTCATATATAGTTTTTACTGAACATTTTAATTATTGATCCATTTTGAGCCATTTGTCATTTATAGCTCTTTTCTCCATAAAGCAGTCCCTTCACATTCAAACGTTATGTGCTCTATATCTTCTTATTGGACAATACTTTATTAAAACATTTTCTCATTCATTTTAGAACCCATACACCCGCTCTGCAATCACTTTGTTCTTTATTTAGTTTATCAATATATACTTTTTATTGTAACTTACCATTCTAATGATTTTTTTCCAACGATATCAGCAAACTGTTTGTATTTCTATGTCTTCAAATCTTCTAACACATTCCAAAAACCCTTTAAATGATTTCCTCATTCTCCAAAGATCTCCCAGACGAGATTATAATGTAAGGGAGGGTGGTCCACAGTGAGACACAATATTTTTTAAATCCCATACTTCTTTCTGTTTTGGTGTGTTCTGAATACAAATAGGTGACTTGTTTTCATTATTTCTTTATTAACAAATGCAAAACATAAAAATATGAATTTTAATAATCATGAAGACACACCATGGCAATATTCAAATGAATGTAAATCGTCTCACCCTGCCCCACAGAGGGGCACACTGAGACGGTGGATGGTCCAGACTGAGACAACCTACCTTACTTTAAGGCTACAAAATTTAACTTCAAAAAATCAAATAACCGTTTTGTCTTTTTGTTTTTCCAAACAATCGTGGTTGACCCAACACTATTTTTACAACAGTTTCATTCACGTCTGGAACCTCCGGAAACACAAACCTGTCTGTATTATTCACTTTACGCAGGAATGATATTTCCATATCGCCAACTGCATCATTCCACTTTACGATCTGTACAATGTAATGTCACTTTTTATTTTCCTGCAAACTCGGTCAGCACAGTCGTCCACAGTAGGCTCTGTTTCCTGCTATTTAAAACCAGAAAAAATTTCTTTTTCATCCATAACTGAGGATCCAGAAGATATTCCTACATTGTCTTCTGAAGATTCTGGTTCTGTGTATAATTTTCTTCCTTTAAATTTCTTCTGCTTATCTACAGGTTTATTTGGTTTACATTTCAATGCCCTCTCGTGTAATTCTTTTTTCTCGGGTGTATCTGTGGCTATCATGGTTCTACCCTCTCTCCTTACGGTTGATTTTCTGGCGGCAGCTTAGGTAACCCTCTAAATTCATGAGGGCTTACAATGTTACTGTTATTTTTATCTCTATTCATAGTCGATGGTGAGCTTGTTAAATCCTCCTGCATTTCAGCATCAGGATTTTTATGACACTGAGAACTTCCTAGTGTTGGATCATTCTCAACTTCTCCACAAGTGTTTACTCAGGGTTCACTTTCTTCAAAGACAGTTTCAGAACTTCCATTTCTGGCGACATGTTGTACTCCAATTTTATTAACTGCTGAGTCACATGATCCCATAATGTTATCTGGTAGTTGTCTCTCAGTTACACTACTGGGTAAGAAGTCATCATCTATGAAAGTATTCCTATCGAATGGGAATATTCCAGTCATACGAAAACCTGCAGTAATGTTTGTTGGCGTCATGCTTTGCTTGAAGGCAGGGATGTTTCAAAATAAGGTCCACTGCTTCCCTCATGCTATCAATTGAGAATGTACCAATGTGAGCCATTCTTTGCCTATTTCTAGCCATTCTGGAAGAAAACAAATTGTGAGTTTAATAAATTTCTTAATTTAAGTAGTGTCTCATACTGCCCCACCTAGCACTGTCTCATTGTGGACCAAGTGCTCATAAAGATATTTTTATTTTTTACATAATCTTAAATTTCAACTCCATTGTTCATTATTTATTTAATTCTGAAGAGGAAAACCACTGCATTTAAGAAAACCAAAATGCATAATGATATAAAGAAAGAGTAAAACAATATGATCTACTAAGAACACCCTAAAAATTTTACTTTAGTCACCCGAAAATAAAATTTTGCTTATGACCAGAAACATGCCTTAAAATTCTGGATTTAAACAGGTTTGTCAATTGCAACTTTATTTCCTCTATTCAAAACCAGAGTGCATCACTTCTTAACTTACACACATATTCAAAAATTGTAAGTGTCTCACTGTGGACCATGTCTCACTGTGGACCACCCTTCCCTATATTATAGTATCTTCCATTGTCTTTAAAACCATTTTCTTGATATTCTAAGCATTTTATTAGCAGATTCTCTTCATCTAATTTCAAAATTCTAAACAAACTTCCTGCTCAATCCATTTCTAATTGGGTGGCGCCTGGTAGTTGTAAAACTTCTCTACAGAACATCCACAACTTCCCATCTACCCTCCAGACCCCAAGTTTGACTCCCATATAACATTTTTGCTTCCACTACCATATTGTTTATTTTTTCTAACCACCTGATATGTTGTTTTCAAATGCTAGGCTTTGGCAATGAAGCCATTAGCTTTCTTGCTCTCCAATATTTCTGTGTAGTGGGTCCGGCAGGTAGGGCTTCACAGGTTAAAAGATGTTCTTCAGTCATTTCCTCTTCTTTGTTGCACAGAGGATAATTTGGACTTCTATAAATTCCTATTCTGTGTAAGTGTTTGGCCAAATAATCATGTTCTGCAAGTAATCTAAAATTTGCTACTGCAGCTTTACGTGGTATTTCTGGAATTATTTCCGGATTTTTAATTAAAATGTTCCATTTTTTATCTTTGGCTTTGTTAGATATCGATTTGTTTTGTTTACTTTTATATTTGCTTTTGATTAATCCTTTTATGGATGTAAAGGGTAAGTGTTTACTTTTGTTGTGAATTAAATTTGCACCTTTTTTGGCAAGTAAATCAGCTGATTCATTTCCAACAATTCCACAATGTGCAGGTATCCACTGTAATATAATTCTTTTCTGTAGTTATTGAAGTTGTTGGATTATTTTGTGACATTCTTAAATTTGGATTGACCTCATTTTATATGAACTTATTGCAAATAATGCTGCTTTAGAATCAGAAAGTATGATATTAATATCCAATATTCTGTGTTTACATTTCCTTTTGCAAAAAGCAACTTCTTCTGTGTCTCCTATCCTCCATCCTCATCTATTTTAACATCTAAATACACACAATCTCTAACCTATTTTCTTGGTTTCCCTTCCTCCACTTCTCAAATTTACACAATCTTGCCCGTTTCTTAAATATTAACATTTGGGTCTTATCTTGCCTTAGCTTCAAATTTCATTCACTAACCTATTTTTCTACTGTCTGCAACGACTGCTTTAAGCCTATTGTTGTAATAGATCCTACTATTAAATCATCTGCAAAAAATAATCCTGTACTTTTCACATTATTTATTGATATAAAAAGTTTTATTCTTTACTATTTCAGTTACAAAATCGTCACTAAACAGATTTAATAACATTGGACTTAGTTTACGAGGCGTTTCTTCAAGTTAGGGAATAGAAAAAGTCACATGGGGTTAAATCCGACCTATAGGGAGGGTGAAGGATACACTTCACGTTGATTTTTGCAAGATATTCGGCAAAAACATTGGCAATATGCGACCGCGCATTATCGTGGTGCAGCATCCAGCCTGCTTCACGGCAATGTGGTCTTTTGCGCCTGATATGGACTTGAATTGTTTTCAGGACACCCCTGTAGTATTGTCCAGTTACTGATGTGTGTGCAGGTACAACATGCTGATAAACTATTCCATGAATATCAAAGAATGAGTTGACCATAACTTTCCCAGCAGAAGCAACCACTTTTGCCTTTTGGAGGTTGAAGATGAAGGAGATTTCTACACTGATTTTTGCTGTTCGCTCTCAGGATCAAAATGATGTAGCTAAGTTTCATCAGCAGTGATTACGCTGGGAAGAAACTCCGGATCTTCCTCTAACATCAATGTTACCTCCATTGCAGCGGTAGACGATACTGAACATGTCTGAACTTACCTGGTTGTCACAGGCGGGAACCAGGAGTACCAACAATGAAGCTACTGCGGCGTGTTTTTTTTTCACATTAAGCTAAAAGAATATAATAAGATTGAATTTTATTGCGAAAAATTATGACCGTAAAAATTTATGATCATTCTTTAACAGCCCTCGTATGTACAGCATCCTCTGTAAAGCATTATAGACATACGAAATTATTGTATATAAAACAGCACATATCTATTTGAAATACACAGTTTTATTCATAGAACTTCATATCAGATATCCGGTTTCCTTTATTTGAATGTCAAATTCTTTGTTTCATTTTTGAAAGCTCATTTGTCATGAAAGGAGTATGAATTTCAAGGCCAGTTTCTTTGCTACGTATTGTCTAATAAGTAGAGGAAGTATTACACTCATTCAAAGTGTTCATACCAAGATTGCACAAAAAATATAGGTTTTGAAAACTGTCACGTGTGTCTGTCAACGGTTAACCTCAAAACGAAATGTCGGATACATATTAAACTTGATATTTATTCAGTATCTTTTGAACATTCAACACAACATGGCATCCTGGCTCCATAGATTTATTTAGAAAAAATATATGTATATGAAATATTCTGAGAACAGTATGTATATTAAGTAATTTTGTAAGGAATGTTACGTAATTCGTTATAAAGAGAATTTACTTAATATACTTCCAATAGATTTTGTGTGGCGTCATACATTTCTGAAATATCTGTTGTTTTTTGTAATTTAAAGGCTCATATACAACTAGTTCTTAAACTTTGAATTATTGCTATCCCCTTTTAATATCTAACAAAGCTGTTTTTGTAAATTTTTATCTTGATTACCTTGAAACAGAAACTTAACCTGTGTGCGTCCTTCCACAGGTTGCACACGCACCACGACAATACCGGACCATTAAAGCGGAATGCAGGAAAAATCGTAACAAGAACAGGTTTTGTGTACTGGAGACATTTCACGCACAATAAGAAAAACACTCTACATTCAGTGTTGCCAACTACTGAGAGCCACAACTCGCTAAATCTTAATTTAAAAATCGCTAGCACAGAATATGTATATATAATATGAGCATATTTATATAATATACAATAATTTTTTACAGATTATGGAGAAACGACGAGGATATAATCTACCAACTCGAATAGCTTTTATAGACTATGTAAAACTTTTGATAAAGTAAAAGGGAATCTGCTATTGGAAATAATGATTAAAAATGGATTTCCTCAACATTTAGTGGGAACAGTAAAAAGTATGTATATAAATACAAAATTTAAATGGGAGAAATCCATAGAAAAAGATAACCTAGTAGAGATTAATTTAGGACTAAGACAGGGGTGTCCATTGTCACCTACCCTATTTAATATATATTAATGACGCAGTTGTACTATGGCAAACTATGCTCAGAACACATTTTAAAATAAAGGGGAGAAATGTTGACACATTGCTGTTTGCTGATGACCAGATTTTAATTGCGGAGACGGAAGATAACTTACAAAGAGCCATACATGAATCAAATAGTATTACAAGAGAATATAATCTTCAAATTTCCTATGAAAAAACAACAATAATGGCTTTTATAGGAACGAACCATTTGAGAGCAAAAACTTGCATAAATGATAAACCCATCCAACAACAAAGTTATTTTCATTATCTTGGCTATATTGTGTCATATACCAGTAATAGAGATATACAAAACAAAATGATTAAATTCCAAACAATATGTGTCACAATAAAAAAGAACTTTTAAAAACTGTAATCGTCAAACTTTGTTAAAACTGCATAAAATAATGGCGATCCAACCCTGCTTTATGGGTGTGAAAATCAGGTCTTGACTATCTCACAACAGAAGAAAGTGGAGGCTGCTGAGATGAAATTTCTGAGACTGGTGGCAGATTATAGACTCATAGACAAGAAAAGAAACGAGGAAATTAGAAGAGAATTGCAAATTTAGAGTCTAAATGAAACAATCATTGCATACAGGCAAAAATGGCACGATCATGTGCAGAGAATGACCGAAGAACGTACACCACAAATAGTATACAAGTATAAACCTGTAGGTAGAAGAAATGTTGGCAGGCCACGAATGAGATGGTCCGATCAATTTCCTTGAAGTCGGAACGGGCCACAATGCTTATACCGTGATGATGATGATGATGATGATGATGACAATAATTTTTAGACAGTTGAGCCTTTGACTGAGCCTTTTAGTAGTTCAAGACCTGTTAAACGTAGAAAATACTTTCGCTCAATGCTCAAAAGATTTTAAACATTCTCAGTCCACGTAGGTAGTAGCCACTCTTCTACCAAACCTATAACAACAGGCGTTCCTCAAGGATCTATCCTGGGACCAGTTCTATTCAACTTGTACACCTCTGATATTCCTGCAAAGCCTACATCTCAAATTGCTATACATGCGGATGATACAACAATCTTCGCAACACATCGCAATATCCACACCGCCAGAAATCATCTTCAGGAGGCCTTAAACTTAATTATACCCTGGCTTGATAACTGACGTAATTAGTTCAACCAGCAAAAATGTGAAGCAATGATCTTTACACTATGCAGACCGGATTACTCTCCACCAGTAACACTCCCAGTGAAACCTATACCCTGGAGAACTAGGACTGAAACAGTTAAATAACTTGGCGTACTTATGGATCGACGACTCACATGAAAACCGCACATAAGTAACAAACTCAAACTAGCTTGAGCAAGACTGGCTAAGCTCTACCCTCTTCTCAAAAAAAGATCTTCACTCAAATTAAAAAACTGCACACTACTCTACACGACTTTAAGACCATTCCTACTATATACCTGCCCAGTCTGGGGAGGGACCAGTCCTTCCAAAATCAAACGTATCCAGACATTTCAAAACAAAGTATTACGAATATCAACAAATACACCATGGTTTGTCAGAAATAGTCAGCTACATAGAGAAACTTGAATCAGCACCATTCAGCAGTCAATTTCTTCACAAGCCGAATAATTATACAGCAACCTAAAACTCGTCTCAGGAGCCACTCACTATTCCCTTGGCAGAAAATCCAGCTTCCCAACCCGCATCAGGAGTGGTCTAACACTGGATCAGCTCTCACAACAAGATCTTCTGTAATACTTAAACAATAATGTACCTACTTATTGGGGGGCTCAATTGGGCTTTCCTCATTTCATTGTTATTCATTGTATAATGTATGAAAATATTCTCTATGATCAATGATCTGTAGAGCGCACATTCGCTGATCGATCAATAAATGATTTAAAAAAAAGCTTTTAACACTGCGGTAATGCCAATTTCAGTTTATTGTGACCATCGTCTCATTCAGAAAGGCGATGAATCTGAGTTAAATAATACTTGTATAAAATGATGGAAACATTTCAGGTTTTACAAAAGATGAGGAAGTTTAGAAGAGTTGTAATCTATAAGCATTAATTAAATTTATGCTACGTTATTTTCACTGATTTATTCTTTCCACTGCCAATTTATGTAGAATGACGGGTTTTTATAAAAATCACGTTACTATGCAAGACAAATGAACATCGCAACCCGATGAATTTCATGACCATGAGAAGGGTAAAATGATATCTTATATTTATATACAAGGAGCGTCCAGAAAGTAAGTTCTGTTTCAATTTATCTCCGCGATCGCAGTTCCGCACATGCGCGGTAGACGCTCTGTATCAAGGAGAAGAAACGTGCGCCATTGTGAGATCACTGTCAGCCACGTACGCTTTGTTGTGCTTGTTTACAATGTCGGTGTTGATTGAAAATCCCTCCGCTTGCGACACACTTAAGAAATTGCGCCACGCAATACAGAATAAGCGCCGAGGAATGCTGTCAAAGGGTGTTGTGTTTCTTCACGACAACGCACGAACACACACTGTAAATGCGACGTGTTTGACCATCCCCCGCGCGGCCCTGATCTCGCTCCTAGGGACTTTCATCTGTTTTTGCATCTCAAATTTTTCTTTGGCGGTCCACACGGCAACAATGTGACGAAGAGCTGAAAGAAAATGCTTCCAACTGGTTGAAGACACAGGCGGCAAACTTCTATGAAGAAGGTATACAAAAACTTGTGCCTTGCTATGACAAATGCCTGCAAAATTTCGGCAGGTATGTGAAAAAGTAGTTTAAGAGTTGTAAAATTTTGTGCAATAAGTAATTGTTTTGTATCTGTACAGAATTTAATTTTATTACCAAACAGAGCTTACTTTCTGGAGGTACCTCGTATAATTTATAATATATCTATAAATATTGTGGACTGTCTAAAATAGTATAAGATGCACTAGCTAAAAGGCCTGCCACCTATGGCCTGCGGCCTCGTTTCGAATCACACCTACTCACAAAATAAAATCTTCTATTTAACCCTTGTAACGAAAATAACTATTTAAAACAAACTTCTCTCTTTTTCATAAGAAAACTACCTCATCTTCATCTTTCGCGGGATTTTGAACAAGTAAATTTAATACGTAAAGTACTAAGATGAATACAACACAGCTGCCATAGTAGCAACATCTAAGCTGATAGTTTAACTCCAGCAATCTTCAATTGATGCTTTACATCGCCGCATTAGAATGTGGAACAAAGGACTTAGGATTTCGAAATCTGTTGTGTGATGCCCCTGCATTGTTATATCAATCTAGGTGTATCCAGAAGTCTACTATTCTGGAACTGTTTTGGCGGTTTCACTTATCTGAGAAGAAATCCAACCTCAATCCTTAAAGGAAATAATTTTCCTAGTGTATTTACTTCAGTTAATATTTAAAAATTCCAATTATTCCGTAGTTAGCAAGTTTGAATTCCCCAGAATTGCAACTACATGTCACATCTTTTATCCTTTTAGTTAGAAGATACTCATTACTTGATGGGAATTTGATTTTTATTTTTATGTTTGCCTAGTTGCTACGCTATACAATTTCAAATCGCCAGAGTTGGCAACACTGTATACATAAATTCTCGAGTGGTGTTTATTTCAAAGTGCCATTGGTGGTCAAGGATTATTGCTACGTCATTCACGTGACGTCTGAAGTTCGAAAAGGGACTTACCTGTGCATTTGGAGGTCACCAAGTGGTTGAGGATGGGCAACAAGTTAAAACAGTGAGCTGCTAATGAGTCTATTTATAAACGAGTGTTTTTTTTCTTCCGTTTTCCTCGTTTAAAGAAATACTTTATGCCATTGCGTCAGCAAAATAAAATAAGTTTACAAATAAATGTGCGAACTCGTTTCGGAATCACTACTCACATAATAAAATCCTTTTAAACCGTGCTTCATAGTCTATTTTTAAACAATCCTGAATATATATATATAATCTTGCCCATCTCATTAGCGTAAATGGTAGCATGTCTGCCTCACGTTCAAGAGGTCCCGAGTTCGAATCTTGGTCAGAGTGAGTTACCTGGATAAGTTTTTTCCGGGGTTTTCCCTTATCCTGAAAGACGAATGTCGGGTAACTTTAAGCTCTATAGACCCTGGACTCATTTGAGCATAATTTCACCAATTTCATTCATCGTCCGATATGACTTAACGTTGGAGACACGGTACCATTTAACTACGGAGGCGGGCTCACTCCGTAGCATAGCGTAGATGTGGTAGCGTGTCTGCCTCACGTTCAAGAGGTCCCAAGTTCGAATCTCCGTCAGGGTGAGTTACCTGGATAAGGTTTCTTAGAGGGTTTTCCCTTATCCTGTAAGACAAATGTCAGGTAACTCTAAGTTCTAAGGACCCTGGGCTCATTTGAGCATCATTTCACCCATTCCATTCATCGTCCCATATGACTTAACGTTGGAGACACGCTACCATCTATGCTACGAAGTGAGCCCGCCTCTGTAGCATAGATAGTAGCGTGTCTGCCTCATGTTCAAGAGGTCCCGAGCTCGAATCTCGGTCAAGAGACCTGGATAAGGTTTCTTCCAGGGTTTTCCCTTATCCTGTAAGGCGGATGTCAGGTAACTCTAAGCTCTATGGACTCTGGGCTCATTTGAGCATCATTTCATCCATTCCATCCATCGTCCGATATGACTTATCGTTGGAGGACGTAAATTATAAAAAAATCTCTCTTAAAACGTTGGAACAGCCCTAAAATTCTTTGTTTTTTATGTTTACAATACCTAAAGAGGGATTTCAACACATCTTCACATTGTTTCTTGCCTCATTAACCACAAAGTACTGAAAATGACTGGTCTTGGAGTTCCATTTTTTTACTTCTCCTTGCTGGCTGTACTTCTTTGCAATATTTCAAAATGAAACAGTCTTACTTCTCCATCTCTTTAGATGAGTAGTAAGCAGTATGAAATCTATTGACATCACTCATTGTTAGCAGTATGCAACCCTTGCAGCTGCTTCTATGACCACAAGTTGGATATATTGGCAATGCTTTGGTAGAATACCTACAACAGACCGAAGCCCCAACATTCATTAACAACTAAACTCATGAAATTACAATGCTACCTGTGAGATATAGTTTAATAATAATAATAATAATATAACTGGGTGCCAACTTCATGGTAACAATTAAATGTAAGTCAGTTCTGTAAATGCACAACAACTAAACAAATTACATCTGCTAATAGGAGGATCTCATTGAAGTCCTTAACCAATGTTATTGGACTGAACTGAAATCATACTGGAGTTACTCACCTGACAATCTTTTCTTTTGTACGTTTCCAATTTGACTTGTCAGTTTTTCGCTTCCTTGCTTCTTTTGCAGAAACTTCTTTCACTTGAAGTTCTATTTTCTTGCCAATATTAAACTTATGAGGTCAAATCAATGAAAAATGTATCCACAATCCACACACTACAGGCTACTATAAACAATCAGCCATATTGGATTTGTGATGCATGTTGGGAACATAGGATGAATGCCAGCTTCTTATTGGCTACTGGAGGACAATGAAACTAAACTACAGTGGAGTTGCTCATATTTTGATTCTAACATAGATAAAATAAATGCAAATTTAAACTATTTATGTCCAGTTTGCTAGCAAAATAGTTCCACAATTGAATTCAGCATAAAAATGACATAAAAGTCACCAAACGTCTCAGAATTGAACAAAAAATTGAGTTATACCAAGCTCCTCATTTATTCATGCTCTGATAGAACTGAAATGTTGATTGTACAATTATTACAATTTGAAATAGTCATTTCTTGGATTTAACTTAGATTCACGACCTTCTTAAATGAGGCGATTGCCACTTTGTACAAGAAACCAAAGTTATATCATCGACGTGTTAAGGGCTTTTGAGCACAGAAC
Organism: Mantis religiosa; assembly: GCA_030765055.1. Classification (NCBI taxonomy): domain Eukaryota; kingdom Metazoa; phylum Arthropoda; class Insecta; order Mantodea; family Mantidae; genus Mantis; species Mantis religiosa. The sequence goes on along the minus strand of CM060959.1, from coordinate 45,958,369 downwards.
AAAAGAATTTTTTCCTTTCAACATAATCATGAAATATTAACAGGCTCACTTTTACTATCAACTGTCTAAAAAATTATTTCGTGGTATCAGGCGTCTCCCATATGTCTTTTGTTTTAATTTGTCAATACCTTTTTCAGTGATTCTCCTTTTAAAGATTTGACAGTCGCTGCGGCCACCTATATGCATCCCATATATCTGCAAGTGGAAATAAAGTAGGTGTTTGTGAGGATAGTCTGCAAGGTATATAAAATTAAACAAGGTTCCATTCTATCCAAAATTTCGGTATTAAAATTGTCGTGTTATCTCGAAGGTCTCTCACTCCGTCGGGCTTCGAAGCAACGATCTGTTGCCTTCGTCGTACTTGTCGATGTTGTGGCAGAGGAGGCAGGGTCCACCTCCACGAGTATATCACTAGTCAACTGCGCGGTAGGTGCTGTAGTTGGACTGGGCATTTGCGTTTTTCTCAGGCTTCTTGAACAAGAAAGCCCTCTACTCTTTTGCTTCGGCGTCGAGTTACGCGGATGTCTGCAGGTTTTAGTAATTAAGCGGAACTCGTTGAATATACTCTCAAATATATATGCTCGAAGCTTTAAAATATTTATCATAATCTGAGAATGCACCTCGCGCTTCACTGGATGCAAATTTTTTAACCTCGCTTGATGCTGCTACGGCATAAAACTTCTCGCTGCCCCAGACTTCGCCGGACTATCCCGATTCTCTCCAACACTGAGCTTTTGTACAACTGACGAGAAACGGTAAATTCCTTTCTTTGGCTGTATAAAAGGGAGAAAATAAAGAAAAAGACCGAGCAAGACCTTGGCCTCCTTTATTTTGGAGTCGTGCGTATTTTATATAAAGGTTGTCTAGTGAACGCGAGTGCAGTTTGCGCCTCAAAGGAAACTCACCCTCCCGCCCACTAATGACCATCATAAATCTATATCCACACTTCAGAAATGGAACACTGCCATTGGGGACCAATAGCAACCCTGATTTTCTCGAAGTGACAGTCGCATGTCTACTCCACGTGGAGTCTCAGTTGACAAAGTTCCAACTTCCAGTTGATCTGTTTCATTAGTGCAGAAATTCGTTGTGTGTCACGATGTGGAGACCGTGGGAGGGAAATGCAGTGGTAAATGCAAATGAAGTAGTGGATAACTTTCAGTCAAGTGAAAATAATCTAAGTGATGACAATAGTGTGAATAACTGGGCCGAGTTACATTACTGGAAAATCCTCAAAAAACAAAGTTATACCGGGAACTGTTTCTAAGCAAATTCAAGCGCTTGTTTTGAACACATATAAATATGTGCTGACAAATAATCTTGGTAAGGGGTCGTGCAATGAACCTGATGATAAATTCTGGGTATTCACAGAAATACAGTAAGAAATATTGTGAGGAAGGGAATACTAAAGACGCCGATCAAGTGTGAAAACAAAAGGAAACGTTTCTCTAAAGTAGATAATTTGGCATGCGATTTAATTCGCCGAAAAATTTATAGATTCTATTCAAAAGGGAGAGCGCCCACCTTAGACGGTTTGGTTGCACATTTGCAAGAAATTTGTGATTTTCCTTATGGGCACTGCACTTTGCGCGGTCTCCTACAGGAGCTGGGTTTCAAATACCACACTTTGAATAAGATAAGGGTTATTATGGAATCCAGTAGAATTGTAGCTTGGCGATATATATAAGGAAGTTTTGCAGTAACGGACATAAGATAATTTATTTAGACGAAATCTCATACGATACCCATGATGTATCGAGAAAGGTGGCAACCTTGCAGAAAGGACTGGGAGTAGGAGAGCCGAGGTTGTAAAACGATTATAAGGGTTTGTCAAAGGCAGCGGCCGACGCGCACATGAGTTAACTAAACAGACTCTACCAGACTATATTCCACTCTTTATTATTATAATTCATCATACAATTTCAATTCCATTTTATATTAGTACCAAGGAGTACTTACATATTAATATTAACATAACATCAAAGTAAAGTAACAAAAGCTCACTGAGATTATATAGAGAAATAAAAACAACCTGGGGGAGGGAAGGATATATAGATATATGTAGTAAGTTAGGACGAGAAGGTTTTGCTTGGGCGAGAACAGGACTGAGAGACTTGAAAGGTCTTGACCTATGTCAAGAGAGAGAGAGAGAGAGAGAGAGAGAGAGAGAGAGAGAGAGAGAGAGAGAGAGAGAGAGAGAGAGAGAACTAGAGAGAGCTAGATAAATGTCCATTATGTGGAGAAGAGAATGCAGATTTCCATTGTGTATCATATTGTAGTCAAAGATATGGAGAGAGCAGGCTTGGCTACGTAAATGTGACAATTAGGGGGGGGGGGGTGAAGTAGTAATTAGAAACATTTTGTCAGTAAAAGGGGAAAAGAACAGGAGAAATATAGGGAATTATTTAGGGAAAGTTAAAGAGAGATGGCTAAGAACAATTAAGAGAAAAATGTAGAGTGGGATAGGTGAAATGACAGAAAGTGTAAAAAGGAGTAGAGGGCTTCCAATACACAAAAACCTAGGGTTAGGTGTATGGGGACCAAATTACTATTCAATGGTGGGCAACATGATAGGATTTTCAGGATTTACGAATATATGGCATATTTCAGTATGAATATTATAACTGTAATCTTGATTTTGTATTTCCATTTGTTGATGTAAAAGGAAAGATGAGAAATAAATTACTATCAAATAAATTACTAACATCAAAGTAACATAACATGATAACATATTAATAACATAATACAAACTAACAAAATGAAAAATAACATATAACATTAATACATAACAAAACAATGAATTAAACTTCTAAAATTATCTTAATACTAATTTGTCGCAGTACAGGGAGTATATTTTATTGTTGTCTTTCACGAATATAAAATTCTCTTGCTTTTATAGAGCAAATATTTGCAGCTTTGCTAGCCCAGATCCAGATTCGTCTATTCCTTAAAATATCATATATGCACCGATCTTGTACATAAGACATAGCAGTTGTTTTGTTTCTTATAGTAAATGATTATTCCCACACAGCACGTTCTGGTGTTTCTGTAGTACCACATCTACAATTATCATTTGTCGTTTATATTAAATTTATGTAGATAATTTGAATATGGGAACTGTCGTGTTATATAATGTTTTAAACCCTTAGATGGTTGTAGATATCTCATTTTCAGGCGTTCTACAATGTTGGTACAAAAGGGAAGGCCAGTAACCCTTATGGCCAACGCTTAGAGGGTACGCAAAAACGGCAGTTGTCCCGTTACCATCCCCGAAACCTAGCAGGCAATCTAAGCCTATGTATTTTACTGTCTACAGGATTTTATACATAGGATACCATCTTAAAAATACTATTATAAAATCATAGATATTTGTTATTGAGTTAACTGTTTACATATTTGTTAATAACTCCTAAATCAATAACATCTTCTAATTTATTTTATATTAAAATAATGTACAGGTCGAAATATCGCTACAAAATACACAAGAGGCTACTCGAAGACAAAAGCAGCTTCTTATAAAACAGATGTGTGTGTGTGTGTGTGTGTGTGTGTGTGTGTGTGTGTGTGTGTGTGTGTGTGTGTGTGTGTGTGTGTGTGTGTGTGTGTGTGTGTGTGTGTGAACTGAATAACTGAACAATGAAACGAAGGTTAAATAATAAAGTTAATATTTAAGTATCTTCCTAGAATGCGACACGAAATTTTAAAAACGATCCATTTAAATCCGAAATAAACTTTACGGAATATTTTTCGTTGTTCTGCGATTTCCCAAAAGTGACTAACGAATTGGATTAAAATGTGATATTCACCTACGTGGTCAATAAAATACATATCTTCATTTTTCGAAATCATTATAAAAATAAGCTTTCGTAGGAAAGATTTGTAGACGATGATGGCTAGAGAAATACATGTGAGTATAACTCTATACCTTCTAGATATTCTTTATCAAGGAGTACTAAGTTTATATTCGGATGGCCTTGCACGTTTCAACTTCCGTTGAAATTACGATATCGAATCTTTAAATAGAATGCAAAAATTCCACTATAAGATGGTAGGCACAGAGAAGCAAAGGGATGTCTATTTCCGGAAAAGAACTTCTTAGAATTCCTCTATTAGCGTTGCAAGTGAACCAAGAAATCCCGCAAACCAACCTTATCTGTTATCACAATGTACACGGGATCCGAAACCGCACGCATCCTCTATCGGTCAAAATTCTGCAATTTGCTAACACATAAACCTACGAGGGTCCATGGTGTTGCTATGGAGATACCTAGAATGTCTATTACACTTATAATTTTGGGAGTGCATTTGATTGTTTAACTGGTAATTACATGCTAAGTGTTCTAAATTGCTGGAAAAATACTTCGCAGATAGTTGTGTCTGAAGAGAATCATGTAGTGGCCTATTGACTTAGTCGTCTTTTATCTTGCCTCTTGTGATGGAGTTCCGCAGAATCCCTATACAAAGACCAACAGTAATCCGCAAGAATTACTTCATTCCAATGGCCCTGGTATCTTTGTTCCATAACAGAAATGTCCTGATGGAATCTCGCCCCATGTTCATCACTAACAGCTCCACAACCAGGAGGGAAAAAGTCTAGGTGGGAGTGGAGAAAATGGATCTTAAGGGACATGTGGCATCCAAGGTTACGTTATTTTTGCAGGAGCACTGTCACTAAATGCTTGTAGTTGTCATCTCTTTTGTTGCCTAAAAATCCATGAACAACACCCTTGAAGGCTTCCCAAGCTTCCTTTTCTTTCCCCCTCAAAATTTGGTCAAATACAGGAACCTTTACAAGTTCTCTAATTTGTGGCCCGACAAAAATGCCTTCCTTAACTTTTTCATCACTTAATTTCCAAAATTTCTCTCTGATGTTATTCGACAGGTGTGCCAACTCCCAAAAGAAAATTCCCTCAAATTTAAAATCTTCACTCTAAAAAATAAAATGTCACTTTATGGTGATTTTTTAATTCAGAAGTTGGGAATACATGTAAATTTACTATTTTTAATCCCGAAACATTTTCATTGTTGCCCAGTGTTACTTGTGGATTTAATGTATACTAGCCCATTGTTTTCATACATTTCATTCCATTTCATTTTTTTTTTTAAACATTTGAGGCATCTAACTCTAAAGTTCCTAGCTTCAGTAATTTCAGTTATGTCGTTTCTAAACTCTTTTGGCTTGTACTTTTAGAATGGGCTCCAGCAAAGTATCTTCGGTTTATTTTTAAAAACTTGCACTTAATCGAGATAAACCGCTACATAAATTTCATTTTATATTTCGCAGAAGTAAAACCAGCTCACTACGTTGCAGAAAACAACTGAATAACGATGCGTTCGTTATTGTTATTAAAACGTGACCAAATTATTCAAACGTCCCATGCATAAGATAATGACAGGCAAAAGTTATGTTAAATAAATTGGGTACTTAACTGATCTGAAAAGTTTCTGACCTAATAAAGATACCAGACATTTTTTAGACTTTTTTTCCTTCAATATAGTATCCCTGTAACTCTGCATACGTCTCTCCAAATAGTACTCGGCGTTTTTCTCTGCAAAATACTTGTTCACGAAGGTGATTGCCTCTTCCTTTGACGAAAATATTTGTCCTCCGAGCACAATTTTCAGATAAGGGCACAAAAAAGTCGCTTGGGGTTAGATCTGGTGAGTAAGGGCGGATGATCAAGCAGTTCAAACCGTAATTCGTGAATTTTCGCCATTGCAACCGCTGAGGTGTGAGACGGTGCGTTGTCATGGTGCAACAGAATTTTTTTATTCTGCAAGTTCTGCCCTCATCTTGTGAAGTAATGATGCGTAGTATGCTCCTGTAATGGTTTCTACTGTTTGAAGATAATCGATTAAAATAACTCCATGAGTATCTCAAAAAATTATCACCATTATTTTCCCAGCCGAAAAAAGAAACATTTTTTTTTCTTTTTTTCTTTTTGCGGCTGTTTCCCCTTTGCAGTCCACTGTTTGGACTGTATTTTTGTTTCGGGCGCATATTGGTGTATCTAAGTTTCACCTACAGTGATTAATTGGCGCCAAAACTCGGATTTATTGCGCCTAAACTGCGCCAACAAAGCGTTAGAAAGTTCAATCGAACACGATTTTGGTCTTACGTGAGCAAACGCGGCACCCAAAGCGCGGATAGCTTTCTCATATCGAAATGTTGATTTAATACGTGACAAACACGTTCTTTTGACATGTTCATAGGCTCTGCTATCTCTCTCACTTTAATCCGTCGGTCGTCTAGCACCATTTGGTGAACTATGGCGATGTTTTCGTCGTTAGTTGCAGTTTTTGGACGTCCCGAACGTTCATTGTTTCCTAAGCTCTTACGGCCACGTTTAAATTCAGCTGCTCAAAATTTCACTGTGGTAAATGATGGTGCAGAGGCCCCATACACAGAATCCAAATAATCTTTGATTTGCGTGGGTGCATTGCCTTTCAAAAACAAATATTTAATGACAGCTCGATACTCGATTTTGCCCATTTTCATAAAAAAAAACCCTCACATCAACTCACTCAAACGACTGTTACATAACAACTGAACATCCGAAATGGTTGAAACGTTAGTGAATAACTGTCAACAGATGAACAACGAAATTGACTAGCTTTTGTTTACGAGTGTTGCCATCTTCATGTTGAGGTCGGAAACTTTTCAGACCACTCTTGTAACTATAGGTATCCTAGCTTCAGGAATGTCAGTTGTATCATTCCTACTCCATACTCTTTTGGTTTGTACTTTTAGAATGGGCTCTAGCAAAGTATCTTTGGTTTATTTTTAATAACTTGAACTTAATCGAGATAAACCGTTACAGAAATTTCAATTTATATTTCGTAGAAGGCAAACCAGCTCACCAAGTTGCCAGAAACTGAATAACGATGCGTTATTGTTATTTAAAGTGACAAAAGTATTCAAAACTTCCATGGATAAGCTAATGACCCCCAAAATTATGTTAAATGGATTACGTATTTAAACAAAATTATTTATTTTTATTTTCATTGAATAAGTTCCTGTCTTTTATAAACACATTTTTGTGAATAAAGAAGACTTGAATGTTATTTTCATAAATTTCAATCTCATTGGCAAATAATTGTGAGAGAAAAATCCCATGCTCGTTAATAAATATTGATCAAATTAAGAGCAGTGAACTACAAAGACAAGTGAACTACATCCCGTAAACATTTCAGTGAGATATCTTAGTTTCTGAGATAATGGTTTGTGAACCTAGCAGATTTAATATCAATAGAACACGTAGCGTCACAAAACGAGACATGACGAAAGAAGCAAGGTTTCATGGGGCTCAGGTTTAGGTTTGCAGTTCATAAGGTTGCCATATGTGTCTGACAAACATGTGCTAGCATCGCATCTGTTTATCTGTTTACCTCGTTATGCTGCTCTGTAACATAAAGTTTATATTTTTTAGATTGTTTACTGTCTGTCGATGTTTTATGAGATACTTGGCTTGATTAATTGTGTGACCTTTGAAGTTCATAGGCGCGTTGGGTGTGTCTGTTTCATTCATTTCTTTATAATCCAATGTACAATCAGACAGCCTTCTCTACTCATTTTAAACACGTAAGAATAATTATATACCATAAAATTCATCAAAACGTGTTTATGGATAGAGTAGAGCATACTCGAGTCTCTCATACTACTTGCAGAAATTTAAGATTATAACACTCGGTAAAGAAACAAAACCATTTTAACATTCCATTATTACTACCCTTGCTATAACAGATATTATATACATATTTTGATACAGCCGCCATGGCCCAAAGTTATCGGCAAGTTGGCACCGGGCAGCCGAAAGGGTGAACAGATAAGCCGCGCTTCAACAGCGCAATAATCGGAAATTCTCAAAGTATAGATAAATGAGCACTATAGACTTAATCTTCTCATTCAAATTATAACTCTCATATTTTGCCTAGATGAAATCTATTTTAATGTGGTGCCTCCCTGAATAGCTTTTATCCAATCCTTAAAACATATTATTTCAGTTAACTGCTTATTACTTTTAGTTATTCCCCCCCTCCCCAATATAAGATTCACTGCCACAGAGTACCAACGTACCGTCATCGTTTTCTATACCTTTAATTTCGTGCTTTTTATTTGTTCCATTTATACACCGCCTTTAACTCCAATGGTCATATCGGCGGCCGTTTTCCTTTGGAACATACCGAAGGTGTTAACTCGTATTCGTTGGGTTTTAATCATTAGATCACTCACACTCTCATTCATACTTCCAAGCCCTGGGGAAGATGAGGAGTCGTCTTGGTCGAAGAAAAATCCCCACCTCCACCGCTGGGAATCGAACCCGGGACCCCTAGCACGGCAGGCAGGTGCTCTACCGACTGAGCTCTACGGAGCCAGCCTTTTGTGTATTTTCTAACTTTATTTTTTACAGTTTTACTTATAATCCTATATATATTGACATTTATTAATCACTTTTCTGTGCCTATATCTATCAAAGGAAGTTAAGCTAGGTTATTAAGTAACACCGAAAATGAAATGAAGAAACAGTTACAAAAGGCCCGCCTCGGTAGCGTAGATGGTAGCATGTCGGCCTCACGTTCAAGTGGTCCCGAGTTCGAATCTCGGTCAGGGTGAGTTACTTGGATAAGGTTTTTCCGGGGTGCTCCCCTGTCCTGGTAGACGAATGTCGGGTAACTCTAAGCTCCATGGACCCCGGACTTATTTGAGCATCATTTCACCCACTTCATTCATCATCCTAAAAAAAAAGTTGCAAAAGAAAATAAATGGCTAGAATGACGAACTGTTTGAATAATTCGGAAATGAGTTCTCGCGACGAATTCAACTGTTTCTCATTCAAACATTATAATCATAAGTGCTATAAATACCAATGCTACCACATCTGTTAAAGCAATTATTTTATAAATTGTCACAATTTTAGTGTAAAAATCGTAAGTATAAAGGAATAATTACAATTACAAATGATGCCTTAATTGTTTTACCTATTCCCATATTTCATCTTGATGTAATTTTAGCTTCTGTTAGTTTACGTCTAGGTGTTCAAAACATAACAGGATTATTTTTACCTATATATCATTCTGTACACATTCATTTATAAACATAACATAAAATATATGTGTATTAATAAATTACATTCATTATGTTAATTAATTTTTCTCACAGCCCCCTATATAGGTATATTATAGATTGTTATAATTCTGTAAGTGATCATTTTGTCAACAACAATGAAGGCCACAGACTACACAGCCTATGGAAAGACCATCATTTACATTTACGAACATATTGTGACTTTGTGGGTTCGTGAAATTAAAAGTCTAATTGCACAAACTCAAAATGTTCTTTATTTCAACCGAATTACAGTTGGAACACTTGCTGATTACACAGAATTACATAGCACACACAATTATAATCCACCAGTTAGTCTGTCACAGGTCCACTCCACACTCACAATTACTTACAACTCCTCTGATTCACGTACACAGTCTTCCAGTCCGTTCGCTAGCACTGCGCTCTTCACGACTGCTCTCCAAGAACTGAACTGACTCGTCCACTGCAGCCCTTATATAGGACGATCGCTGTTTCTGGAAGCTTCGCCGCTCAGAACATCATCCCGACTGTTCCAGACGTCAGAGGGTGGGGAAAGAGACGGATAGTGATGCTTTTCCAACCATCCCCTATGTTAGCGCTACAAGGTAAATGGGTGGGCGTGGGCTGAATGCCTCCTGTACCCTACCCAGCTCCAGTTGGTCGTGCCTTCCGATAATTGAGTGACAATATACAGCTATTTCCATAGATATTTCAACTAGATTCTTTATAATACAATATTATGGGCTGTCTAAAACATAGTAATATGATAAGACATGCTGAAAGATTTTATTCTGTCACTAGATACAATGCTAGCAACTTCAGTTCCTTTTTGTGACAGATGTAACCTAACTTTCCATAATCAATAGTTCTTAATTGGTTACAAACTTGAAGTGAGTCATGGCCTAAGATGACAGAAAACTAACGATGTAAACAATTAAATTGCCACTATTATTATTATTATTATTATTATTATTATTATTATTATTATTATTATTATTATTATTATTATTATTATTATTATTATTATTATTATTATTATTATTATTATTATTATTATTATTATTATTATTATTATTATTATTATTATTATTATTATTATTATTATTATTATTATTATTATTATTATTATTATTATTATTATTATTATTATTATTATTATTATTATTATTATTATTATTATTATTATTATTATTATTATTATTATTATTATTATTATTATTATTATTATTATTATTATTATTATTATTATTATTATTATTATTATTATTATTATTATTATTATTATTATTATTATTATTATTATTATTATTATTATTATTATTATTATTATTATTATTATTATTATTATTATTATTATTATTATTATTATTATTATTATTATTATTATTATTATACATCTGTAAAATTAACAAGGTTGAGTACGTGTGAGAAAATCTTATTTTCCATGTTAAATCCCTATTTCCAGTGATTTCATCATATACACGTAAAATTATACCAAATCCTCTCAGAATGAAGTACATTTCGTAAGTAAATTGAGGTGATTGAATATGCACAGATGAGGTTTCAATTATATAAATTCCTCTGTTACAGTGTTACTGGTGACTATCGAAGGTGCTCCTTTCGACCAGTTCTTCCCTGGCGGTCCAGGAAGAAACATTTTGGACAACGACTACTTCGTCGATAACGGACCGCCTTTTTTTCCGTTCCCGGACAACCCGAGAGGACCCCGAACACCTCAGAGACCTCCACGACCTTTTGGTAATGACAGAGAAAGATGGCAGCAACCGTTCCCGGATGACTCCGACGACTTCTTTGTGTTCGACCGGCCCACGACTCCCAGACCTCAGCCAATTCAGTCCACCACATCAAGAAGAACAACTACATCGAGGACTACTGCATCCAGTGATGCCACTACCGCAGGGCCAGCCAGCACGATTGCTAACTGTAACTGCCCTTCCACGCCAGAGTTCAATCCAGTGTGTGGTACTGATTCCACCACGTATTCCAACCCTGGGAAGCTACAGTGCGCCATCACATGTGGCGCTGGTAAGCAGAATGTTACAGAGTTAAACCGATAAATATTCAGAGTTGAAGGTTTCAGGGCGAGCATTACTAATCAAGGCTGAATTCTCCTCACTATACACGATCAAGCCCCACCCACCATTTGATCGTATATAGTGAGGAGAATTCAGTCATTTCCTCAGATCCTGAAGAAGGCCATGGAGTTTACAATGGCCGAAATCTCGACGTTTATTAATTTGACATCGCTGATCACACACGAAGCCTTGATTAGTAAATATCCAGAGATTAGAATTAAAAATAATAAGTGTTAACACATATTTGGTTGTTCAAGCTACATTTACAATTCATTTAAAATAAAACCTGAAGCTTTCCTGGCGACGAATATGTTCGAGAACTTCTCGGGAAGCAAGCGAGGTGAAAAGACGGTTAGAAACATACGCTTCGGCTGCGTACATCTCTTCCATCATCAGGATATTTTAAGAAATGTTATAACCACAAATGTATCACTGGATATAACACTAATATCAACAAAGACAAAACATTATCAATATTTGCATTAATGAACAATAGACTGTATTCAGTAAATTGAATGTAGGTCAGGAGAGGTGTCAGTATAGAAAATTAATTGGGTTAAAGAAAGGTACAGATCTATACAGCTAGATCATCAAGTTCAGTAGTTACGTTTCTTTGACCAATTATAAATTATAGCAGTTTGTAGTTAAATAACATTTATTAAATATCCGGATGATGGGAGAGATGTACGCTACCGAAACGTCAATTTCTAATCGTCTTTTCCCCTGGCTTGTTTCTCGAGAAGATCTATAACATAGAATTCATTTGTCAATTGCCATGGCAAGAAATTTATGGTTCTATTTTTCAATACTTGTGGTTCCAATAGTAAATGACGTAATACTCAACAGCACAGTAACCTAAAAATAAGTTATTAATGAATCCTCGACAAATTATACAAAGGTATGAATTATTTATTTATTGAAATATTAAATATGCAATTGGAAATGTTGTTAACATTAAAAAGCGATTTAATCGTTTTTATTTTTTAGTATATCTTGAGGTGGAATTCGAATTTTCAAATGAATTATAGAAATTTCCTATCTGAGATTGCTCATGAGATGGACCACTTCTTTCGACTTTTCTGGTAAAAGTGATGAACATGGATCCACAGCTTGTTGAATAGCAATGTCGCTCATTTTTATAACATTTTACTACTTTATAATAACCATCAAAAATTGAATGATTCAATTCGGGAAACATAAACAAATAATCTAACAACAAAGACATGTGTTACTTCAATTAATTCATTAACAAAAGAGTGTATAAGAAGGCTTTGCTCGTATAATTTATACATAATTCTTATGTTTTCTCAATATGCAATTTATCTTAAAAACATGAAGTAAACAGAAAATAATCTCCAATAAGAATAGCTTTTAGGAGTCAAATAAAATAAACGAAAGCGGGTAGAAAACCCCATGCAAAACTTGAATTTTTAAAATAGAATTGTATTCTATAAACGATCGTCCGTAATCTAGTGGACAGTAACGATTCAAGTAGGCTTTGAGAGAGAAACAAATGCTAGAGAAAGGATAGTGTGGGGCTAAATTGCCATAAGTGACCGAAATTTGAAACACAACGCTTCGTACGATTTTAAGCTCTGAACTAATTTGATCTGATAAGACTCATGTAGATTAATAATTGTAGCTAACTTTAGAAAGGTAGAGTTCGACTAAAACATTGAATACTACATCTCCGCCAGGTAGATCTTAGCAACTGAGTTACCATGGTAACGTGTCAGCAAAACAGTAAACTCTCCAAGTGACAGACATTTTTTTCGTGGAAATCTCATATGTATAAATGTCAGTTGTAGCGGAATTAATATTTGCTACAAATGTGATGTTTGAAGAAGAGGTTTTAGAAGTCCCGCATTGTGGCGACCATGTGTAGCGGGATTATTGATGATGGGATTATGGGTCCTCGGAGTCTGCGGCGATCATGTGGAACGGGATAATTCTCACCTGATCTCGTCCCGCGTTGTGATTGGGGTTGTGGGTTGTATTTAGCCCTCCAGAATGGTGATGATAAAGCCACAAATTGCTAACTCTTCTAGGTCTAATCAGGCACTCTGATGTATCGATGTATCTAAAATCTCCGGATTTGCTTCAATCTGAGCTACCTATGAGAACTCTTAATTTTCAAACGTGGTCGCGAATAAAAGGTTAAATTTTCTAAATCAACTCCAAAACCTGTAAATTCTTTTAACTTTAAAAGAATCAAGATGCTCAATTTAATTTATATTATTTATACAATTTTTCATATTAAACTTTACAATAATATTGTATACCTTTATTACAATTAAGAGAAAACGGATAGCAACTCTTTTACAACTCTGTAACTATTTCGCGATACTGAATTTACGTCTGTTCACCATAATGTGAAACAATTATAACCAAAAACTATTGATTTTTCATACTCTCGTTGCCATCACTATCAATCAAACTTAATTTTTACTGGTCCACGTCACACAGTACATAAGCTCATTTTTAAAACTACGAGGACTGGTTCAATAAAGAATGATCAAAAACTTTTTTGACAACGTACATTTACTCATCCTCATAATTTTGAGTGTCATTCTCAAAATAGTTTCCCCTGGTTGCGATGCGCTTGTCCCAGCGTTTCTGTTAGCCTTCAAAGTTATGCTGGAAAACAATTTTGAGAGATCCTTCAAAATCCCTTCCGCAGCCTTCACTACTGCTTCTGATGATGGATAATGCCTCCCACGAAGGCGTTTCTTCAAGTTAGGGAATAGAAACAAGTCACATGTGGCTAAATCCGGACTATAGGGAGGGTGAGAGATGCACTTCACGTTGATTTTTGTAATATATTCAGCAACAACATTGGCAATATGCAGCCACGCATTATCGTGGTGCAGCATCCAGCCTGCTTCACGAAAATGTGGTCTTTTGCGCCTGATATGGACTTGCAATGTTTTCAGGACATCCCTATAGTATTGTCAAGTTACTGGTGTGTGTGTGTGCAGGTACAACATGCTGATAAACCATTCCATGAATATCAGAGAATGAGGTGACCATGACTTTCCCAGCAGAAGTAATCAGTTTTGCTTTTTGGGGGTTGGTTATGAATGAGATTTCTACACTGAGCTTTGCTGTTGGCTCTCAGGATCAAAATGATGTAGTCAAGTTTCATCAGCAGTGATTACGTTTGAGAGAAACTCAGGATCTTCCTCTAACATCAACTTCAACTGCATGTTACCTCCATTACAGCGGTAGGCGATACTGAACATGTCTGAACTTAGCTCGTTCTCACAGGCGGGAACCAGGAGTACCAACAATTAAACTTCTACGGTGTATTTTTTTTTTCATATTAAGCTAACAGAATATTATAAGATTGAATTTTAGTGTGAAAAATTATGACCGTAAAATATTATGATCATTCTTTATTGAACAGCCCTCGTACCAATCATAAAACATTCACATCATATCACTTACATGTTGCATCGTCTCATGACCTACTGAGTTTTAACAATTTCCTTTCCTGTTCATTTTAACATGTCCATGTCGATTTTTAAATCACATATTTAAAGATTTTTCAACCCTCGTGGCTTAAACCAAAGCAACCGTTACAAATATTATAAGTAAAATTAATTCAGTCTGTTTTCTCCTCGTACAGATGTGAGCATGAAACATTTCGGCAGCTGTATCCCGACAACTGCAGCCCCACAAACGACAAGAAGGAACTGACAATCAACAACCAGCCCTTCAAGGCAGACTTCAGGGAGATATGCAGATGCTATTTATTTTGAAGACTAGTCCTGAACTGACTGAATATTGTGAACCTGCCATGAAGAGCTATCTCGGAATGTAGAAGATTCATCTCATCCACATCTATTTATATTGTTCATCACCAGGGCCCCAATTCTGGTGACGTCACATTTTAATTGTTACGTTATAGGCATTGAAAACGCCTCAGATTATGAAAATATAGATTTAGAAGATATCTCTGGTAAATTTATGTCATTTTATATATTAGGATGTATTTATTTAATCAATTTTCTTTGTATTTTCACTGAAGTTATGTAGAGAATGTTTAGCATTACTGAAGTTTATATAAAGATATTTTTCAAACAGAAACTTAACTGAAAAATAAACTTAGTAAATTCTTAGATAAATTGGACAGATATGCACTTTTAATTATTTCCAAATTAATTTGGTATTTTTCTGTTATTTACCTTTTCTACTTATACAGTAGTGATGACACAAATATAGATTAATTTATCATTTTAAAGTTATTTCTGTATAATATTTTATAGGTTAATTTGTAATAACTTTTAGCTCATCAAAATTTGGGCCCTATTAAATCATAAATGATAAAAATTATTATTCTAATTTGTATGTCCATGTATTTAATGAAGAAACATATGAATATGGTTGTTAATTTTGTGTTTATTAAGTTATTTGAGCTATTCGTTTCCAAAACTCGTAAAATGTTTTTTAAAAACTTTCAGAGAATGTAAAGACGTGTTTCAATTGGGGAGACTAACTCGAAAACAAAGAGATATTTTTAAAATAAGACCTGAAGCTTTTCTGGCGACGAATATGTTGGAGATCTACTCGGGAAGCAAGTCAGATGAAAAGACGATTAGAAATCGACGTTTCGGGACCGTGTATTTCACCTATCATCAGGATATTTTAATCAATGTTATAACCACAAACGTATCACTGGATTTAACACAAATGTATTCAAAGACAAAATGTGCAATCTCCACGGATGCAGCTCAGATTATAGCTAACATCGAACCTTTGGCTCTCACTGGTTTATCAACAGCAACTATTACGAATTTAAGACGTGAACGTGAATGTGCGTCTTATCTGTCTCACTTAAAACTACAAATCCCGGAGCATCCTACCACAGCAGAACACCCATCAAGTTTTGTAACCTGTTTAAAGGAAATATATAATTTTCATGATTATTACATATATACAGACGGTTCGCGTTACCAATTTGAAGATAATATATCTGCAGTAGGATGTGCTTTTGTTTATGAAAACCAAACGGAACTAACTCACTCCATGTTTAAATTGTCACCTGAATGTTCTTTATTCCAGTTGGAGCTCTTAGCAATTAAAGAAGCTATAAAATGGTGTACTGTTAATGGGAACAGTGCCCGTATTCTTAGTGATTCACAATCAGCTCTACTCGCTATTAATGATAAATATAATTTAAATTCATTAGCTCATGAAATCAAAACCCTGCTTCAAAACCATCCAGGACATATTTGCATGGGATGGCTTAAAGGACACAGTGGAATTTTAGGTAACGAGAGAGCTGATTGCTTGGCTAAGAAGGCTGCAGAATCCAATCTTCCTGTGACTTACTCTTTATGTCCCATTTCTAATGTAAGGAGAATAATACATCAACATATTCTTGAACAATGGAACCAACAATGGCTAACAACTCCAAATGGAAGTTTAACAAAAACATTACTTTTCCCTAGTGTATATGACAGAGGAAAATGTGAAACTCTTGTAACAAATTTTGTTTTGACACAATTTTTAAATGGACATGGTAAGTTCGATGAATTTAACATCCAACCCCAAGTGCATGTGTGGTGAAGAATTTCAAACTGTGGTTCATCTCCTTTTCTATTGTCCCATTTTCTGGAGAGAAAGACAAGAATTAATATTCAAGCTAGACTCTCTAGGAACTGAATTTTCTGCTCCGCTCACATCTTTGCTAATGAAGCCACAACAGTATAAGTACTTCATGATGTTTATAAACTCAGTGTTAAAACGTCTGAAATAGTTTAAATTAATATGCATTAGATTAAAATATCATTTCTTCCTTATAGTATTTAAAATATTTTTATTAAAACTGTATATTTTAATGTATCAACTCTAACCCTAATATACCACTGTGTAAAATAGGGTTCAATAAATCTGGATAAAAAACAAAGACAAAACACTATCATTACTAGCATCAACTGAACAAGAAAGAATTTTTCAGTAAATTAAATAACAGGTGAGGAGATGGCGTGATTATATAAAATTAATTGGCTCAAATAAACGTAACTACTTAACTTGATGCTCAAGCTGTATAGGTTTGTGGTTCTTAAGTTGACGGATTTCCATTTTTAAGGCCGACTTCCAAGAGGAGCTGAACTAAAATCTAGATGAAATCCTGATGATGGGAGAGATGTACGCTTCCGAAACGTCGATTTCTAATCGTCTTTACACCTAGCTTGTTTCCCGAGAAGATCTTCAAGATATTTTTAGAAGTGTTATGAATTCGTATATTTTATTATAGCAGTCACAAGATTTATATTTAAAATATGATTTTAAAAATTGTATTCTATCTGCCACTTTGTATTGTGTATAGTCTCATTTCTGGAAAAAAAAAATCTTAGTTTTATAAAGCTTGGAACAGAAAGGAAAATTTCAAATTCTGAGGGAAGATTTGCTCCAGAAGTTGGTACTGTAATTAAATATGTCAGCTTATTTGTTCTCAGGCAGAGTGGTTTGTTTCCTCCCAAATATTACGAGCTTGGTTTCTCCATTTTTGCTTTTCTGATCTCTCACCTTCAACCCTAGTGAAAACTAAACTTTTGGATGATAAAAAGGCCTCTAAATGCCCTGTTGGACCTACTCTGGTATTAATAACAAGCTTAGTTATGTTTATAAAGAATATTACTGGTTTTAAATTTTAATAAACTAAGAAAATGCACCTATCTTGCTTGACAAACAAATGTATTACATAAAAGGTTTCAGTAAACTAAAGAAGCATTGTCTATAAGCTATAAATATTTCAGGCTGATATGTAAAACAGTTTCTGAGATAACAGTGGGCAACAAAAAAATAAATTTTGAATATTTCAAGCACTTCAAGAGGCAATTCCTACTAATTTTGGGTTGATAAAAACAAATATGACAATGAAAATCTTTTATTAGCTCTAGTTTCTGTGATAGACACAAGGTGGAAGTATTACATATTAACGGATTGAGAGAAAAGGATACATTTTAATTACATACATGCTAACAACAATGAAAGTGAGTTTTATTTTGTTAACTAGTAATTACACGCTAAGAGTTCTAAATTGCTGGAAAAATACTTCGCAGATAGTCGTGTCTGAAGAGAATCATGTGGTGGGCTATTGACTTCGTCGTCTTTTAGCTTGCCTCTTGTGATGGAGTTGCGCAGAATCCCTACACAAGCATTACTTCATTCCAACGGTCCTGATATCTTTGTTCCATAACAGAAATGTCCTGATAGAATCGCTCCCCATGTTCATCACTAACAGCTCCACAACTAGGAGGGAGGAAGTCTAGGTGGGAGTGGAGAAAATGGCTCTTAAGGGACATGTTGCATCCAAGGTTACTGTAATTCTGCCAAATGCTTGTGGTTGTCATCTGCGGTATTTGACAGGTGTGTCAACTCCCAAAAAATTCCCCTAGGTTTAAAACCTTCATTCTAAAATATGAAATGCCACTTTATCTTCAAAACAAAAGCTAATCTTACATTTTTGGTGATTTTTGAATTCAGCAGATGGAAATACATGTAATTTCCCTATTTTTAAGCCCAAAACATTTTCATTGTTGCTCAGCGTAATTGGTCATAAATTCAGTAGGGTTAACATTGACAGAACTTTTAATATTTATTAAAAATATAACATTTTGGAATTAATTAAAAATTTAAAAGAAGTACTTGACCAATCACATTATTGTGATGCTATTGTTTACTATCACTTGAGTTTTGGAAATGAAAAGCAACCATTCATTATCCTCGATATTTATCTTTGTTGCTATAGCAACAAGTTTATTTTGATATTCAAATTTTTATTGATTGTACTATAATTATTTTGGCCAATACTAAGGAGAAGTTAGATAAAATAAATTTTCTTAAATAAATAGCTTAATATTGTGACTTATTTATTGAAATTATTCTCAAGGAAAACATATATGAGCTTTCGTTTTCTTAACCAGTCATAATAACTGAACAAAGATGTTTAGGCAATGCATCTATGAAAATACAATCTATTTTTTCTTCTGATTGCTTTAACATTTCTGCGACATTCTCAGAACAAAAAGGCGTCTCCGTAAAATAAGGTCTCCAATTTTATTTAATATAGAACACATATTTATTGTCAATGAATGTTACATTCATGGAAAGGCGGAACTTACAGATATTTTTCAACGTAATCACCATTGAGATCGATGCACTTTTGCAAGCGCTGTGACAGTTTTTGTATATCCTTGTCATAGCACTCTCCCGCCAAGTTGCGCAGGTAGCGCTCAACCTCGTTTTTCAAATCATCGTCAGTCTGGAAATGTGTTCCACCCAGGTGTGACTTCAACTCAGGAAACAGATGAGAATCACTAGGTGCTAAATCTGGACTGCAGGGGGGATGGGTGAGAATGTCCCATCAGTGAATCAAACATTTAAAGTTCCACTAGACACACAACGTTACTTTGGGACCGAACTGTTTTAACGTTGACTTTAGGAGGTTGGCAGGAATCAAGCCATTGTTTCGAGGCATCAGCATCAGCATCTCATCACAAATGACAATTCTCCTGACAAATCTATTGATCGTCCATGGGATTACGCATAAGCTGACCACTCTACATTCAGTCTGTTGAGGCGTAAGTTCATGAAGTACAGATCTACAGCTTCTGTATAATTTTCAAAGTGTCATAATGTGGCGATTTATGGTATCTTTTGATGCACAAAGTTTTTCTGAAAGCCTATGTGTACCTTTTTGCCTATTGTGTATCCTCAATATTCCATGCTTTAGATCTTCCAGAATGGGATAAATTTTTAATGTTTTCGTCTCCTCTGTTGAAACGTTCGAACTATCGTTGTGTCACACGCTCACTAACCACACCTTTTCCTTACACTTCACATATTCTTCGAGCTGCGGCACCAACTTTATAATGTATCCAGTAATGTTTTAGAAGGACTCCAAGTTCAAACTTTGTTATCTCCATTTTGTGATTGTTTATTAACAACTGAAGACTGATACATGCACCCAATGCACGTAACACTAACCATGGCATCCTGTAAATAGCATTGCCAAACCAAAGAAAACCAATAAATTTTCCAAAACACCAGAATAAAAAAAAGGAACTTTACTTAAGAACTTTACAAATACTAGAAGAGGTTATGACTGTATTTGATCAAACTCGCCTATTCAATGAATAACATGTTATGGAAACGTAGAATCAGACTGAAAAATTCAATGCCATAGCCGGGATTTGAACCACGGATCTGCTGGTCTCCGTCCAGCCGCTCTAACCATTGAGCTACTATGGCCAACATTAAATTCTCCAACTGACTAATGTTTTTCCCGGTAAACCACTAGGAGTTCTCATAAACACATGGGACAACTATCTTAATGACGTCTTACTATGCTGTAAGTACTTTAAGGCCCGGGCTTTATAGTTAACCACTATTAGCTCAATTTATAGAAATTAATTGTTGTTTCACACTAGCCGTGTGTGGGCTAAAGTACGTATGTAGGCTAAAGTAGCGTACACACGGCCAGTGTGAAAGAACAATTAATTTCCAATAACATTTTACTTTACATAAGTAATGCTTACTGGCTTGTATTATTTAAAGGAATGCAGCACCGAAATTTGCTGCAAATATGGAAAAATAACTTTTTGTTTTTGAGCTAATAAAATACATTGAATCTTATAGTATAATAATCACACTAAATTTATGAGTTTCAGGCATTTAAATACCCTCACATTACAATTTAAGTGCTCCTGCGCACGTTCATGCCGGTCTTTGGATTTACAGAATTCTGTCATTTGAGTTCGATTGTATGTACTAATACATTTGAAATTAGCGGGCAAAGTTTCTGGTGGGTTTTTTGTATTGGTATGACGACCATTTCTTACAATATGTGGCACCATGGCAACAAAATACTGGCTAGAAACTTTGAAAGCAAATAGTGATGTTTATATTTTGCTTTTGTATGAGTTTCTAACTTGAGTTTCTAACAGTTATAGTTTTTTCAACATTTTTTGTCATTACAAATGTTCTAAACGATGCAGTTTTGATTCAGTCCCTCTAAAATTTTCAACATATGTTCTTAGAAAGCAAACAAAGGTTTTTATCATAAGCATTTTAATATTCATTATATTTTTAAAGTTATTGACATAAAATCAAACGTTTAATCAGTTTTTGGCTTTTCTTGTTTGCTCCATACCTTATTTTTTCCTTTGGAACTAGCGTCAGTATAAGAAATTCATATGACAGGACTTTTCTTCATAACCATATGAATACTTTTAGAAATATAAAAATAAATTTTTTTTTTAAATTTTCATCGTATGGAGCGGTTTGAATTTTGCTCAAATTTTGGATTTCACAAATCAATTAATCAAAAATAATTGAAGATACAAAGACCAAATTTTGAATTCTGTTTCCACTATGCATCAGAACTAAATGGTAAAATTTCAGCAAGATTGGTTGAAAATTGCTGGGTTTGGGGTTTTCAGTGCTGCATCCCCTTAAAAGCCCGCCTCAGTAGCGTCATAGTAGCATGTCTGCCTCACGTTCAAGAGGTCCCAAGTTCGAATCTCGGTTAGGGTGAGTTACCTGGATAAGGTTTTACGGGGTTTTCCCTTATCCTATAGACGAATGTCAGGTAACTCTAAGCTCTATGAACCCCGGACTCATTTGAGCATCATTTCACCCATTCCCATTCATCGTCCGATATGACTTAACGTTGGAGGACGTAAATTACAAAAAAAAACCTTAAAATAAAGCCACTATTTTTTAGCTGTTGTTCACAGCATACTAAATGAATGAGCAATTCATTTTGTTAGGGTGTGCAAAACAATTGTATACCAACTGCGGGAATAAAAGTTTAACACAGCCTAAAAATAGACCATTCGAGACACAAATTATTTTTTAATTTGAAAATTGACACTATTTGAATTTGAATTGACTAAAATTAAAATATGTTTTGCGCAAAATGGCTCTGAAAACTTTAATTATACCTGACAAATAGAATGTGTATCCTGAAATTTTGTGAAGTCCTCATTCAACACTAAAAATGAACAACCAATATTTAGTATCAAACATTATGCAATAAGTTTCTGTATGCCTAAATCTTGTAATATCTTTTAAGCATTCTTAATTTGCTTTAGGGTTATGTTATAATGCAGTTCGTTACCAGGAGAAACTAAATAATTGAATAAAGAGAGAAAATTAGCAACATCTGATACTCAGTCAACTCAGTTATGTCTGCTGAGATTCTTGTTCCCGATTGTTGCAGATTTTATACTCTTTTTTACATTAACTTCAGGATCTCAAAGTTGGTTCTACCGAATTAGAAAATATACTATCTGCATTTAACATCCGGAATTAATTAGTGAGTACGTGTTTAAATGTATTGAAAATTTACATTTTTCTTAGCTAAAAAATGAATCACTATGTTGCAAATGTTTCACTTTAGACTGTAATGTCTTATATTTCAGTAACACAACTCAATATTCCTTCTAAGAATGTATAAGTGACGTAAATTCTGCTGGAAATACTCGATCACGATGCGAACGGTCTGCTAATTTCCTCGGGAACATCCTCTGAAAGTATACACAAACTGCGTTTCAGGTTTCTTGCGATAACCTTTGAACTATCATTCATACTTATCTCTGAAATGTGTCAAAGTCCAGTGAAGAAATGCGCAACTTTGTTCGTATTGCATTGTCAGGAATCCTTAGTGTGATATCACGTCTAATTTTGTGTCAGCATCAGATTAGGGCCTCTTATTTTTAGCGTGAACCATTCAATTTATGTAAGAGAAAGTAAGAGTTGATTAGGCTAGCTTTATTCACGCTGTTATTCCCTTGTCCGGTTGACGCTGTTCCCCTGTCTATGACAAACAATCCCTGTGCAATGCAAGGCCAAGAGATAGATGTACGTGCACGTACTTTCGTCATCTGAGAGGTAGCTTTAAACTGAGCATCCTGCTACTCATTTATTGATAAAAATTTACATACATTAACTGTTTTACGTGGTATACTTGATGCATATGATTATGGAAATATAAATTTAACGTTTCTCTTGAAATATCTTACTACAAATAACTAATATGTAAAAAGCAGCATCTAATAACAGTGAAGCAACACAAATAGTACAGTAAAATTAAATGATTTCATACAAACTTCACTTACCTAACTTTTCAAGAAATGGAATTTAATAGAGAATATAAAAACGATAATATTGCTTTAATTTACGGTTTTAATAACGATTTTATACACAATTTTTTTAAAATTTTTTAAATATTTGATATTTATTTATTTGTACAGTATCCCTTACAAATTAAGTACAATAAAATTTAACATAGAACTTGCTGTATTATACATCCTGTACAAATACATAAAATTGCTGACCCAAGTTTTACTTGACGACTCAGGTCCCCTGGCCATAAGCATTTGGTTTTCCTGGGCAGCTTGGTGTCATTTCTTCTTGACCTTCGCTTCTTTTACCCTAATACACTTCTATCCTATATAAGATATCTCCTATACATCTATTTTCCTTTTCTCCCATCCCCGTTAACATGTGTACCGCCACTACCTCTTTGCTCACACTGTCCCATTTCTTATCCCATATTTTTCTCCTGCAATTTGTTAACTTCTTACATTCTATTAGGTAATGAACAGTGCTCTCTTCATCTCCACAAAATTCACATATCCCTTCCTCATTACTTCTCAACCCTTTTAGATATATTATTCTTACTCTCATCCATGCTATGCCTTCTCTTCCAGTTTTGTCACATTGATCTATACATTTTTCCCTATCTCATTCTGTCTTTAATTTCTTATAAAACTTCAAATATTTCTTTTCTTCTATACTTTCCCATATCTCTTGCCTATCTATGTCTTGTAGTCTAGTTCTCACTTCCTTCCAAAAACCGATATAATTTGTCTCCTCTGCTCTCCATAGATCTCTCATGCCTATCTTTGTTACCATTCTACCAACAACTATTTGTATTTTTAATGCTTTCCTGTTGCTTCATGCACAGATTCAATAATTCTCCTTTCTGTCCTTTAATATATTTATACCAGAATTTCAATATTCTCTTTATTATTATTCCCCTCTTTTTGTATTACCTAGCTCTAGTAATGCCACCTCTCTTGGTGCCGAAATTTAAATATAAGAAAATGAAAATGATGTTTCTACCCATAAAACATGATTATAATTTTTAAAAAAAGTTTACTTGCCATCCTGGGGCTAACAAAACCTTTCAATTTTTTTAAAGAATTTGGAATAATTTTGGTTCCTCAAAATAAATATAATATAAATTATTTGCTAAATTAAAACACAAAAGATAAAATCTCTGATACTAAAAGGATCTGTAATTTATCAATTTAACTGTTTAGAATGTGACCAGGTTAACATTGGAAGGACCAAACATAATTTCGAAGGGACTATGAAGGCAATATAACATAGGTATAAGCGGACTGATAAATTGGCCGTGGTAGATCATTTTGGTCGTTTAACCATGAAATAAATCCAGAAGTGAAATTATTAAAGTAATTAAATGGTCTGATAGATTTAATGCTTTGAGAGAAGATATATATTAAAAACAGAGTACGCGTGATTAATTTTGAAATCGATTCTGTCTTTAAGAACCTATGTTACATTTTCAGAGTTTAATAATACATAAATACAAAAATAATATAAAGGGCGTCCAGAAAGTAAGTTCTGTTTCAATTTATCTTCGCTGCGGTAGATGCTCTATATCAAGGAGAAGAAACGTGCGCCATTGTGACGCGTACGCTTTATTGTGCTTGTTTACAATGTCGGTGTTGATTGAAAATACCGCCGCTTGTGCAATCAGATCTGTGATTCGTTTCCTGAATGCTAGGATTGCGCCGCGCAATAAAGAATAAGCTTCGAGGAATGCTGTCAAAAGGTGTTATGTTTCTTCACAACAACGCACGACCACGCACTACAAATGCAACGAAAAAC